>JAYKKT010000089.1:4232500-4630000 GCA_036023115.1 Brasenia schreberi | reverse complement strand
CAATTATCACGATATCATTACAATATAACTATTTTTTTTATGTATAATAAACTTTTTAAGAGTAAAAATAATATTTTAATACAAATATAGCTACCAACAACCTTGACATCCAAACCACCAAAACTTGTAACCGCATAGAGATTCTACAAATGCTACATCTGTAGAGGAAGCCTATCTTACATACTTATATACTACAAAAAAATATAATAACTAATTATTGATAATAATCAGAGTTAACTGATTGTCATGCACATGCTAATATAACACAATAATCTTAGGTGTCTTTTCTAAGAGAACTTCATACAAAGTAATATCCCACTACAAGCCAGCAATATATATATAAAAACATATAACCAACTCTTCTAAAACACAATGATTTTCAAATTCAACCAACTGATTATACATGTATGTATATATCTACAATCACATACATACATATATATATATATATATATATATATATATATATATATATATATATATATATATATATATAAGTGAAAAATAAAATAATCATGATAATTTTCTCAAAACAATTAAGCCATGCAATATGCTCCAGAGAAAAATAAAAATGCAAATCCTTACAATAGAATGGATTACTGCATCTATAGATTAATGCACAAAATGTTCATCACAAATGACAGACTGACGAACTTGGGTTGGTTTGGATCAGATCTTTCTGTAAATCTGATCCAAACCCATTTCAACTTCTCAAAATTTCTGAAAGCCAACCGCTCCAACAGGCCCTAATGTAAATCTGTCACTGTATGAAACCACAATTCCTTGCCAGTGATGGTTTCCACGTTAAATACATAACGAAACTTGAAACTTCAAGCACCAAAAATCAAGTTACAATTCAACTAAAACCTTGTGTCAAATACACGTAAAGGCTCGCTTAGTTCGGGTCAAAGCCCAACTATCAAGTTAAGCAGCAGGTTTGTGGGTGTTGATACTGTTTCTTTATGAGTTAGGGAGCTACCCGTTCGTATAATTTTCTAAAGAAAAAGAAGTGAGTAGATCAGTGCGTATCTCTCGGATCAGGACAGCACACGGAACAGGTTGTCTTCCAGTGCCCTGCTGTAGTGGTCTCTGATTGAAACAGGTCACGTGGCGGGTACATCTCTCTCACTCTCTCTCTCTCTTACTCTCTCTCTCTCTCTCTCTCTCTCTCTCTCTCTCTCTCTCTATATATATATATATATATATATATATATATATATATCCAAATGAGCTTAGTTTTGTGTCAATGGCTCTCATAAAAAATAGTGGAGCAATGATCCACGTGGAAAAGAAGCTGTCTTGAGCTAAATTTCATGGCGGACATCTCTCTCTATTTATATAATATATACAAATATGCGTGTGCACGCGCATGTGTAGAATCCAAATCCGCTTTGTTTTGTGTCAATGGCTTCCACAAAAAATAGTGGAGTAATGACCTACGTGGAAAAGAAACCGTCTTGAGCTAAATTTCATGGTGGACATCTCGCTCTTTATTTATATTATATATATACACAGATATGTATATATGATATGTGTGTAAGTGCACGCATGCTTTTATAGTTTTGTGTTTGGGAGTGCGCATGTGTTAGTATGTATTTATACTTCCACAAATTACACTACTCTAAGAGAGAGCTTAAAACTCATAGGTGCTGTGCTAAATCTGTAAGACATGTTTGCAATGGTCAGTGTAGTGAAAGGTGAGTTTTTGAGTAGGGTTTGACCCTAAAATGATGACTTTTAATTTATCTGGCACCAAGATTTTTTTGTATTGTGGATATTTGAATATTGAAATTCTTTAAGGTATAACTTATGCTAAAACATGCTTCTCCAACTAACAAACCTATATAATTAGACATGTTCGGTCACGGGTAAACTGGAATCGTCAGTTGTAAACCGTCGGTTATGGTTTTCTTGAAACCAGGAACTGAAACCGAACTGGACAAACCTAGTTCCAGTTCCCTATATAAGACCGAAAAGGAATCAAAATATTTAAAAATTAAAAACATATATGGAATCGAGGGTTCCGGTTTCGGCATGATTCTCATTCCATGTGAGGTGGAAGCGAAACCGAACTAGGTGGTCTTAATACAGGTCTGATTCCAGCCAGTTCTTGGTCCGGCTCGGTTTCGATTGAGACTGCCAGACCGGTTTGAAACCGGCCGTCTATAGATAACGTCCTTATAGCTTGATTCATACTAGGGGTACTGAATAATTCAGCTAGGTGGAACACGAGCCAAGCTCGACAAGTTTGCTTTGTTCATTTGAACAAAATGGAAAGATGTGGCTCAAGCTGCTTGATCTTCACAAATCATATTCAAGTTCCGTTCACTCGACATAACATTGAAGCCCAGACTCAAAACGTTAATACGTTGGAGTTTGAGGTTCGACTCCAACTATTTGACTTGTTTCCAAACTTCACTTGAGCATGCTTCAAGCTATAATCAAAACTTAAGCTCGTCTTATTAAACCAAATAATTCATTATAGAGCCTTGCATGACGCGCACACACACAGTGCAGACTTACTCCCCACTCCCCCCAATATATATATATATATATATATATATATATATATATATATATATATATATATATATATATATATATATATATATATATATATATATATATTCTTTTTGATAATTTGGATTATCTATGTTTTCGATTGGATCGTCAAAATTCAAACAAGACAAAGTAATAGTTTTTTAAAAGAAAAATATAAAGTACATTTTATATATTTTAGTTTCTAATATAAACCATCTGATAAAAAAAATGAACGATTCAAATTATCAAGCTGAATTTAAGATGAATGAGAGTTTCGCAACTCAGATTCTACTCTCCCTCTCTCTCTCTATATATATATATATAATGCAGGTAGAAGAAGTAGGCACCAGAGTGCACAACAAACTAGCTACTTGCTAAGTGGACATGAACAATGAGGATTGCGCAGTTCGTGGCCCATGCGAACCTGACCAAGCGGAGCTTGAACACGCATTGGAAAGCCAGTGAGGGTATGTTTGTCATATAAAAGTCCGAGACTATATCCGCCCTCATGCGAATTAGATTTTGGGTGGAGACAAGCGACTACCCCGCTGGCTTCGATGATAACGAAGATCGCTCGACCTTCCTTCTAAACGGCGATAATCTGATCAGAAGGAAGTGCGCAGTTCGAACTCCAAAGTTTCTGTCACATTTTCAGCCGGAATTGGTCGCCGGCGGCAGATGGCACCTATCCAGTACAAGCAATCGCCGGCGAGGACCCGGACCATTGCCGGCAGCCAGGACGCCAGGGTGCTTGTGAGGGAGACGATGAGGCTCAGCGCAAACGTTGCGTCCGCAAATGCGAGCCTCGCCGCAACCGAGACCCTGCTCGTTCGGCCAGAGATGCGGATGACTCTAGTCGAAGAGGCGAAGCCGGAGATGAGAGTCATCTGTGCAGAGGAATTGGACGGTCGAAGGTGGAATTACGTCGTCGAGGCAGATCCGTCGGGGAATTTCAGCCGTTCGATGCGTGCCATGGCTCTGCAGACTGCGAGTAACCCGATCGAAGTCAGCTGCCTCATTCTCTTTCTTCGGCAGTGATTTCGCTTCCTCCTTTTGTGTTTTTTGAGTATCGGATTTTGATTTGCTGGATATGATTGTGGTTTGCTTGTTGCTTCTGCATTCGAATCAGTGGAGAAGATTCGTTTTGTTTTCGTACTAATGATTTCTGAAATTCATGAACCATTCTAACTTCTAAGTGCATTTCTTATCGAGATTCTTGAAGTTATTGTTTTATTAAGTTAAATGTGGTTTACTGTCTTATTTTATGAGTGTAAAAGTTATTTTGTGAACTGAGACGCTGTCACTAATACTTTATGAATAGAGAATTTGTCATGTTTCGGTCGCCTGTGCTTCTGTATATAGCACACTTTTGCACTTGGAAGTAAAATGCGAGGTATTATCTACGGCATTTTGTCCCATCTCTCTTTAGATGAAAATATGGAACTTTTGAAGAGGCCATTGGTCCGAGTTTTGGTATGTTCTGGTAGACATTTGGTGTAAAAGTTTACGATATTGTCAATCTATGATGGGTGTAAAGTTAAAGATAGTTCCTTGGACTTGAGTATCCTTCCTTGCGTGTTTTATTACCAGGAATTGCATGCGCCCTTATCGTACTAGTTGACATGCTGGCTTATAGAGTCCAATTAGGAACAAGTAAATGCTTTTCTGTTAAGGGTTCAATGGAATTGTGATGCTGTGAGCTTCACAGGGTTGATTGTGGTGTCCTCATGTTCAGGTTTTTACCTAGGTAAATGATATCTTCTTAATGCTTCAATCCCTCCCATAGGCAAGACTGCAGAAGGCATCATTAAGAGCAAGCTTTCCATAGGCAAGACTTCGGAAGACATCATTGGGAGTTTTCTTAATATCACTGTGTTTGTTGTGGATGATTTTAAAAATGGAGAGCTTCCTGGGCCACTCTGACCACCGACTTTACCTGGATAGTAAGTTTGGCTATATACTGTAAATAAACCCAAGACAAATATATGTGTTTTGCATGTTTAGATACACACACATGCACGTGCATTAGGAATGCAAAAACCATAAAACATGGTGCAATAACTATTTTTATGATTTAAAGCTCAGAAAGTTGATTGGGATCCCAGCACACCAAAATTGTGAAACTCTAATTTAAAAATGAATTCGTACTGAATTTTTGACTGCAGATAATTCCCAAAGTAGTGCATGTATAAACAATAAACTATAAGGCATAAGTAACTATGAGTCACTTTCTTAGTCCCCGGTCCAGTAACAATTGCATCCAGTTGCTGTCAATAACTTAAAAATATCTAAACTTGGAAACAGCTAATGCATAAAAGTAGGTTTCATCCCTCCTGATACTTATAGAGTTGAGATAGTCGTGTATGAATTTTGTTTTTATGTACACAAGAGATATTGATGTTAAAAGTGAATGGACAGAAAAATAGAGCATGGAATTCACTGAGAAAACAAATGGTCACAAGAATGTCAGTGTAAGTATCAATCATTCTATATCCTACTGTCATGATGGAAATACTTAGAACTTAGAAGAGGCATTAGAGGATGTTCGAAAGACACATGAGTTGTAAAGCGCCAAAGTTGGTCTTGAGGTTCAAGCTTAGTTATCAATAGGTTGCCTCTGATATATGTGCTATTGCATTTATGGCAGAACACCATCCCTCTGATATATGTTTGCCAAGTCTGCTATATTGGCTCACTAAGTCTGTTATTTTTGCTGCTTACTTTGTTCAACGGATCTGCTATATCTGTCATTATCATCACCATTTTTCAGGATTGTACTTTCTTCTTCTTCTTCTCATTCTTCTTCTTTTGCTAGATATATTGATTGTCTATTTCGTTTCCCTGTAAATAACACAAACCTTTCTAACTTCTTAACTCCTGAGCCATGGTTGTAGAACATGTGATCAAGATCTTTTAGTCATATAACTTGTTATGATGCTTATGTCTTGTATTATGTGCAATTCATTTTTTGGATAATGCAATCTTGTTTGTGACTCCAATTTTTTAGGTTACGATGTTTTACTCCTACTTCTTTACCCATGTAATCTAAATCTATACGCGCCACTATTATATGTAATTTTATGGTTATTTAATGTCTATTATTTTGAGCATTTTATTTTGTTTCCTGTTATTTTCTTCTGAATTTTATAACCTATGTCGTAATTATATTCATTTATATTTTAGAATACAACAACAATAACAACTAAGCCTTTTCTCATACTAGACAGGGTCAGCCATATGGTTTTTTTGTTTCCACAGAGCCCTATCATGTGCTATGTTAGCAGTTAACTCACAATAAGCTAGATCATTCTTTATTGTTTCTTTTCAAGACTTTTGTGGTCATTCTCTACTCATACCTTCTTACAGGTTCTTCTTTTGATCTTCTTTCTATATGTCCAAACCATCTTAAACAATATTCTCTCATTTTATCCTCTATTGGTGAGACATGTATGATGGTGCAAAAACATGTGTGAGGACTAATGAAGGAACGACAGACTTCTTTGAAGTTAATATTGGGTTACATCAAGGATCAACTTCAAGTCCATACTTATTTATAATGGTGATGGATGAGTTAACAAAACATATTCAAGATGAAGTACCTTGGTGTATGTTATTTGCAGATGACATTGTATTGGTGGGTGGAGGAGTCTAAGGAAAAAGTTCATAGAAAATTGGAACTATGGAGAGAAACATTAGAAAGCAAAGGCCTCCGACTTAGTAGAACAAAGACAGAATATATGGAATGTAAGTTTGATCATTTGGTTACTTCAGAAGACATAGAAATTAAAATTGGCACACATTGCATCCCTCAAAAGAAAAGTTTTAAATACCTAGGGTCACTTTTTCAGAGTGACGAAGAATTGATGGAGATGTTACGCATAGAATTAATGCTGGTTGATTAAAATGGAGAGGAGCATTAGGTATTCTTTGTGATAAGAAGATACCATTAAAGTTAAAAGGTAAATATTATAGAGCAGCAATTAGGCCTGCCATGTTTTATGGTTTTGAGTGTTGGGCAGTTAATCATCAACATGTACAAAAGATGTCTGTGACAGAAATGAAGATGTTGAGATAGATGAGTGGTCATACAAGAAAAGATCGTATACATAATGAGGTTATTAGAAACAAATTAGGAGTGACACCAATAGAGGACAAAATGAGAGAACATCATTTAAGATGGTTTGGACATATAGAAAGAAGATCAAAAGAAGAACCTGTAAGAAGGTTAGAAAAACTAAATTTGGAAAGTATTAAAAGAGGTAGAGGACGACCACAAAAGTGTTGGAAAGAAACAATAGAGAATGATCTAGCTTATTGGGCCTTAAATGCTAATAAGGCACACGATAGGGATCTGTGGAAACAAAGAATCCATGTAGCCAACCCCGTCTAGTATGGGAAAAGGCTTAGTTGTTGTTGTTGTTATCCTCTATTGGTGCCACTCCTAATTTGTTTCTAATAACCTCATTATGTATATGGTCTTTTCTTTTATGACTACTCATCCATCTCAACACCTTTATTTATGTCACAAACATCTTTTGTACATGCTGATGATTAACTGTCCAACACTCAAAACCATAAAACATGGCAGGTCTAATTGTTGCTCTATAATATTTACCTTTTAACTTTAATAATATCTTCTTATCACAAAGAATACATGATGCTCCTCTCCATTTTAACCAACCAACAATAATTTTATGCGTAACATCTCCATTAATTCTTCTATCACTCTTAAAAATTGAACCTAGGTATTTAAACTTTCTTTTTGGGGGATGCAATGTGTGCCAATCTTAATTTGTATGTCCTTTGAAGTAACCAAATGATCAAACTTACATTTCATATATTCTCTCTTTGTTCTACTAAGTCGGAGGCCTTTGCTTTCTAATGTTTCTCTCCATAGTTCCAATTTTCTACTAACCTTTTCCTTAGACTCCTCCACTAACACAATGTCATCTGCAAATAACATACACCAAGGTACTTTATCTTGAATATGTTTCGGTAACTCATCAATCACCATTATAAATAAGTATGGACTTAAAGTTGATCCTTGATGTAACCCAATATTAATTTTAAAGAAGTTTGTCATTCCTTCATATGTCCTCACACATGTTTTTGTACCATCGTACATGTCTCTTATAAGGTTAATGTATGTCAATGGGATACCTCTTTTTTCTAAGGTTCTCCAAAGAACCTCCCTCGGTATCCTATAATAAGCTTTTTCTAGATCAATAAATATCATGTGAAGGTCTTTCTTTTTTGCTCTAAAATGTTTCATAAGACATTTCAAAAGGTGAATCGTTTCAACAGTAGATCTGCCTGGCATGAATCCAAATTGGTTCTCTTTTGTACTTGATACTTGTTTTAACCTACATTCGATAATTCTTTCCCATAATTTCATAGTATGGCTCATTAACTTGATACCTCGATAATTCACACAATTTTGAATGTCTCTCTTATTCTTATATATGAGTATACGTGTACTCACTCTCCATTCCTCATGCATCTTTTGGTTTCTCCATATTTCATTAAATAGTCTTGTGAGCCAAGTGATTCCTATTTTTCCTAGTATTTTTCAAACTTCTATAGGAATATTGTTTGGTCCTACCGATTTACCACCCTTCATATGTTTAAGAGCCTCTTTGACTTCATTCTTTTGAATAGGTTTGCAACAATTGTGGTTTATATACTTTTCTGATTTGGCTAACTCTCTTAAGCTAATACTAATATCTTTATTTTCATTAAAAAACTTATAATATAGTTTTTCCATCTACTTTTTATATTATCATTTGCCACTAGAGTTTTTTCATCCTCGTCTTTGATGCATCTAACAAAATTAGGATCTTTAGTTTTCTTATCTCTAGCCATTGCTATCCTAAAAATATCTCTTTCACCTTCTTTTGAGTTGAGTTTTTTTATATAAATCCTCCTAAATTTTAGCTTTTGCTTCACTAACGGCCTTTTTCGCTTCCTTTTTTGCTTTCTTATAAGCCTTTAAAGTTTCACTAGTTTTCTTAGCATAATGTAATTTGTAACATGTCCTCTTTGCCTTGATTTTATTTTGTACTACTTCACTCCACCACAAAGCTTCTTTTTGTGTCGGTACACCTCCCTTAGATTCACCTAACACATCTTTCGCCACTTTCCTAATATGTATAGCCATATTGTTCCACGTATCACAAGGTGTACCAACATAATTCCAAGGATCTCCTAGAAGACTTTCTGTTTAAATATATCTTCTTTCTCACTTTTGAGGTTCCACCATTTAGTCTGAATAGCTCGATGCACTCTTTTCTTCTTTGTCCATTTTTTTATTTGTAAATCCATACTAAAAGTCGATGTTGGGTGGTTAAGGTTTCTCCTAGAATTACCTTTTAATCTTTACAACACGCTCTATCTTTTTTTCTACAAATAAAATAATCAATGTTACATAAATAATTCTTGCCATTGTTAATGGTATACTTTTGTGTTTTTTAATGGTTATGTGCTGCTAGATCTTGCTATACCTTGTTTATGCTTAATTGAGGTTAGGCGCTGAGTTCCTTCTACCAACTGTTGATAAAACAAAGGTCTCAAGCATCTCCTCCATGGTTAGAATGCTTTTCCATAACTAGTTGTCATGGAATTGGTAATTTGCTTGTGTTTACATTCTGCGCATGATTTTTCTTCTTAGGATCACTTTGTTGCTTTTTTCTATCTAGGTTTTGATACTGAAGATAGATAGTTCTTTTGCTGCAGGAGCTAGTTTCTTTTATCAGGTCTTACGTTGTGCCAGAGGGTTTTCCGGATAGTGTTTCCCCTTCCTATGTGCCTTACATGAAATGGAGAGCTTTAAAGGTATGTCGTTGGCTGGTTTTGGAATTCACAATGATCCTTTCTTGAAAATCTTCGCTAAATGAACTCAGTTATTGGCATTACATGGGCTCAGTTATTGGCATCGTGCTCTTGTATTCCACTATTATTTTATTCTCATTTTTACATGGAACTTTCTTTAAGCATTCTTTTTTCTTGAATGCTCTCGTGGATGACAGATTGTTTAACCTTAAATTCATGTATGGATGCTGCATCTTCAAATATTTGTCTATCTCTCTTTTTCTTTTTGTTTATCTCTTTTTCCTTTTCCATTTGTCAGCTTTGCCTTAACATACCACATTTTATGCAGTATTTCTTTGGTGGATCTATGGGTGTTTTTACGACACGTTCATTGCTGCATTCAGTTGGGATATCAGGGAATGGTGCTACTTCGGCTGCTGTTGCTGTTAACTGGGTTCTGAAGGTAGATTTATTCAGTTTGTAGTGGGTGAAGAAGATGATGGTTTGGTTTATGGAAAGATCGTTCCAAAATGATGTATATGTTGGAGCTAAACACGTCATATAGATAATGTTGATACGGGGTTAACCTTTTGGTTTCAGTACCGATGTCTCAAAGACTGCAAAATGAAGCATTATGAGTAATGTCACTTCAACAACAACAACAATTAAGCCTTTTCTCATACTAGATGGGGTCAACTACATGATTTCTTTGTTTCCCCATACTAGCAGTTGACTCAATATAAACTAGATCATTCTTTATTGTTTCTTTCCAATACTTTTGTGGTCGTCCTTTTTCCTCTTTTAACATTTTCACACTCTAGTTTTTCATACGTTCTTTGGTCGTCTTTGTACATGTCCAAGTCATCTTAAATGATTTTCTCTTATTTTATCCTTATTGGTGCTATTCCCAATTTGTTTCTAATGACCTCATTATGTATACGGTCTTTCCTTGTGTGGCCAGTCATCCATCTCAACATTTTCATTTCTACTACAGATATCTTTTGGACATGTTGATGATTAACTGTCCAACGCTCATAACCATAAAACATAGCAGGTATAATTGCTGCTCTATAATATTTACCTTTCAACATTAATGGTATCTTCTTATCACATAGAATACCTGATGTCCCACTCCATTTTAACCGATTAGCATTAATTATATGCGTAACATCTCCATCATTTTTTCTATCACTTTGAAAAACTGATCTTATCTTAGATATTTAAAACTTTCCTTGTGAGGGATGCAATGTGTGCCAATCTTAATTTTTATTTTCTCTGAAATACCCAAATGATCAAACTTATATTCCATATATTTTGTCTTTGTTCTACTAAGTCGGAAGCCTTTACTTTCTAATGTTTCTCTCCATAGTTCTAATTTCCTGTTAACTTTTTCCTTAGACTGATCTACTAATACAATATCATCTACAAGTAACATACACCAAAGTACTTTATCTTGAATATGTTTTAACTCATCAATTACCAATATAAATAAATATGAACTTAAAGTTGATCACTCATGTAACCCGATATTAACTTCAAAGGAGTGTGTCATTCCTTCATGAGTCCTTACACATGTTTTTGCACCATCGTACATGTCTCTTATAAGATTTATGTATGTCAATGGGATGCCTTATTTTTCTAAGATTCTCCAAAGAACATCTCTTGACACCCTATTGTAAACTTTTTCTAGATCAATAAATATAATGTGAATGTTCTTCTTTTTTGCTCTAAAATATTCCATAAGACGGCTGAATAGGTGAATCGCTTTAATAGTAGATATACCGAGCATAAAAACAAATTGGTTCGATGTTCTACTCGATACTTCTCTTAACCTACATTTAGTAATTTTTTCTCATAATTTCATATTATGACTCATTAACTTGATGTCTCGATAATTCACACAATTCTAAATGTCTCTCTTGTTCTTATATATGGGTATAAGTGGACTCCCTCTCCATTCCTCAAACATCTTTTGAGTTCTCCATATTTCATTAAATAGTCTTGTGAGTCAAGTGAGTCCCATCTCTTGTAGGAATTTTCATACTTCTATAGGAATATTGTTTGGCCCTATAGATTTATCAACCTTCTTATATTTAAGAGCCTCTTTGACTTCCTTTTTTTGAATATGCCGATAGAAATTGTGGTTTATATACTTTTCTGATTTGTCTAACTCTCCTAAGCTAATACTAACATATGTGTTTTCATTAAAAAGTTTATACAAATAATTTTTAATTATTTTTTATATCATCATTCGCTACTAGAATCTTCTCGTCTTTATTTTTGATGCATCTAACAAAAGTAAGGTCCTTAATTTTCTTATCTCTAGCCTTAGTTATCCTAAAAATATCTCTTTCACCTTCTTTTGAGTTAAGTTTTTTATATAAATTCTCTCAAATTTTGGCTTTTGCTTCACTAATAGCTTTTTCGCTTCTTCCTTTGTTTTCTTTAAGTCTCCCAAAGTTTCACTAGTCTTCTTGACATAATGCAATTTATAGCATACCTACTTTGTGCCACTTCCCTAATATGTATAGCCATATTGTTCCATATATAAGAAGGTGTACCTACATAATTCCAAATATTTCGTGAAGAACTTTCTGTTTAAATATATCTTCTTTCTCACATTTGAGGTTCCACCATCTAGTACTCTATTCTTTTTTTTGTTCACTTTTTTACCTAAAAATCCATTACTAAAAGTCGATGTTGAGTAGTTAAACTTTCTCTTAAAATTACCTTGTAATCTTTACAATACGATCTATCTTTTTTCCTATAAACAAAATAATCAATTTGTGTTTGTGACAAACCACTCTTATAAGTAATTAAATGTTCATCTCGTTTTTTTGAAAATTGTATTGGGTATAAAGAGATCAAAAGCCATAACAAAATTTAAAATCTCTCCACTCTCCTCACTTCTATCCCCAAAACCTTAGTTTCGATGAATGCCTCTTTATCGACATATTCATTTAAGTCTCCTCCCAAACAAATCATCTCTCTTTGTGAAATTCTTTGAATTACCTTATCTAACTCCTCCAAAAAGTCCTTTTATACTATCTTCTAATCCTACTTGGGGTGTATAAGCACAAACTATATTCAAAGCCTCTACTCCTAACACTAATTTCACCATCAAAATTTGGTCACTATATCGTTATATGTCTACTACACTATCCTTTAAATCTTTATTTATAATAATACTGACTCCAACTCCGCTCATGTAAGGGATCACCCTTGCATTGCCGGTCCCAAGCCCGGATAAAGGAGGAGGGTTGTGTTAGGCTTCCGACAGCCAGCGTAAAACTTCGTCGGATTTTTACAACATGGATTACAAAAATTATGAGCTTTGGGGCATCCCTGCCTAGTGACATGCTCTTGAGCCCGAATGCAGTAAGAAGTAAGCAAGGGCCACTACATTTTCACCCGAATGTAGTGAATCAATTGCAGAGAGGGTTCCCACATCATGGACAGGTGTGGGTAAAGAAGTTAGTCCCGCTACATTGCCGCCCGAATGTAGTGAAAATTTTTCAGAGAGGGTCTCCGCATTTTGATTATGGACGGATGCGGAGGGTAAGAAAGCTAGTCCTAGATAATAAGATTCGTATTGGTTCTTGGAATATCGGAACATTATCGGGTAAGCTAATGGAGGTGGTAGATACTATGATTCGGAGAAAGATACATATTCTATGTTTACAAGAGACAAAATGGGTTGGAGAAAAAGCAAAGGAGATAGAGGATACAGGTTTTAAATTATGATACTCAGGTAAAGAAAAGGCTCGAAACGGAGTTGGTATTATCATAAATAAAGATTTAAAGGAGAGTGTAGTAGACATACAACGATATGGTGACCGAATTATGACGTTGAAATTAGTGTTAGGGGCAGATTTGAATATAGTTTGTGCTTACGCACCCCAAGTAGGACTAGAAGATAGTATAAAGACAGTTTTTGGGGAAGAGTTAGATAAGGTGTTTCAAAAGATTCCACAAAGGGAGATGATTTGTTTAGGAGGAGATTTAAATGGACATGTCGGTAAAGAGGCATTAGGATATCAAGGGATTCATGGAAACTTTGGTTTTAGGGATATAAACGAGGAAGGTAGGGAGATTTTAAATTTTGCTATGTCATTTGATCTCATTATAGCCAATACAATCTTCAAAAAACGAGATGAACATTTAATTACTTATAAGAGTGGCTTATCACAAACACAAATTGATTACTTTATTTGTAGAAAAAAAGATAGAGCGTGTTGTAAAGATTGTAAGGTAATTCTAAGAGAAAGCTTAATCACCCAACATCGACTTTTAGTTATGGATTTACAAATAAAAAAATGGACAAAGAAGAAAAGAGTGCATCGAGCTATTCGGACTAAATGGTGGAACCTCAAAAGTGAGAAAGAAGATATATTTAAACAGAAAGTCCTTCAAGGAGATGTTTGGAATTATGTTGGCACACCCTGTGATATGTAGAACAATATGGCTATACATATTAGGAAAGTGGCGAAAGATGTGTTAGGGGTATCTAAGGGAGGTGTACCGGCACAAAAAGAAGCTTGGTGGTGGAGTGAAGTAGTACAAAACAAAATCAAGGCAAAGAGGGCATGTTACAAATTACATTATGCTAAGAAAACTAGTGAAACTTTAGAAGCTTATAAGAAAGCAAAGAAGGAAGCGAAAAAGGCCGTTAGTGAAGCAAAAGCTAAGATTTGGGATGACTTATATAAAAAACTCAACTCAAAAGAGGGTGAAAGAGATATTTTTAGGATAGCTAGGGCTAGAGATAAGAAAACTAAAGATCTTAATTATGTTAGATGCATAAAAGACGATGATGAAAAATTCTAGTGGCAAATGATGATATAAGAAATAGATGGAAAAACTATTTTTATATTCTTTTTAATGAAAATAAAGATATTAGTATTAGTTTAGGAGATTTGGCCAAGTCAGAAAAGTATATAAATCATAATTTCTACCGACGTATTCAAAAGAATGAAGTCAAAGAAGCTCTTAAACATATGAAGAGTGGTAAATCGGTAGGACCAGATAATATTCCTATAGAAGTTTGGAAAATACTAGGAGAAATAGGAATCACTTGGCTCACAAGACTATTTAATGAAATATGGAAAAACCAAAAGATGCCCGAGGAATGGAGAGCAAGTACACTTATACCCATATATAAGAATAAGGGAGACATTCAAAATTGTGCGAATTATCGAGGT
Source organism: Brasenia schreberi (assembly GCA_036023115.1). Taxonomy (NCBI): domain Eukaryota; kingdom Viridiplantae; phylum Streptophyta; class Magnoliopsida; order Nymphaeales; family Cabombaceae; genus Brasenia; species Brasenia schreberi. Next base: position 4,615,451 of record JAYKKT010000089.1, on the reverse strand, counting down.
ATCAAGTTAATGAGCCATACTATGAAATTATGAGAAAGAATTATTGAACATAGGTTAAGACAAGTATCAAGTACAACAGAGAACCAATTTGGATTTATGTCGGGCAGATCTACTATTGAAGCGATTCACCTTTTGAGACGTCTTATGGAACATTTTAGAGCAAAAAAGAAAGACCTTCACATGATATTTATTGATCTAGAAAAAACTTATGATAGAGTACCAAGGGAGGTTCTTTGGAGAACATTGGAAAAAAGAGGTATCCCATTGACATATATTAACCTTATAAGAGACATGTATGATGGTGCAAAAACATGTGTGAGGACTCATGAAGGAACGACAAACTTCTTTGAAGATAATATTGGGTTTCATCAAGGATCAACTTTAAGTCCATACTTATTTATAATGGTGATGGATGAGTTAACAAAACATATTCAAGATGAAGTACCTTGGTGTATGTTATTTGCAGATGACATTGTATTAGTGGAGGAGTCTAAGGAAAAAGTTAATAGAAAATTGGAACTATGGAGAGAAACATTAGAAAGCAAAGGCCTCCGACTTAGTAGAACAAAGACAGAATATATGGAATGTAAGTTTGATCATTTGGCTACTTCAGAGGACATAGAAATTAAAATTGGCACACATTGCATTCCCCAAAAGGAAAGTTTTAAATACCTAGGGTCAATTTTTCAAAGTGATGGAAGAATTGATGGAGATGTTACACATAGAATTAATGCTGGTTGGTTAAAATGGAGAGGAGCATCAGGTATTCTTTGTGATAAGAAGATACCATTAAAATTAAAAGGTAAATATTATAGAGCAGCAATTAGGCCTGCCATGTTTTATGGTTCTGAGTGTTGGGCAGTTAATCATCAACATGTACAAAAGATGTCTGTGACAGAAATGAAGATGTTGAGATGGATGAGTGGTCATACAAGAAAAGACCGTATACATAATGAGGTTATTAGAAACAAATTAGGAGTGGCACCAATAGAGGATAAAATGAGAGAACATCGTTTAAGGTGGTTTGGACATATAGAAAGAAGATCAAAAGAAGAACCTGTAAGAAGGTTAGAAAAACTAAATTTAGAAAGTATTAAAAGAGGTAGAGGACGACCACAAAAGTGTTGGAAAGAAATAATAAAGAATGATCTAGCTTATTGTGAGTTAACTGCTAACATGGCACATGATAGGGATCTGTGGAAACAAAGAATCCATGTAGCTGACCCCGTCTAGTATGGGAAAAAGCTTAGTTGTTGTTGTTGTTGTTTGTTGTTGTAATACTAACTCCATTTCGAGTTTTATCCTATCCTTAGTACCATAATTTAAAACCTCTATTCTCAATCTCCTTTACTTTTTATCTAACCCACTTTGTGTCTTGTAAACATAAAATGTTAATCTTTCTCCGAATCATAGTATCTACCACCTTCGTTAACTTGCCGGTCAATGTTATGATATTCCAAGTACCAATACAAATCTTATTATGTAGGACTAACTTCCTTACCCCTCGTATTCGTCAATGCTAAAAGTGCGGAGACCTTGTTTACTATATTCGGGCGACAATATAGCGGGACTAACCTCTTTATCCATATCCATCCATAATGTGAGAACCCCCGCTGCAATTGATTCACTACATCTGTGCAAAAATGTAGAGACCCTTACTTATTTTTCATTGCATTCGAGCTCAACAGCATGTCGCTAAGAGGGAACGCCCTAACACAATGCTCATAATTTGTAAAATCCATGGTAGATAAGTCCGACAAAGTTTTATGTTGGTTGTCATAAGCTTAACACAACCCTCCTCCTTTATCCGCACTTGGTGTCACTTGTAAAATATAAATGCAAAGATCTAGGAAAGGAAGTAGCAAAAAAAATGTCATTGGATCAATACTACTTCATGCACCTTTCAACTGCCTTCTATACTTGAGCAAAAGATTCTCTAGGATCACCCTATGATCCAATACTGTCTATGAAAGTCTGAAATCCCCGAGAACACCTTTGGTGAGATGCACTTTGTTCACTTCTGAATCTGCTCAAAGTCCAAAGACCAATGGCTACAGAAGCCAATCAACTGCAAAGACCAGTCATTATACTGAATTGACAAAGGTGAATCCTGGATTACCTCATCCCATCATCAGGGTCAGCTAAGAATAACCTCAACATCAGATGGAGTTCATCTTGTAAAGCATGATACCAAAATGAGATCAATAAGATGAAATTGAATAAGTGGCTAGATAAATATTAAAATAATTGTATGATCAGTTGTAGAATCTGTTAGCTGAGTATGTTTATGATTGGAGCATCTGGCAAAATCAAATTGACACAAGGATGCATACAATATACTTAAGGTAGAGTTTAAGAAAGGGGCATAGAAAAGCTGTGGAAAATAGAAGCCAAATCAAGCTCAACCTAAAGAGGCAACTAAGCACACGCATATAATGATGAATCAGAGTTCATTTGATCATGACCGGATATGTAGTTCACAACAAACTTGTTTCAGGGGTCTGACAGGATTCTAAAGATCTTGACAGATAAAACTTGAGCCCAAATTGCGAGATCTATAAACTGAGGATGCAACTGTAACGTTAATACAAGATGAAATATTGAGGTGTGATTCAGTTTTGGAAGCTTCCAAAGAATTACTTTTCCTGCCTAAAGAAGACAGTTAGCTAATGCTAGAGAGAGGGTTCTTGGTGTCAGTTTGCACTTCTATTTTTTGGCATATGAAGTATGTGCATTCACTTTGTTGTAGTTCCATGGTTCCAGAGTTTTTGTTGATTTATCAGCTTCGTATTGTACTACAGGATGGTGCAGGCCGGCTGGGAAAGATGATTTTCTCACGTCAAGGAAAGAAGTTTGATTATGATCTGAAACAAGTAAATAATACGTCAATTCTTTCTTTTCTAATTCATTCTTTTTTCTGTAAAGATTTATTTGATTATGCTTTTTGCTTTTGAAGTCAAGGAAAAGACTTGATTGTTGTTGTTTGGATTTTCTATTTTATGAAAATTCCATTTAAGATGTAAAATGTATGGCAGCTTCGATTTGCTGGGGACCTGCTGATGGAATTGGGGTCTGGGATAGAGTTGGCCACTACTGCAGTACCTCATCTCTTTCTACCATTTGCTTGTGCAGCAAATGTCGCCAAGGTTTGAATGTCAGTGCTGATATTAGTTATTCTCTAGGTTCTTTGATGAATTCTTCTAGGCATTGTGCTATTTCTGATGTATATTCCTGCAGAATATTGGTGCAGTGACATCAACATCAACCAGGGCTCCAATATATAAAGCTTTTGCAAAAGGAGAAAACATTGGTGATGTAACTGCTAAAGGAGAATGTGTTGGTAATATTGCAGATCTAGTATGCTACTCAACTCTCTCTCTGTGTGTGTGTGTGTGTGTGTGTGTATGTGTGTCTGTCTCGTGCCCACATGTGGGCACATTCTCGGAAGTATTGAAAACTGCTGGAACATAATGACTGGCTTCAGAAGCCATTTCTGTATTATACATGACTAATGACTGCATATGCTTGAAAGATATTCACTCCTGATTGGCGTCTTGATCGTCCACCTTCTGTCCAAGATTTCCTAGCAATTCTTCATTCGTGTCATTGTTAACTAAAATTTGTCTTCTAGACCATCCCATGGGTCCAGATTGATGTAATGCGCAGCTAGCCTTCTTCACGTTCTTTAGTACGAGGAGAATGGGAGAGACTACTGCTACTACTCTTTACATTGTGATGCCAAAATTTAGATGTTTTAAATGATCAGAACACTTCCACATTTCAAATTAAGATAGTTTTTTTTGTTTGAGGGTAGACAAAACCTTCTGATTGTTTACATGTTTTAGGTGTTGAAATTGGACATCAGAATAAGTTTCTCTTTTCTTTTTCTAAGAAAAACGAATATTGGACATAGCAATATTTAATCGTAATTGTTCGAAGTCCTCTTAGGAGAAGGCTGAACAAGATACCATACATCAACTGGCGCATGTTGTTCTGGAGTCTTCTGTCACAGGCAAGATGGGGAAATTATATATAATGAGGCTTTTTATGTCACTAAAGGCCTTTCTATGCTGATTGTAAATTTAGGTGACTGCACTGTTGAAATTTTGCAGAAAGCAATGTGGATCTGGGTGCATCTGCTTTAGTATCCTGACTTTAACCACTTAGGCTAACGAGTTCATAATAGTTGCCTAGATTCTTAGTTTTCATACTATATTCATGTGGTGGAAGTTTGCCTAGTGTGCGACATTGACCCTTCTGTGAATAAACTTACCTTTTAGGAAGTGGGTTGAGCATCATCCATATAACATTTTTATTTCTGTTAGGTAATAAGGAAAATGTCTTTCTTTGTTGAGTTATGTTTATAGTCTATACTTATAGTCATGCAATTTTGGAAATTATTCTATACTTTCCCCTTTCCCTTTTTCTTTCTTTATTTTTTATAATATTGTTGATGTTGGATGGAACATTTTATTTTGCACAGTTGGGGACTGGACTTAGTATCATGTTATCTAAGAAAAATCCTTCGTTGGTGGCCACTTTCTCGCTTCTGTCATGTGGATATGTTTTCAGTGCATATAAAGAGGTCTGTATCTTGATTTTGTCACAAGGTCCATCCGACCGTCCTCATAATGTGCCTCTCATTAACACCTTCGTCTGTGCAGGTGAAATCTGTTGTGCTGCATACATTAAACAAAGCAAGATTCAATGTGGCTGTTGAATCCTTCCTGAAAACAGGTATCAGTGAATGGATACTGATCCAGAGATTGAAATTGATGATCTTGTTGTGTTGCTGGTGTTCCAATTGACATGTTTGATTTCAAACGTGCTAATTTCCATAATGTGTGGCCTCAATAACTGGAGGGTTTCTTATATGGCATGCCTTTTGGGTTGCTGTGTCTAAGGGATATGATGCCATATAGGCGATGTAGAACACTTTAGCCATATATTAAACAGTCAGATAAGCTTTTGTATTCCATAAAGGAGAAACTCGTAACAAGTCCTAGAAATTTCCGAGTTTTTAGGGAAAATAAGGCAATTATCAAAGTGATTATAGCATTTATAAATTAGATAAAGAGAATATAGGCATCCTAGAGCTATGTCACATGGGTGCGGGTGCGGGTGCGGGATACGGCAAATTTCAAACATTTTGGGTGCGGCGACACGGCTAGGGTATATAATATTATATATTATATATAATATTCAAGCTACATAAATCAATCATAATACAACTAGTATTTGCTAATTTTGGGTGCACGTAGGTATCAATTAGCAAGTTCCCTCATAATGATCTGAAACTTACAGTGATTTTACGAGCTGCAAAATATCCAAGTTATGGATTCAAAGAGTTTCAAGATCTTTTGTAGGATATAACATATACTAGTATTTGTGCTAGGATCCACTAGTGATGTCATACTCTTCTGTTCTATTGATCTGACAATGTTCCTGGTCTTTAAATATGTTTGGTGATAGAGATTATTCTGTGCAAAGGCATACAGTATGGAGTCCAATTGTTCGCACCCAAAATCATTCAAGCAGCTTTATATTGTATAAAGCTATAATAATAAGTACACAACTTTATATTAAAGCAAAACATATAAATGATAAAAAACTACTAATTTCATCATAATACACAAATCAATCTTCATTATCCAGACCCATTTATCCGTGAGTTACAAATTTTTTTTTTGGACATGCCGCACCGACACGGTGTCGGTGTCGCACCAGTGTCGGGGTCGACACTCCACCCCTTAGAAGTGTCTGTGTGACTTAGTCCTAGAGTTGTCAAGAAGACATTATTGCAATAAAAACTGGCCTACTTACAAGACTAGGTTCAGGTGGACCCTAACTGATTGAACTAGAGCACTTGGTGGGGGCCCAGGTTGTTTTTTCCCACCTGGTGCCGACTAATCCATCTGCTCTTGCTAATCACTATCATTGGCATGAATTAGGTATTTTTATTTTTTTGGCTAGTTTTATACCTTTTTTGCCCTTGTTCTTCATCTTTACTCATTTGGTTTTCCCTTCTTTATATATATAGTGATTGGATTCTACCCACCACTGATGTTGCATACTCATTTCGTAACATTGTGCATTATCCTTTGTACTTTTTAAAAAATGCTTAAAATTTTTAAATTATATTTATGCAACCAGAAAATAGATTCTAGTGGCAAATGATGATATAAGAAATAGATGGAAAAACTATTTTTATAATCTTTTTAATGAAAATAAAGATGTTAGTATTAGTTTAGGAGATTTAGCCAAGTCAGAAAAGTATATAAACCATAATTTCTACCGACGTATTCAAAAGAATGAAGTCAAAGAGGCTCTTAAACATATGAAGGGTGGTAAATCGGTAGGACCAGATAATATTCCTATAGAAGTTTGGAAAATACTAGGAGAAATAGGAATCACTTGGCTCACAAGACTATTTAATGAAATATGGAAAAACCAAAAGATGCCCGAGGAATGGAGAGCAAGTACACTTATACCCATATATAAGAACAAGGGAGACATTCAAAATTGTGTGAATTATCGAGGTATCAAGTTAATGAGTCAGACTATGAAATTGTGGGAAAGAATTATCGAACGTAGGTTAAGACAAGTATTAAGTACAATAGAGAACCAATTTGGATTTATACTAGGCATATCTACTATTGAAGTGATTCACCTTTTGAGACGTCTTATGGAACATTTTAGAGCAAAAAAGAAAGACCTTCACATGATATTTATTGATCTAGAAAAAGCTTATGATAGGGTACCGAGGAAGGTTCTTTGGAGAACTTTGGAAAATATCCCATTGACATATTTTAACCTTATAAGAGACATGTATGATGGTGCAAAAACATGTGTGAGGACTCATGAAGGAACGACAGACTTCTTTGAAGTTAATATTGGGTTACATCAAGGATCAACTTCAAGTCCATACTTATTTATAATGGTGATGGATGAGTTAACAAAACATATTTAAGATGAAGTACCTTGGTGTATGTTATTTGCAGATGACATTGTATTAGTGGAGGAGTCTAAGGAAAAAGTTAATAGAAAATTCGAACTATGGAGAGAAACATTAGAAAGCAAAGGCCTCTGACTTAGTAGAACAAAGACAGAATATATGGAATGTAAGTTTGATAATTTGGCTACTTCAGAGGACATAGAAATTAACATTGGCACACATTGCATTCCTCAAAAGGAAAGTTTTAAATACCTAGGGTCAATTTTTCAAAGTGATGAAAGAATTGATGGAGATGTTACACATAGAATTAATGCTAGTTGGTTAAAATGGAGAGGAGCATCAGGTATTCTTTGTGATAAGAAGATACCATTAAAATTAAAAGGTAAATATTATAGAGCAGCAATTAGGCCTGCCATGTTTTATGGTTCTGAGTGTTGGGCAGTTAATCATCAACATGTACAAAAGATGTCTGTGACAGAAATGAAGATGTTGAGATGGATGAGTGGTCATACAAGAAAAGACCGTATACATAATGAGGTTATTAGAAACAAATTAGAAGTGACACCAATAGAGGATAAAATGAGAGAACATCGTTTAAGATGGTTTGGATATATAGAAAGAAGATCAAAAGAAGAACCTGTAAGAAGGTTAAAAAAACTAAATTTGGAAAGTATTAAAAGAGGTAGAGGACGACCACAAAAGTGTTGGAAAGAAACAATAAAGAATGATCTAGCTTATTATGAGTTAACTGCTAACATGGCACACGATAGAGATATGTGGAAACAAAGAATCCATGTAGCCGACCCCGTCTAGTATGGGAAAAGGCTTAGTTGTTGTTGTTGTTGTTGTTGTTGTTGTATTTATGCAACCAGAAAACAATGGGTGAGCATGAATGGGAGGTGGGCAGGATCCGGTTCCTATATATATATATATTAGGTGTATGTATATGTATATATTGTATCTGTATGTGTGGAAAAAAGTTATGCAGCGAGTCTCTGTTTTTCAGCGAGAATCCTCAGTTGTTAATATGTTGAAGCCTGAATTTCAGGGCAAGTTCCGTCACTTCTGGAAGGAAATTTGAAGGAAAATATCTTCAGTCTTCCATGGCATAACGACCAACCTATCATTTTAGGTGTCTTTATCGTTGAATTTTCTGCAAGTTTACTTTGCTGTTTATACAATTCTTGTTTAAGCTATTTCTGTTTCATTGCTGGTAGGATCAAGATTTAAGGATGCTTTTCAGGAGCCAGCTTCCTTTTTAGCTATTGAACCCCTTTTTCAGGTAATTTCTCGTCACTTTAAACATTTTGCGCAGCAATTTGTTACATCTCACATTAAATACTCAATGCATGACAGAAGGAGCGATATATTGTTACCTATAATCCTTCAAAGGGTTATGTATGCGCATTGCTCAAGGATCAGGCGAAGCCAGATGACATTCTCAAGGCTGCTTTCCATGTAAGTCCAACGTGCAATCTTTTCAAACCTTGAATATCTTGTGAGCATGACTGTCGCTGAATGATGGCAACACAGGCCCATGTACTTCTACATTTCATCCAAGCATCAACAAGCGGAGCGTTTTCAAGGAAGCATGGTGCCGATCTCTCAAAAACAGATGAAACCTTATTAAAACAAACTGTGCCTACAATCGGTGATTTTGGGGCTCATGTTGCGGAATCTTGCAGAATAGTTTCTACATCATTCGGTATCTTCAAAAAGAAAGCGGCTGAGCAGGTAGCCTGAGCCGTGAAATTTATCTTATTGATATTGTTATACTTTTGTATGACATTGCTTTTTGATTCTTATGTGGCTTACGTGACTTGACTTTCATCTTTTCACCTATTCCTTTTGCTTTTCTCAGGGCTGGACGATGTCAGAATCACTGCTTAATCCTGGGCGAGCTAGGATAAGCACACCTTTGTCTTGACTAGCACGAATGAGCTTACCTTGATGTAAATACAAAAGGTGCCAAAAAGAGCTAGTGGATACTGTTGATTATCTGATAGCAAAGCTGTGTTCCAGGAAGAATCACCGTGTGCTTCTCTGTGACATCCTAAGCATAAACCTCTTCAGACTCTTGCATTCAATCTTCCGGAAAGGGAATACAACCTGAAAACCATCAGTTGCAAAGCTGCTCTGGTAGGTTATAAACAAGTATAACCATGCAACTGAATGTAGCACTAATCAACCATCTTATTCTGAGAGTTTTGTCCATCCAAGGAAAGCTTGGGTTTCACGATTCTACATCTGCTACCTCGGGCCGTATCTGATGGTTCTACTTGTTATGATTCTTAGCAAGGGTGGACGCTGTTAATTTTGGAAGCGGTTCAATCTAGAGAGTGGTGGTTGATATTGAGGGTGGTTGTTGTCTTGTGGGGCTTTGAGGAAATAGCTGGTACTTCGAAATGAAAAGGGATTCTTACTGCTTATTGTACTCCAAAGGCATTATATTTAGGAAGTTCTCATGTTTATTCTGCATCAATTTTGTGTTTGTTTCATCCATCAGTTATAATACTGGTTTGTGTGAAACAAAGTGTTTCCTCTCTCTCTCTCTCTCTCTCTCTCTCTCTCTCTCTCTATATCTCTATATATATATATATATATATATATATATATATATATATATATGCCCAAGATACAGTAGTGTATAACTGGTATTCTTTTGTTCTTTGAATCTCTGGGTTTCAGGAAAGTCTAATAGTAATTACAGAGACCGATGAAGGAATGTCCTTTTCTGAACATGGTGTTAAAAGTTCGAATCGAAATGAATTGATAAAGTACGATAATTCGCTGGCCTGTCTATTTTCGCCATTGTCATGACGCCTCATATCAGTGTTAACGGATTGATAGCTGAATTTCTAGTTTCCATCTCTGACTTGCAGTAGTTTGCATAATTTCATAATCATTAGTTGGTAGGGCGCGGTCTGCATTTCCTCAGCATTTTTGGTTGCTCATTATGGTGACATGAGTTCATACGAGCTGGCCTTGCCTAATAGGATGGATGTAATATATTGAAGATTTATTGCGTGATAGGGATGGTCTTCCTCAATGGTTGGAACCTGCTGTAAAATCCTTCTACAAGCATAAGTTTTGATCTTTCCCATGTAATAAGGAGCGGATTATAGAATGATACTCTCATATCCTTGATATCTAGAGGAATATTTTGTTAATCAACGTACAAAATGTGAACAAATAGAAGGATCTGCATAAAAAATTAGAGTGATCTGGTTGTCTTTCTATTGAATTTGACAAGTTTATGATAGTCATGACCCTAATATTGCAGAAAATGATATTGATAGGCGCAATATCATCAACTTAAAAGGCACGCTTCTATGATGGCAAAGGACATTCAGGAAAAGTGGCGTGAGGTTGGTGAAAACTAGCAGTGACTGCACCCGTTTAGGCTTGTCACCTCTGAGTGCACATTCAGAAAAGATGCTTTGGAGAAAAATTTTCATGAAGAACTGTAATAAGAAAACGGGAAGGTAAAACAAGCGACTTTGTGTAGGAACGACATCCAATGAGTCTAATTATTTATCTTGTATTAGTGTTTGATTCTCTTGCGCCCTATGGTCATGAGTGTGGGGCAGTTAACTATTAATATGTATAAAAGATATTTGTGGTAGAAATAAAGATGGTAAGTGGGTATGAAAGGAAAGACAATATAAGTGATAAGGTTATTAAAATAAATTAAGAAATTGGGAGTAGCACCAATATATAATAAAATGAGGGAAAATCATTTTAAGATGGTTTGAGCATCGAAAGAAATTTTGGTAAAAAGGTATGAGAAACTAGATTATGACAATGTTAAAAGAGAAATAAAACAATCATAACAATGTTAGAAGGAAATAATAAAGAATGATATAGTTTATGTTGAGTTAATTGTAATAATGACACATTGATCAAGCTCTATGAAAACAAAGAATTCATATAGCCAACCATATCTAGTATCTAAAAAGGCTTAGTTATTGTCGTTGTTTGGTTCGCCAACCATATCTAATATGGGAAAAGGCTTAGTTATTCTCATTTGATTCTCTTGGTTAGTTCCTTCCATAATTTTCAGGTCCTGGATGTGGTCTAATGTCCAGACCTAAACCTAATTGAACTAATGACGCTATACCTAGTTTTTTTTTGCCTCAAGGACAGTGAATTTCATCAAATCAATGAACTTATGTACAGAGTACAAATTGGTTAAATAGTCATCTTCAAAACATACACTATCAGAGTTATCCCACAATTAGCATCCCTGTTCTAACCAACATCTATCTAAAGTACTTCTATATCCATGTTACAGGGAGATTCACAATATGGCATCTTCTGAAAGTTTAACAGCTACCTCAACGATCTCTTCAGCATTCTCATTAAGGCTTGGTGGCTGTAATTGACAAAGATGCCAACATTCCGACTTGGCAAGCATAAAGCATAAATTTTACCTTTTCATTGTTGAATATGCGTAGTAATGGGCAGTGTGCTTGATGTTGCTTGAATACTCCTGCCCAATTCCAGCCTTAGTTGTGGCAAAGCTTTATTCATATATTTTCCAGAAATTATATGCAATAACTCAACTCATAATAGGCAATTCCAGTTGTGGTCTTCATGGAATCCGATAAAGCATTTTAATCTCATTTCTCAAATTAGTCTTTGTTGGAGTTCGATGTGAAACTTGATTTAATCCTCTATGAATTTCTGCTGGCCCAACTCTGGGTGACTTAGCCTGGGGTTATAAGGAGGGGTAGACATGGCTGGTTCGGCGGTTCCAACCAGAACCGAGCTGGTCGTAGAGCTGCTAGTAATGGTTCATGATTTTCAGAAACCAGTCTGGAACTGATGATTCCAAACCGCCTATTTTTTTGTTTATATTTTTTTCAAAAATTTTATCACTGTCTGCTAGCTCAACGGTAGAGTGCAATATATATACCTCAACCTTTCCAGAACCACCTCGAAACAAGTTGATTTTTTTTCTTTGAAAAGAGCAAGTGACCTGCGAATCGAACTCCCCACCAAGAATAATGGTGGAGAGAGCCTCTTCTGTTAAGCTATATGTCCCAGAACCTGACCTTGACTAGTTCGATTACGGTTCCTGATTTCAGGTAAACCGGAACTGAGTTTAAAACCGCCAGTTCCGGTTTACCTGGAACCATGTCTTGGAAGAAAAACCGTTCTCTTCTTGGGAAGGTGCAGCTTGAGGCATAGCTAGAAGGTAGGGATCATATGTGCACGATAGGCTTTTAAGTATGTTAAAATCTAGTGGAAATTAAAAAGCTTATCGGAATGGATCCGTGGACATACTGTTCTACACAGCCATCAACCCAAAACTAACAGTTTGATTCCCAATATGTTTTCATTTTAATTTCATTAGGTTAGCCTACTCTTTAAGCGTTTGGTTGGTGGCGATCGATGATGGTGGACCGGTTTCTGAAGTTGACCACCAGTCGAAGACTTTCAGTAAATTTGGCACCAAACGTAGTTGAGGACACGATTCAACCCAGAATTTAGCTTACCATAGGGAAAGAGACTGATTCTTCACACCGTGCCACCTAAATGATTCCCATCTAGCTTTTAAGAGTCATTACAGTGCCTATTTATCATTCGAGTTAGGTTGATCTAAAGTTCTATACTTTTAATGAATTTTACTTGCTCGACTGTTGTGGCTGGAAGATGATCTGAAGGATGAACTGAAGCTATTTGGCACACTCATAAACTAGGCATGGATCAAATGCTTTGAAAGCCCATAACGTAAGAACTTGTTTTTAGAAGAAAATAGTTCTTTTAGGACTTCTAGTGGAAAAATGAAGCTCGAATAGACCCTTGTTTAAGTCAAACATTTCTTTTTCTTCACAAGTCCCATGGGAAGGAAGAAATAGTTGGCTTCTGAAATAGCTTTGCATCAATTCAACTACTAAGGCCACCATTTTGCTTCAATGAGAACACACACACAGAGACACGCGCATACAAGCCCATACAAGTCGAGGTCAGCTGAAACCACGAGTTTGTTCTGTGTGTGTGTGTGTTTCTGCAACAAATTGAACGGCAGATGCGCCTCAGATGATCTGAAATGGAACGAGCTATGAGCAGCGAGTCGTGCATAATCAGGATTATTTCCCGTCATTCTTTATAGTCCAAATCTGAGTCCGACTCCCCAACTCTATTAGCATTTAGAAATAAAAGAAGAAAAAACTTTGTTCCATCATTTCATGTCTTCTAAGTTGGTCATCGTATGCATGCATACAGCATACTCTTCTACCAAAGCGTTCGAAGGGAAAGTCCAACACTACTCTAAAGAAGATCCTGAATGCTTGAAGTAGATCTAATGGGATCTTATTTTCCGAACGTGGGTCCAACCTAGTTCACTTTATCTGATTATCGGGATCAGAGAGAGAGAGAGAGATGTCAAAGATTCTTGAACCATGGCTTGCAAAGACAGCGGGACTTGCACATCCATAGGATCCCAAGGCAAGGTTACACTTTGGTCGCATTGGAGACCGTGAATTGTGTCAGGTGTTATGGGCTTGGACCACGCCAGAGCATGCGCGACCCCTTGGATCTCTCTTGCACTGCCCAGTTCACACAGTCCAGACCCACACTTCTCTCTCTTGTGTGTGTGTGTTTAAGTGTCAGTTGTGCCTCTGTGTTTGTGTCTGTGGTGCCTTTTAACTTTCACTAGCGTCTTCGCTGCCATCATTACATGCACACTTTTCTGCATTTGGGTTCTCTTTATAAAGGCCCTGCGGCTTCTCCTTTAGTTCTACCTCTTTCGTTTTTGTCTTTTGGTAGTTCTCGGTTCTGTGATTTCTGTCCTCCATCGGACAACCATTTGAGAATGACGATGCAAGTTTGTCAGTTGTGCCAATGCAGACTTACCTTTCTGTTCTGCCGGTAGCCCCATCTTTTCTATTTACAGTGGTGAAAAGTTTTCAAACTTTTTTTTAATAAAAATGGAATAAACCCCCTCGACTAGGAATCAGACCAAAGGCTATATCGGTTCAAGCTCCATTTAGTGCGCAGGAAAACCTCAAGCTTTTGCATCGTTCACTGCATTTTCTCACCTCGTTCCAGACCCACCTTTGCCTTACCTGTCCTATTCAACCCGAGGTAGAGGTTGGATATTCTGTGAGGAAGATGATCCTTTCAGAATTTCCTCATTTCCAGCTTAGCTAATTTATCCAAATAAATGGTGACAAAATTAGATCTATATCTATATATATGTAGCTTGCTCAATTTGAAAACTACAAAAGGGAGGCAATATAGATGACATAACAGTTGGTGGAATTTGTCTTTTATGACTTTGGCCCTCTCAGTTAAACATGTCTCATTAAATTTTTGTTTTTAAAGAAAGGCAAATGAGTTTTTTGGGAGTCAAACTCTTCACCAACCACAATGGTAGAGTACGCATTACTGTTAAGCTATCGATCAATGTGTAATATTGAGTTCGATATATAAAACTTATTAGGGGTGATTAGGAACCGTCGGTTTTCATTCCAGATCGGTTTCTAGATACCATGAACTATAACTTTGGCTTTATTTTTCTGTCTAAAACAATCAGCAGGTGCTGCCCCAAACCGCATACCAATCAACTTATGTAGGTAACTTTATCATTCTATAGATCCAAAACCTGCTGGACACATAATTAACTAAGAGATCAAGTATCGATCAGATGCTGGTGGATACTGTACTGGATCTTTCGGATTCAACTAATTCATTCCCGTCCATCACGTGGTGACAGATGATAATTAGGTGGGTGAAATAACTACGTACAGGGCGTGGAGAGAAACACGAAGAAGCAGGAAGAAATCGAGCCATGCATGTAGAATAGTCTTCTCAAACTAAAGAGAATTATGCAGATTGACAGCCATAACTGGGTTCAGGATCCAATTGATCCAACTTGTTAGTTAGATTTCTTTTATATATTAAAACTTAATACGATTTGTATTTTGTAGTTGGATTGCAAAACTTACTTCTATCCAAATGGATCTATCTATCGGATCAAGATAAGATTTTATCGTTTAGAAAGATATATAGATATAAATTTATCCATAAAGATCCAAAATAGCTGCTTATTTTATTAGATTGTGAACTCTTCATCTACAGCTAATGGCATTAAAGGAAACGAAACCAAGCTTCTAATAGTTTCTTGTTGATTTTGCATTGATCTTGTGCAATCCTCATTTTTCTTCCACTTTTTCAAGGATCGAAGCTTTTAACATGACAATACATACGTTTCTTGTGACCGTGTGATCATAAAATTTTCACTCTATTGCTTAATCGCTAATAAGCTGCTGTTTCTTTGTTCTCATCCACAATTCAGTTCACCAGGATGTCAGTGTTTGTAGTGGACGTCACAATTGGCATCAATAAGATGCCAACAAGAAAAACCTTGGATAACAGCATTATCGTCACAGTAACCTTGCTTTTTTAAGTGAATATTATAGCGTGTCCGTGTGTTGGCTCTAGTGTCGACTCTTAGATGAATCCTTATGACTAATCTTCCAACCAGGGAAACCGAGTTTGCAAACCTCTCTCTCTCTCTCTCTCGTTACCAACAGCAATCTGCAGGCGAAAAGAAACAGCAGTTGGTGGCTGAAGCACCAGAAAGTGCTAAAAGGAAGAAGAGAGAAGGAAAGAATGGAGTGAATAAAGTTCAGAGTTCCAGTTAAAGCAAGCTCCTTTCTCGTCCACATAAAATGCCCGGATATGTCTCTCATTTAGTATGGCCAAAACACGCGACAAGGAAAACGTCAAAAGGAAAGGATAAAAAGATAAAGGTAAATGATCAACTTTAGTTCACTGAATTCAGTGAGATAGCTTTACCATCGGACCTTACCACATTGGCTGGATCTCTCCCCTCTACCCCACCCTCCGCATGACATCATGCTGATGCCTAAAATAGATCAAAGCCAATTACATAAATTGATGGGTCAGCTTCTTTCTCTCTCTCTCTCTCTCTCACACACACACACGTTACATGGGTCAACGTGGTTATGACTTCATATCCTCCTAGTAGTATTTTTCCTTGTTATTTTTCATGATTATAGGTTTTCGTCTTATTTTATTTTGTCTGTTTATCCTTTTTTTAGTTGGAAGAACTGAAGCTTATTAACTGCAAAGAAAGAAAAGAACGAGAAACATATACAACGGGAGAGTGGGACTCGGAGGTATCTATGAGAAAAGCACTTCCAAGATAAAAAGAAGATTGATTCTAAATATTATGCGACTCAAAACAACGGAAAAAGAAACAAAAAAACTTTATTCTTCTTGTTTCTTCTTTATTCTCTGGATAAAGGAAGGCTGGGAAGTACTAAAAAGAGCCTGGGGAGGGTGGTATGATCCCTCTAGGAATCAGGTCATGTAGGATCTTATTTGGGTTACAGATAACTCGTGTCTAGTGTCAGATTGAATAAGCGATTGTAAAAGATCATGTAGGATCTTATTTAATTGACCGTATACTGTTTTTTTTCTAAACTGAACCAAACATCCAGGACTTTAAGTGTTTTAACATGAATTCTTTCTTATGCGGGTATATCACGGGTATTCCTGATTCCTGATTATAAGCAGAGGATGAGATGCAAGACGAAGACCGACTTTTAAGGCATTCTGGGTGAGAACAACCCAATAACACAAGCCCCCATAACTGAGATTGTTATTTGCTTGACACTTATGGTTAACCCAGCCTGCTTTTCATTTCCTGTGTCGCCTGACCAGTCGAACTTAGGAAGAACTAGGAGTAGCATAACTCCTGCAGCCTTACAACGGATTGAGACAGGCTGGAAGTCTTCGTCTTCAGAAAAAGAAAAAGACTCTTGTCCTTAGTGCTCGGAGTAGACATCCATCCTAAGCGTGATTCCTGCTCCTTTCTTCATATAATCAACGACGGTGACTACATAGTATTCTCTCCCTCACCTCTCTCTCTCTCTCTCTCTCTATATATATATATATATATATATATATATATATATATATAGGGAGAGAATACAATGTAGTCACCGTCGTTGATTATAACCAAAAAGAAAAAGATATACATGTAGAAAATTCTTACC
Organism: Brasenia schreberi; assembly: GCA_036023115.1. Lineage (NCBI taxonomy): Eukaryota > Viridiplantae > Streptophyta > Magnoliopsida > Nymphaeales > Cabombaceae > Brasenia > Brasenia schreberi. Next base: position 4,598,462 of record JAYKKT010000089.1, on the reverse strand, counting down.
TTTAATTAACCATGTAAAAATAATTGCCAAAGTTGATCTGACGTAGTAAGAAATAGGTAAATTAACAGCCTGAAGACTACTAGCATGTTAATTAAGAGAATGGTCAACGTCCTCTGAGCCAACTGTGCCATGCATAGATATGCCGCCCCGTCGGTCCATGTACGTTTTGTGCACTTACTGTTCTTCGTACATTAAGGTGAAAACAAGAAAATGGAACAAAAAGAAGAATCACTCACTCAAAATGGCGAGATTCTCACATAAAACCAAGTAAAGGAATAGCCGCTAGCTAGCAACTCAGTTCCTGATAAGCTTGAGATTTACATGAAGCCAATTGTTTTCTTGTATTCACATACATGATCCAAAAGCAACGCATGTAAGCTATAAATAAGCATCTCGTACGTAGCTGCAACTGGCTCTGAAATATAGGCATTGTTGAATGTCATCATGGTGACGACACTTAAAACCGCTAGATCTTGATGCTTAACATCAAATGCAGTTTTTTTTCTTGACTTTGAGTATCTAAAGGTTGATTGACCAACCACGTAATAGATTTCTAGTTGGATCAATATCTTTGGGAATGTCATTTTCCAATTCTTTGAAGCATGTCGTCGAGCTGTGGGTGACCTAGGTTAGGTGTAGTTTGACATACATATAGTACACTTTCGATCATCCAAAACAGATGGCAACCCAATTAGAGTTGGCTGCCGACTTTTGCGATTGATTCAATGCATTCCTGGCTGAGACTTTCCATTACTTACGAAAGTCGTTTCCTTAAGGTTTTCTTTGGGGGTTGAATTAAATTTCTTTAACTTGAAGCTCATAAGCAAGGGCTTTCCTTGGAGCAGGTAGTTGACCAAAAATGTACCACACGCGCTTCTTCTTCTCCTTGATAAAGCTTGTTCTTATTTCGCATGACGAAATATCTTATACTGCTCTTGAGTTTCTTTGCAGTCATTGCTCAAGTTTGAATTGGTTTTAAATGCATTTAAGTGTTACACCATGTACATACAACAACAACAACAACAACTAAGCCTTTTCCCATACTAGACGGGGTTGGCTACATGGATTCTTTGTTTCCACAGATTCCTATCGTGTGCCATGTTAGCCGTTAACTCACAATAAGCTAGATCATTCTTTATTGTTTCTTTCCAACACTTTTGTGGTCGTCCTCTACCTCTTTTAATACTTTCCAAATTTAGTTTTTCTAACCTTCTTATAGGTTCTTCTTTTGATATTCTTTTTATATGTCCAAACCATCTTAAATGATATTCTCTCATTTTATCCTCTATTGGTATCACTCCTAATTTGTTTCTAATAACCTCATTATGTATATGGTCTTTTCTTGTATGACCACTCATCAATCTCAACATCTTCATTTCTGTCACAAACATCTTTTTGTACATGTTGATTATTAATTGCCCAACACTCAGAACCATAAAACATAGTAGGCCTAATTGCTGCTCTATAATATTTATCTTTTAACTTTAATGGTATCTTCTTATCACAAAGAATACATGATGCTCCTCTCTATTTTAACCAACCAACATTAATTCTATGTGTAACATCTCCATCAATTCTTCCATCACTCTCAAAAATTGACCCTAGGTATTTAAAACTTTCCTTTTGGGAGATGCAATGTGTGCCAATTTTAATTTCTATGTCCTCTGAGGTAACCAAATGATCAAACTTACATTCCATATATTTTGTCTTTGTTCTACTAAGTCGGAGGCCTTTGCTTTCTAATGTTTCTCTCCATAGTTCCAATTTTCTATTAACTTTTTCCTTAGACTCCTCCACTAATACAATGTCATGCAAATAACATACACCATGGTACTTCATCTTAAATATGTTTTGTTAACTCATCAATCACTATTATAAATAAGTATGGACTTAAAGTTGATCATTGATGTAACCCAAATATACTTGAGCTTCTTTGCTGGAGAGATCCTTGGGTAGAATTAAAGCTTGGCTGTTAATGGGTTTGTTCTCCATAGTGACTTGTCCACTTTCGCTTCATGTCCGCACTTTAGGGAGGTTTGGAAATTGGAAAGTAACCTCATCTACGCGTAATGTCAATAGAAAGGGATTGCGGTAAAAAATGCAAGTGGTTTGGTGTGTTCTTATCATAATGTACTGCACTAAGCAAGAATTTTACGTAATCACCGTGGAAATATTGTAGAGACGATGACAATATCATGTTACGTTTAGACTAGTGTATCATTTTGAGCTTGTTGGTGGTATGGGTCTTGATCTTTAATATAAAGGTACCGAAGCAATGATATACTGTGTCCTGCTATCGCATATATAAATGTGAGGTGAGAAATCTGAAAACGAATTGAATGAGTTAGAATAGAAAATAGTGAACGGATGAATGTGTTGGGTGAAGTGAACCGAGCAAGTAACTAGTTCGCCCCTTCCCAATCTGCATCAGCATGCTTGAATGGCGGAGTCACGTATTCCCACGACATACCTTTTATATTTCACCATCTATCTTTCAAATCACCATCATCTCTTCTCCCATTTACTCGCTCGTATTGTCCAATCTTGACCACCATAAATGTTTCCTCCGCCCTCTCTCTCAACTTTATACCCACAATTCCTTTTCTCTGTAAGAAAATTACTGTCGCTCCCTTCGGTAGTTCTAACTTTTAAGATCAGCGGATGTTGTTTTTAGGTAGTATAGCTATGAAGCTCCACGATTGGAGGAGTGGGAGAGAGAGAAGAGAGAGACTATGTTAGTACTATCTTATTTAATTGTTTGAGTTTTCTCGGTCTAGCTGCATTAATACCTTCTCGAGGAGGACACTGTAGGTCAGTCGTCCATGAAAGAGAAAATATCCACGCAGTAACCTAAGGACACGCTGCGGAAAAGATGTTTTGCCAACTCGATCTTTTTTTTTTTTTATTTGACTACAGGAGAATTTGTCAAGAACAAAGCAAAAACCTGCAATATAGTTGCGACTCACCTCATTTCCACTTTCCCCGTCGCGCTTTTGATCTCAATTTGTTGGTATCCAAATAACCATCATTAGAGTTGTCAAACAAGGCCAGCAAGGGCTTTTGCATCAGTAATTTCAATAAGGTCATCGAGTTTGCTGGTTTACGGAGAGCCGGCATGATCTGAGCTGACCCATCAGGCAGGCAATGGCCGCCTATATGAGATTTAGGTACAAGGAGTTTGTTCTAACGTAACCATATATTTGACTTGAATTTTGACGGTTTCGTGTACACACACGCACACACACATATGTAGAGAGAGAGAGAGAGAGAGAGAGAGAGAGAGAGAGAGAGAGAGAGAGAGAGAGAGAGAGAGAGAGAATGTCCCAACTTGTATTCTAAGGACCCATCTGTAGCTAGCTCCATTGAATTCACGGATCTTGATTCCTCAGGCATGCTCATAGGGCCCTTCACTTGACAAGCAAACAAGAACGGAGAGAGGGTTTGAAGACCACCTATGATCCTATCCGAATGCGGAAGGCTTATTAGGCAGTCTCTGAGCAAACAAGCAAAGCTGTATGTTAGCACGAAGCATGTACACACGAGAGAGAAGTTGCTGCATACTGATTTCCATGTGCACTCGGTGTGCAACGGCCTATTTTGTCGTTCTCTCCCACGAAACAGCTATCTGCCACCCTTTTGTGACACATATTTGAGAACCTCTGTGCGGCTTCTGTCCCACCACTTTGTTCTTTTTTTTTTCTTATATTGCGAATGTTCATCCATACTCACCATTCAATTAACTAACGTGATAGAGATTTAAATTTTAAAAGCAAAAAATATGATTTTACTTTTATGCTAAAAAGTTGTTATATTAATATTAATTGAATGGTAAAAATGTATAAAGAATCAAGTATGAATGAGTGTGTGCATAAACTATTTTATCTCTGGAAAGAGGTGACAGCAGCGATTATGACTCTAATAGGGTTAGGGAGCGGTCAAAGGAGCAGAGAGAAGTGGCTAGGGTTGGCGGAAGGACGGAAAACGCACGACGACCATCTAGATTTATCTGAAATCCTTATTGAATGTTACCCTTAGAGTGATGGGTCAAGGCATCAGCAGTGTTTTCTATTGGAGCGGTATCCATGAATCTAAATCTTACGTGTGAGAATCTTGCAGAACTAAATATAAGGGTTGCTTTTGTAAGCAGGTATCGAAATCGTGGTAGCATGTTGCCTCGTTGCATCACACTCACTCTGATCGAAGTGAGACGAGCAAGCCGTTTACTACCATCTAATGCAGCTTGAAATTGAAGAACGTCGTGCCATCAAGTTCTCCATCTTGGTAATGTCAATGCTGTTTGAGATATATACCAACTACGAATCGATAAAGTAATTACTGGCACGTCTTAACTATGCTATTAGCACAATCTTTCTCTCTGTAAGCCGAAGAGGACGATCCACTGCTGCTGCATTTTTCTGCACATCATGAAGGCAATACGGACAGAAAACCAATCAAACCAAATGAGATGTGACTCCAAAATTGCACCAGATGTCACCTAGATTCATCTCTGACAGCCCATCGAGCCACCAATATCCGAGAGATGCCATCAAACTTTGCAGTAATTACTAGCAGGAAAACCACTTATGGCAATGGTTGGAGACACACTGCAGGTTGCCATAGTTTAATTGGCGACAGTTAATCCACTCCAGTGTACATAATCGTTCCCGTCCATCTACTATTCTTAACCTTAATCATATATAACAGATCCAGTCAAAGTGTTGAAATGGCTGGTAGGTGATCTAATCTGAAACGCTTTCAAGAACCTTTAGTCTAATTGTATTAATGGGGTTGATGATTAGTCCTTTTCATTTAACCAAGTTTCCAATTTATGGTCAAACCTTGAACCAACTTAAGTCCTAGTGACCCATGGTAATTAATGACCTCATTTACAGTTACTAACTCGGTAAGAGGCATTAAAACAGGGTAAGAACTATTAGAAGGAAGCGTCAACGAGTCAAGCAATTGCCTTGACCAAAGTTTGTTGAAGAATATAGCAAATGTTCTAAAAGTATGATTCCTCTGGTTTAACCGTGTTAATTATGGTGACCGATTTATTTCTTATTCTTTTGTAAAATTTTTTAGATGATGGTGAGGGCTTTACGGTAGCTTCCGCTAATTAGAAAGTTTTCACGTATACTTCTAAAATGCCAAAACCACAATTATTTCGCTTACAAACTAATTAAAGATCTACGAAATGACATTTAATAATTTAAGTAAAGCCAAATAGCAGATTATTCATTTGTTATCCTTTGACAGCTATATTAATTTATTAACAATACTTTTGAAAAGTTACAAGTCTCTGAATTGCTTTGCAAAATCTCATCCATAGATTGGCATAAGAAAGACGGCTAAATATAAATTTCCCACAGAAAAGGCGGGCTTATCAGTTAGAACTGGAGACTCCTTGTGAATCTAAGTTCGTACCTTAGTATTGTTGATCAACATCATTCTAGTGAACTAGAATACTGTTCTAGCCTTCTCTTGCCGACCTCACATATACATCATTGGTTGTTTATATTTATTATACAGTACTTTATTTAGGTCAAAGCTACATAATTCAAAATAGTATATGCCTTCCACACTGTATGCATTCGTATGGTTTGTGTCAAGTAATGTCTCAGCTAGACTGCACCCTATGCGACCCACCACCTTGTGTTGAATTAGACTTATCAATCTCGGAGAGGGAGAGAGAGAGAGAGAGAGAGAGAGAAATGGAGGGTTAAATGCACTGAGTAGGGATTTAAGACGGGTAACAATGAGAGTCAGTAGTTGTAGGAGGTGGGGGGCTCACAGGGAGTTAAATGATCTCATGGTAAACCTGATCCAAGAATGTAACAAAAAAAAGGCCTGATCGGAGAACACAAACATTTAAGATTCACTGTTTCTCATTCAAACAAAAATACATTTCAGCCACGCTAATCTCTGAGACAGCAATTTATGCGCATGTTTAAGTACTTTACACGGCCAAAATTGTCACGCACTTGAACCAGTAACCTGACGTGATATTAATGTCGCAAATTCAAGTAAGCTCTCCACTTTTCCATTTTTACCACAAGAAAATTAGCCTTGCAATACTCAGATCTCTCTCTCCACTTTTTACCACAGGTCCACAACCAAAGAACCCCTTCAGTATATCGCACTTGTCCATAAAGTAGCCTTATTATGTTTTTACTGCAGCAAAAGAACAGTTGGTATACCGCAGTTGTACATAAGCTGATCTTGTTACAGATGTATGGGATCAACACCGCCTCACCCCCCTGAGATACGCAATCTGGTATATTTTAAGTAATTATCAAGACATTTCTAGGATACCCTCTCTGGAGTTGAACAAACTAAATGACCTCTCTCTCAACACACAGTTGGGCATAGTGTTGAGGTTGGACAAATTTGACTTCCCTAACTTTATTCAGTTTAGTTGTTTCCTTGTGCTCATACTTTTAAAAAGAAAATTTAACCTATGTTGTTAGTTCCATCCCTTGGGCTGGGGAAGGCAGACAAAAGGAGCAACGTCGAATAAAAGAAAGCACAAAATTAGACGAAACACAGAAATAAAGGAAGAAAGCGTCCACAAGGGTGGGAGAGATTGGAATCAAAGTAGATAGTGATAAATAAAGCGACGAGTTAGGACTACAGATTTTGGTTGGAGGAATATCTCATAATCATTTGATGGTGTCGTTCATAAGATAAATAAGATTATTGCCACCACCATTCTATCCAAAACCATCAGCCATTCTCTTTAAAAGGCATTTTAATTTAAAAATCGCAAATACCATCTACTTAACATTATTGAAACTAATGAAAACGGTTTGCAAAATCTTGTGATGTTAGAGCGGACAGTGATGCTGAAAAGAAGTATCTAGCAAGACTTGAGTATAACTTATGTCATATTTTCGCATGATATCAACTTGCATCATGCTTGAGTGAAATGGCGTTAATTATCATCAATGAGTTTTTCTCTTTCCTCTTTATAAGTGACACACGGTAGAGCCCGAATGTAGTGAAAAAATAAGGATCTCTAAATCTTCGCTCGGATATAGTTAATCAATTGCAAGAGTTCTCATATCATTCATGGGTGTGGTTAAAAAGTTAGTTCCACTACATTATCTCCCGAATGTAGTGAACAAGTTACAATGAGAGTCTCCACATTTTCAACATAAAAGGATGCGAGGGATAAGAAAGTTAGTGATAGATAATAAGATTCATATTGATACTTGGAATATCAGAACATTTATCTTCAATTTAATGGAAGTGGTATATACTATTATTTAGAGAAAGATTCACATTATATATTTACAAGAGACAAAGTGGGTTGGAGAAATAATAAAAGAGATCATGAATATAAGTTTTAAATTATGGTACTCAAGAAAGAAAAAAGTTTGAAATGGAGTTAGTATTATTATAAATCAATATTTAAAGAATAGTGTACTAGACATACAATGATACAGTGGCTTTGAATATTGATTTATAGTAAAATAATTATGATAGTAAAATTATTGTTAGGAGTAGAGGCTTTGAATATAGTTTGTGCTTATGCACCCCAAGTAGGATTAGAACATAGTATAAAGAATATTTTTTGGGTGGAGTTAGATAAGGTAATTCAAAGAATTCAACAAAGAGAGATGATTTGTTTCGGAAGAAATTTAAATGAACATGTCAGTAAAGAGGCATTAGGATATCAAGGTATTCATGAAATAATTGTTTTGGGGATATAAATGAGGAGATACGCAGATTTTAAATTTTGCTATAACTTTTGGTCTCTTTTATAACTAATACAATTTTAAAAAAATGAGATAAACATTTACTTACTTATAAGAGTGGCTTATCATAAACACAAATTAATTATTTTGTTTGTAGGAAAAAATATAGATCGTGTTGTAAAGATTGCAAGGTAAAAAAATGGAGATATTCACACTAAATGGTGGAACATCAAATTTGAGAAAAACGATATATTTAAACATTATTATATGTGGAATAATATGATTATACGTATTAGGAAAGTGACAAAAAATGTATTAGGTGAATCTAAGGTACACGTACCAGTATAAAAAGAAGCTTGATAGTGGAGTGAGGTGGTGCAAGATAAAATCAAGGCAAAGAAGGCATGCTACAAATTGCAATATGTCAAGAACACTAGTAAAACTTGGGAGACTTATAAAAAAGCAAAGGAAGAAGCGAAAAAAGCCATTAGTGAAGCAAAAACTAAATTTTGAGAATTTATATAAAAACCTAACTCAAAAGAAGGTAAAATATATATTTTTAGGATAACTAAGTATAGAGATAAGAAAATTAAGGATCTTAATTTTGTTAGATGCATAAAAAATAAAGATGAGAAGATTCTAGTGGCGAATGATGATATAAAAAATAAATAAATAAATAATTTTCTAAACTTTTTAATGAAAATATAAATGTTAGTATTAGCTTAGGAGAGTTAGACAAATTAGAAAAGTATATAAACCACAATTTTTATCACCATATTCAAACAAAGGAAGTCAAAGAGGCTCTTAAATATAAGAATGTTGGTAAATCTATAGGGCCAAACAATATTCTTATAAAAGTATGAAAAATCTTACAAGAGATGGAGCCCACTTGATTCACAAGATTATTTAATGAAATATGAAGAACCCAAAAGATGCCCAAGAAATGTAGAGCGAGTACACTTATACCCGTATATAAGAATAATGGAGACATTTAGAATTGTGTGAATTATCGAGGTATCAAATTAATAAGTTATACTATAAAATTATGTGAAAGAAGTATTGAGTACAATAGAGAACCAATAAAGTGATTCACCTATTGAGACATCTTATGTAATATTTTTGAGCAAAAAAAAAGAACATTCACATGACATTTATTGATCTAAAAGAAACCTATGATAGGGTGCTAATAGATGTTCTTTGGAGAATCTTGAAAAAGAGAGGTATCCTATTGACATACATAAATCTTATAAGAGACGTGTACGATGGTTCAAAAATATGTATGAGAACCCATGAAAGAATTATAAACTCCTTTGAAGTTAATATTAGGTTACATCAAGGGTCATCTTTAAGTCCATATTTATTTATACTGGTTTTTGATGAGTTAACAAAACATATTCAATATGAAGAACCTTGGTGTATGTTATTTGCAGATGTGTTAGTGGATGAGTCTAAGAAAAAAGTTAATAGGAAACTAGAATTGTAGAGAGAAAAATTAGAAAATAAAAACTTTCAACTTAATAGAACAAAAACAGAATATATAAAATATAAATTTGATCATTTGGATACTTCAGAGGATATAGAAATTAAGATTGGCGTATGTTGCATCCCTCACAAAGAAAGTTTTAAATACCTAGGATCAATTTTTCAAAGTGATGAAAAAATTGATGGAGATGTTACTCATATAATTAATGTTGGTTAAAATAGATAGGGGCATCATGTATTCTATCATAAGAAGATACCATTGAAGTTAAAAGGTAAATATTATAGAGCAACAATTAGACTTGTTATGTTTTATGGTTATGAGTATTGGGCAGTTAATCATCATGTGTAAAAGATGTTTGTAGCATAAATGAAGATGTTGAGATAGATGAGTGGTCATAAAAGGAATGACGGTATACATAATGAGGTTATTAGAAACAAATTGCGAGTAATACTAATAAAGGATAAAATGAGAAAAAATCATTTAAGATTGTTTGAACATGTAGAAAGATGACTCAAAGATGCTCACGTAAGACTATGAAAAACTAGATTGTGAAAATGTTAATAGAGAAAGATGACGACCACAAAAATGTTGAAAAGAAACAATAAATAATGATCTAGTTTATATTGAGTTAATTGCTAGCATGACACATGATAAGATCCTATGTAAACAAAGAATTCATATAACTAACCCATCTAGTATGAGAAAAGACTTAGTTGTTGTTGTTGTTTATAACCTCTTAGCCTATATTGCAATCATGGACAAGAAATTTAAGACAGTGGACTCTGCAACGCTTATTTCCTTTAATTGAAGCATAAAATTATCAAATCATAAATGGTCTCATTTTCAACAACATTAGATTCTGAGTCCGGCAATAAATTTGCTCCTATCAAAATGGAATTTATGCCAAAGATGTAGGTTAGGGATGCTGTTATTCACTCACGGAGGCTTTTTAAATTGCTGGAGAAAAAACTATTTATTTGTCTGTGCTTCTGGGGTAGTATCATAATAATTATCGTGGCCGTGTATGAAGGCTATTCTTGCATTACCAAAGTAAATGCGTCAGGATTTCACCTAGACAAGCTCAAGACAATTTATGGCGATCTTTTACCATGTCTTTGGGTCAGGCAACTTGTGCAAACAACAAAGGATTTACCTTCCTTCGCTTTTCCTGCAAAAGGAAAAGAGAAATGCAAAAGGAGAGAAAACGGTTGTTGCATGCTTCAAGTATTATTATGAAGAACCTCATGCTGTTATCTACCTCACGATTAAGTCTACTTGCTATTTACATGCATTCACTATTTAAAGATTCAGAGAAAGGAATTAACTAAGACAGAAGAGAACAAGTCGCAAATGGCTCCTTTTCTGTTTACTATTTCTTCTGCATTTGCATATCTTTTGTGCCTGAAATATTGCACACTGTATGTTCTTCACTACCATTAGCAAGTATTGCACTTTGTCGGTCTAAATAAGCAAAGATATTATTTGAAATTTCAGTGAATTGGAAAAAGATGTCTTCTTATCTGCAAGCTGCGCTACGAAGACCCGATGTGCGTGCCCTTGGCTATGGAGCTTTTGACCTTCATTTTCAAGGTTCTTTTGGGCCAAACCCCGTTCCCAGGAGACTCCTGGTTTACATCTGACATACTCCGAGTCGTGAATAGTAACGGTTGCAGTTGTTTGACATATGGTTAGGTTTTGGAGCGAGATAGAAATAGAATAGAGGCAATAGGGGAAAGGGGTACTTTTTCTTTTGGTCCTTAGTCTTTTGCGAAATTCATGGGTCTACTGCACAGTGTAGATGAAAATGAGCCTGTCAAGAAAGTATTAAAGTAGGTAGACGGAGAATATATAAATAAATAATAAGATAGTACTGATATAGTCTCTCTCTCTTGTCTGACACTCTGCGCTATGTATGGCGTAAGCTTGATGCCTGATAGTGCAAGCAAAGCAAGCAAAACCCACTTTTTATCCCGGTCGTAAAAGTATCTGCTCTCTCCTCTTCATAAAACTCTCTCTCTCTCATGACCAGTTAAATCCACCAACAAGATTTCCTTGTCCCTCGTTCCTGAACCAATTGTTCTCATTTCCAACCCCAACAAGCCTCTCTCTCTAACCACTCATAATACTAGCTTCTCGTTCCGGAAGATTGTTCTCATTTCCATTCCCATCAAGCCCCCCTCTCTCTCTCTCTCTCTCTGGCTCTCATATCCCATCAAGCCCTTGTCTCTCTGGCTCTCATATTTTTTAAACCGTCTTTAAGAAACTGATCTTAGATCAGGGAGTCCAAGGGGAGGGGTTGCTGATAGGCCTTCTCCATGCCGAACATAACTCGTGCACCGTCAGACGGAGGGAGTTGTCGCTTGTCATTTGCGTCAATGTGATCCGGAAATTTGTCTCTAATCCTTGATCTGGTGTGGATGTGTGTGCACCTTTTTCTGGCTGTCACCTTCTTTCTTTCTACCTCTATTTTCTCACTCTACTCCTCCATTGCTACGTAGCACATAAGCTTTTGTGCAATTCCGAGCAAACGGCGCCCCATCTTTCCTTTCCTTTCCTTTCTTCATCCGAGGTTTCACAATGTTAGCGCTGCTATTTTCATTCAAAAAGTTGAAAATCGTGGTAAACTGCGGTCATCTCCATCTCATTACTGAAATCTAACTTCAAATTCTTGTTTTTGACCATCATTGTCAACAAGGACGCTCGCTGTTAGCCAATATAGGGGTGCTATGGCCTTTTGTCATTGATGTTCACTTTACATAGCTATTTAGCTCACATAAGTTGATCACTGAAATGTACTGCTTGCTTTCATTTCTTTCCCACACATTCTGAATACTCATCAACATTGCATCTGTTTCTTCTTCTACCAAAAGGAAATTGTACCTGAGCTTCGTCGAGATTGTACAGTGTCCCACCACCTGCTGATTCCTGGCTCCTTGTTCCAAAAGAACTTTCAACTGGGCACTCATTTTCGCCGAATCATAGAGTTAACATCCTCAAGAATCTGTTGTTTGGTTTTTCCATCTTTCCAGAGTAACCTAACTCCATTGTGTGATGGAGTTATCTGCTCATGCCGGGGATATTCCTATCCCGATAAACAGCAGTTATGGGAATGCCCACATTGTGCATAACTCACCGCCTAGCCATGCAATGCCTACATCCATACTGCCCCCCTCAAACGGCAACAATCATGATGCATTACGACCCTACAAAAGGGTAATAAAATACAAAGAGTGCCTCAAAAACCATGCAGCGTCCATAGGAGGAAACGCTACTGATGGGTGTGGGGAGTTCATGCCAGCCGGCCCAGAGGGCACCCTTGATGCCCTTAAATGCTCTGCCTGCAATTGCCACAGAAATTTCCATAGAAAGGACGTTGAAGGTGAGTCTGATGCATGTGATTGTTATCATCTCAAAGGGAGAAAAGTAGGCAAAGGAGTTCTAATTTCTACTTCAGAAGCTTATGGATATCCCACGAGCGGACTTATTCCCAGGCCTCCTGTGATCATGTCCTACAATTTAGGGGTGCCCTCTGAATCTGATGAGCATGAAGGGGGCGGTGCAGGAGTACTAACAAGGCCCCCCATTGCGAAAAAGCGGTTCCGGACAAAGTTTACTCAAGATCAAAAGGAGAAGATGCTGAGTTTTGCGGAGAAGGTTGGATGGAGAATACAGAAGCAAGAGGAAGCAGTGGTCCAGCAATTCTGTCAAGAGATTGGTATTAGAAGGAGGGTTCTCAAAGTCTGGATGCATAACAACAAGCACAATTTGGCCAGGAAGATCAACAACTCGGCTTGAAATTCAGTATTATCAGATTGTTCGCATGAAACTCTTTCTGATTCATCACTTCTCGGCGGTGGCGGTTGGGAGTGCCGTGGCTGTGCCTCTTTTCTGGGTTTTCGTTTCCTAGGATCTGTCTTTTTTTCTCATGTTCAGTAGCAGACTAATGCAGGATAGGGAGCATTTCGTAAATAACATTTTCTTGGTTTTAATCTTGATTAGTCTACAGTTTTCTGTTGTCTCTTGGTTTCAATCTTGATGTAGTAAGTCCTTGAATTGTTTGGATTCTGGGTTTTCTATCAGACTATCACTAATGACATTATGATGAAATAGCTCTGTAACAATTTTCTTGTGTAGTTTTTTTTCATCTGTTTTATATAGTTAACGGTTTAGTCTTTGCTGCGTGACTCTCATAAATCTGGTTGCTTTAGCGTTGCAATTATAATTCTCCCATTACTGTAACTCACGAGCACTCCATGCCATTAAATTTCAGAACTGCTCTCTCATTTACCACATTAAGTACCAGAAAAAATTAACACGGTCACACCTAACAATTTCGTGAGGAACTGATAAAAGAACTGTATTTTAGTGGTCAGACACATTGCTTGATCTATTTGGACCTGGTTTTTTACTTGTGATTTAACAAATTTTAAGAAATCCCCACAGCGCCTCAAGTTTTGAAAATCATGTGACTTGACTGAAATGCATGGTTACCGTACAGGATTCTGTTCGGTTGTCGTATGTGATTTCGTGGTGCTTTAGGTCTTTAAACGATTTCCCTTGTAGCTAGTTCCAATGTATTTAACTGTAACTATTTTAGCATTAATTGCTGTAACAGTCTGTATCAGATGTGATTGATTGCCTCCTTCGAAGCTAGAAGTTTTGTAGGACTGTCATATATGCCGCTGTCCTTAATTCATTTTGTTAGTAGTCAAAAGCAAACAAGTTATAACAGTCGATTATCTTATGAGTGCAATTAGTTTCACCAGTAATCCTACTGTTTCTGGTCGCATATACGAAATCAGACACGAGATAATCACTTTTCTGTAAATTTTTGTTGAAATTATGCGCCCCTAAGTTTCCATCTATATATGTTCTTCTCAGAGATGAGCTAAGCAATCAGTAACGTGTAGAAACTTGATAATAGGAAATCAAAGTCAGCACCTACTTTTTCAAAGCTGATTGGTAATAGTTCTTCGTTCTTTCCTATTGGATTTATGTGTGTAAATGTTCGATGAAGCCTACTGAAGAGGCCCAGCTAGCACCCGACAAATCCTACTGAACAGGGCCTCTTCAAACCCGCCCTCGAAGTCTCCTCATTTTAAGTGAAGTGGTCATGCCTCGACTTCTCCATGATGAGCATCTGTTTATGGTTTGCCTTTTTCTTTACTCAAACTCAAAATGTTTCTGGTCTGTCAAATTTAGATAATTCTTTTTCACCTCTTGCTTCTTTCCTACCAACAATGATAGGCATTGGCCAGCAACATTAAGTATGGACTCAATAAACAGACCGGGCCCAGTACAGAGATCCGGTTGGGAAGATTGATAAACGAAGAAGAGATCCAATATTGGATCCATTATTGCTCTTCTATTATCAAATCTGAATCCTGAACCCGAATCTATACACGATCAGGTTAGGTAAATATGACATACAAGAAGGTAATCGAAACAGCTTGGATTCAGCATAGGAATTTGCAATCTGAATCCGAAGCCTATGAACATAACATCCAATTTGTCGAATTTGGTAGTATCGATGGGGTCCGACCCCTACCCAACCTGTTGGGTAGAAGAAACATTAAGATATTCATGTTTAACGACCTTATGGAAAATTTAGGAATGGTGTCTAAAATGACAGAAATTTCACTAGCCACCGGTGGTTTTAAGAAATCGCACACACCTGGCTGAGCATGTTATTTTAAGGATGGAATGGATCGGGTCATGGACCGATTACCTATACTCATCCCCGAACCTTGACAGCGTGGTTATGGGGTCGAGTTTTCTTTTCTACAATGGATATCGGGCATAATCATATCATTTGTATGTGTGATTGGATTTTACCCATAATTGACGCTATCTATTCATGTTTGATCATTGTTTTTTAAGAGTATTAGTATAATAATATTATTTTTTTACATTTCTGAAAACTTAAATATTTTTAAATTACACTCATGCTAATAGAAAAGAATGGGTAGGCAGGATCCAATTTTTACATACATACATATGTGTGTGTCAAGTATGGAACAAGACAACTTATCCCTATATCCTATCAGTTTTGGGTATTCTCCTCTCCTTTCATATCAGGTCGGGTTAAGGTTGATTGGGTCGAGTCAATATTGTCATTTGATATGAAAAATAACTCAAAAGCAGCGAAAGGAAAGATGATCTATGCAATATCTTGGAAAGGTAAATAGGTAAATGAAAAGCTTGAATTTTAATTTGTAATCATATAAATGAGATAGGTGAATGGTAAATAAAATTTCCAAAACTATTTTCCTGGTAGACAGATCCGTGCCTCTTCTAATTTGAAGGTCTTTTAAAATTTGTTAATCTTTCTGTGCCATTCTCTTTCTAGTTCTTTCTTTTTGAGGGGAGTCGAATAGAATTTGTGCAGTATGACAAGTGCAACTTGATTCAATTTGGCGCATTTTCCCAACCATTCTGATAAAAATATTTTCTCAATCTTCAAAAGAGATACTATTCTTAAAAGACGCAAGCTGGGTTAGGTAGGCAGACCCGGTATATGTTAACCCGAGGTATTGAACCTGGGTCGACCTTCGGTATGGTGAGGGGTATCGCTCCCTGTGGGGTCTAGTATCTTGTCAGGGTTCTCAATATCGAAAACGACAGAAAATCCTTTCAAAATAGAAGCGCAAGAACCTCTTCTTGCTTCACATTTTTGCGTCTGATGGAAGACCGCACGCCAATATATATATATATATATACATTAGAAATTACTATACACCGTCACAGGTCATACTCTACTAAAGATATATATTATTCATCTGATCGTATGAATGATACATATCTATATCGATATGCTCATCAACATCTACATAGAATTGATATTATTTAATGCAACATGTGATGAGGGTCTTGATCACCACCGTCCGATTAATCACAAAAATGACAGTGATGATCAACCAATGTCCAGTAACTCTCACTCTTTCTTTATATATATATGTTGAGAGAGGAATAATGATAATGTTGAAGTTTTTTCATACATACTCAAACATTTCTACCATTTAATTCGTATAATCAAAGATTCTAATTAAAAGTATTATTGTACTTTTGTATTTTATGTTTAGTATACTCATATACATTAAAATGCCTTTTGTTTTAACACCTCAACTATTTTTCTTAAAGATTGAATAATTAAAGTAGATGATAAGGTAGATCTAAGTACGAATGGGATTGAAGCATGTTGTATCTTATATAATCTTTGCTTAAACATCTCTAACACTGATGCCAAACATCAAATGGTAAAAATACTTAAGCAAGATTATTCATGTAAAATCATTATACATGAGGTATATATACACGTATATACATACATATATATGTGTATATGTATATATAGTAGCGATAAATGCTCAAACCTCATTCATACTCAAATTTATTTTATCATGCCAATCGCTTGATCTTTGAGATCAACAATTGAAATAATAAAACAAAAAATATTTAACAAGTACAATAGTACTTTAATTTAAATCTCCACTTTTACTTATACAAAATCAATGATAGTGATGTTTAAGTATATTTGAATATGAGTTTGAGCATTTACCATTACCTTCCCTTTCTTTTTCACACACACAATATATATATATATATATGTGTGTGTGTGTGTGTGTGTATGTGTAAGTTTGTTTCTACGTGTGGTATGATCCTGTTCGCAATTCGGCACCACTGGCTTCTCCCCACGAAGATAAACTAAACTTGGTTAAATCAGGCATGCGCTTTTGGTAAAGGAAAAAATGTCATAATTATTTCTAATACTTAGACCTAGCTGTTAGGAGGTTCGTAGCACGTGCAAGACGGGCCACGCGTATTGAGACTTCAGCATTCTTAATCTATTGCCTCAGTGGAAGTCAAGTGGCAATTAGCCATTTGATCAAGCCCTTTATAGGCTTGGGGTGGCTAGGATTAATGTAGAGCAAAGCCATAGAACTTCAATGATGGCCCCATTTGTTTAACTGCATATAGACAGACACCCGTAATTGATTAGGCTATTATTTTACGCCTGAAATGGTGGTGCTGCCTCTCATTAATCATCGTTAATTTTGGATGCCTTCTCTAAACTAGATGCAAGTTACAGTTTCCTTTCACCTCTCAAAAGAAAAGAGGAGGCAAAGCTATTACACTTTTCTTTACTTCAGATCAAGCTACCTAGTCTAGAGTGTTGACTGCCGAGTATTGTCATATGCATGGGCACATGTGTATATTATATATATGATCCTTTTGGAGAAATATGACGGTAGCATCTGTCATGCTCAATAATACAAAACCATTCTCAACATGACTCACCTGGAGATTCTCTTGGAGTTATTCATCAAGAGTGGGTCTTTCTCTTGAACATGGATCCGCTTAACACTACTGAGAATCATTCACGAGGATTGGTGACCACACTTCAAGAAGATCGTGGCAATAAGTAATCTGTAAGGGTTTTAAGTTGATGTAAGATATCGAAGGCTATGAATGAAGCGTTACTTAATTTCAAAGAAATGAAATAAAACTGGAGATTTTTTACAAGAATTTCTCAGAACCTGTTGAGTTTCTCCCTCAATTGAATCTCTCTCTCTCTCTCTCATTGTTTCGACTAAGCGTAGATTACTGCTCTTTTCATCTTCTCCACCCTCTAAGTACTCCATCCTTTCCCCTTTCTTCCCTCTGAGAGGATGATGTGTTCCACACCTTCCCTCTCTTTGCATTAAGATAACCTATTCTTCGAGGTGCATCGAGGTCTCTGCACATCAAAAGGGTTGCCGATTCCCTAAACATGCCTTGATGTGTCAAATAAACTCTTCTACAAGCTGCTGTACTTGTGTGGACACTCCAAAACTCGACACCAAAAGTGGGCCTCACGAACAAAACGGAGTCGATTGAAGCTAAGATGGAAGAAGTTCTACATTTGTAGATAGATGTTAATGGATACGACGTTGACATGATCGAAGCTTACATCTTGAGATACACTTAGAGAGAAACTTAATGCTAACTGCTAATTCAAGGCATGAAAAATATTTATCAAATTAGACAAATGCACCCTAAAGCACCAAACACTATTTATCTTCAATTTGGTACACTTGTAATCGAGCTATTTGGAGACATAAACTAAAGCTTGACTTAATTGAGAAGAACCAACACTCGAGAGAACTACATCTTCAAACTAAGTATCTGTACCTTACAAGCAGAAAACCTTCACACACACGTTACTCACTCATACATACATACATACATATATACATATAAACCAAATCTCCCTCGCTACTGACGTTATTTTCGAAATTTAAAATTCAAAGTTGAAAAATACATTAATATTTTTTTCAAATACATTTATTGCACTTGCATTGACTTAAAAAAAAATTGATCGAACCTTGCGCATGGACTAACCTCTCATTTATATATATATATATATATATATATATATATATATATATATATATATATATATATATATATATATATATATATATATATAAGTTGGAGGTAAGATCAGCCATAGGGTAGCTGTGTCTCTATTAATTTGGGTCAAGCCGTTTGCACGAGTCTAAGAGGTTTGGGCGAGGATTAAGGCGATAAACTACACCACTCAAGCGGAACAATTGGGGCGCCTCCACCCTATATGGAGTTGGTTTGGACTTACAAGAGGAGTCGGCCAGATGATAGTCATTCGCAGTGTCCAATTATTCAAGGTAAGAACAGCTCTAAGAAGAAACAGAGCCTTTCTAACCAGATCCAGTGAAGTGCAAGAGACTGTAAACTGAACTTAAACGGAATCGAAAATAATTCTTTTCTCTTTTTAGTTCAAATCTTCGGTTGCTCTTTGTCTCTCGTTCCATCTAGAGGAGAAGATGCTCTCTGTGTGGTTAAATTTCCCTAGTTCTTCTGCTTTAAGTCAATCTCGTAAGCTTCTCATTCGTCTCCTTCTACACGACTCGATCGAGCGTCGTACGTCGCCATACTGATTAGACCGAGTAACTTATTGAAGAAACGACAGGGTCGATCGCCTACTACATAAATTTCAATCCCAAGATGCCATCTTAGCGGTCTCCTGCAAGGTGTCCCTGGACATTATACTCCACAACGCGAGAGGATCATATAAGCAGTTATGAGTGCAACTAATCAATCCACATAATTGTTTTTATGAATGTAAGTACCTACAGCAAAATCCATGTTATCATTCAGGTTACGATCCGGGTTCAGAATCGACAACGTATGTGAAGCAGATTGGCAAGAGGTCATCCTTTGCTTTGCCGATTCAAGTTGGGATGAGAATTTGATATGAATATGAACACTCCATGATCCTCTCGCTATGATCATGAATGTGCACAGATTTATTAGCACTTCAAACAAAACTACACGTCGTTTTGATCTATTAGCACTTATCTTCAAACGAGAGTACAACAGCTGACAGAGAATACACACAGCTAGAGCTCACGCTTCGATTCCATTTCCCCCTCCTTTTCTCTGGCAACCATCTCCTTAACATCTCCATTCTCCGATTCTATGGTGACGATCTTTGGGGACCTCTTGGCATGATCTGGTGAGAACTTGGGCAAGGCAACAGTAAGAACCCCGTTCTCCAGCCTCGCCTTGACAGTATCCATGTCCACGTTTTCTGGCAATCGGAAGAGCCTCACGAACTTGCCATAAATGCGCTCGACCCGGTGCCACCGGTCGTCTTTCTTCTCTTCCTCTTTCTTCCTCTCCCCGCTTATCCGAAGCACCCGGTTCTCGTCTACCTCGATCTTCAACTCCACTTTCCTCAACCCTGCATCATGTACGTCCAAAAACACATGCAAGCGACATATACGTGTCAACAAGCGAACAAAAAAATTAGACGCTTTCTACTTCTTCGCCTGATACGTACTTCGAGTCATCAATGGTAAAAGAAGTCTCATCATTTCCACATACATTTTTGTAGAAGGCCAGTACAGGGCACATTCAGGAGAAATACCAAAAGCTTAATATGAGAGAGAGAGGAAAGGGACGTTTACCAGGGACATCGAGCATAAGAATGTGTGCATCCGGCGTCTCTTTCCAGTCAACCCTCGCGGGACCGGTAATCAACTGCACATCACTCTCCAGCCCGAAGGGGACATGCTCCAGAATCTTGAACGGATCGGTGAACTCTTCTCCAATGAAAGGGCTCAGCAAACTGCTCAACTGGCGATTAGGGTGGCGCAGAAGCGGAAGGACAGACTCCGCCGTTGTACTCGGAACAGCGATGGCCACCAAAAAGAGTGTGATTGCAACAAGCAAGAGGACGGAGCGCGGCCTCATTGTGGAGTCTTGCATGGAAATGATGTATAGATCGATCTCCCAACCGGAACTTGCTGCAGATTTCTAACGTTTTGGTTGTAGCGAGCGAGAAGTGCTGCTCGTTTAAATTGAGCCGCATTTGGTGAAAGCACCATCGGAAGTTTCCAGCGAGAGGACGCGTCGAGGAGGTTCTTGAGATAGCTGGAGGGGGGGTGTTCTGGAGACATCTCTCTTCCCACGACCCAGCAGCAGCGAGAATGAGAGAGACAACTCCAGATCATGCTTTCCATACGGTTTATTATTGCAAGTTTGGTTTGGACCCAGTCCCGAACCCGTAAACCCGAATCAAATGTGGGAAAAGAAAAACAACCACAAACCAGGACAAGAAAACCCAAAAGGGTTCCAAGCAAGCCAGAACCGGTCATGTCTAATCCAAATAATCTTCGGTTTGAGCAAAGTTCAGTTAAGACTATAATTGACTACGGTTTATGTTAGGAGTTGGATTTGAATCTTTTTAATTGGATCAAAAGAGCTTCATTTATATGTATTGGAGAAATATCGTAAGGAACCGAAATCGAAACCAATCTCATGACAGTGCAATGATCAAAAGGAAAGAGTGATGTTAACAAGAAATAACTGCGATATCGACAGAAGTGAGCTTCCGCCATGAATTTAGTAGCAGCATGCATTGGCTGATACTTGCACTTCAGTGTCCAGGAGCAATGCATTAAAGCGATGCATTGACATGAATGGGATGATATCAATCGTAGAGGAGATCGTATTATGTCTTAATACACCAAGTGCATGTATTGTATTTTTCCTGCAAAGTGTGTACCGTATAATAATACACTACGGCGAATCTTATGACAGCAAAACTTGTATATAAATCCCCCATCCTCAACATGCCAAGAAATAGGTTCGAACGCCACGAAATGGAAAAACAGAGAAGGGAAAATGAAAGTTAATAATGTTTTCAAATTCCATTCAACAGTGAGATTAAAAGAATAGAAAATGATTAAAACAAGAATGTAGGGAAAAGGTTGAATTTCATAAAAAAAACAATCAAGCTTTAGAAAAAAGAGAGAATCTAAACCACTTGTTGAATCAATGCAAGGATAAATTACTTATTTTTCATGCGTGGCACATAAAACTTATAAAATGTGGAACATTTGTTCTATTAATTGCATGGAAATGCATCAAGTGCTAATCCAAATGTGTAGCTCATTCGGCTAGAGTGCTTGGCCCAAAGCACTAGGTCACAGTTTCGATCCCAGGGTTCACATCCAATTGTGGGGATATCCTAATCCCAGCTAGCCAATAATAATAAGAACCATCTGCACCTTATACGTCCTCTTTAGAAGCCAATTTGTGTTTGTTACCCTCTTAAAACTCGATTTCAATGTAATCAAGCTCATGAGGTACAACATGTACTGTTCTCTCAATATTCTGTTTAATAATTGACTAAGCTTTTGTTTACTTAGTCTAACTGAGTGAATAAACTAATTATGCTGAACAAGAGAGTTAATTGATGAAATTTTGGCAGGAAGTTATTGCACCAAGTATTTGGTATATAAAGATTTTACATACATGGAGAGTATTGGGAGGAACTATACACATAAAATGCTCGTGCACGCACGCACGCACGCGCGCACAAATTGGCATTTAAATGGGTTATGGATGTAAATAACTCTAATAAAAAAAAAAAATTGACATCGTATCCTAGCATTGAATGAATCTTCGGATTTTGGCTGATCTAAAGTTGCAAAGGAAAGGTACTAAGGATCTCTGTGCTGTAGTGGTGCGCACAATTGCCACTTACTGTTATTTCATCCAACTCAGCTGTACAATGTATCTAAGCAAGGGTGGAAGACACAGAGAGCCCACGCGTTATCCACAGGGCCACCTACCTACCTACTTGCACCCCAGCCACCCTGATGTAAGCACCCTTGTCCATGCTCTCCGTACGCACTACCATTGCACCACGGATCCAATTGAATCATTATGAAGTTGATTTCCTATGAAGAGTCTACTTTTCATATTCTTAACTAAAAGGAGAAGAGTTGCTTACGAAGCCTGTATACAGAAACTATTTCCGATCTTTACCACGAGAGAGATGTGATCTTTTAACGCATATACCCATTAAATTTCTGAAGTTGGCGTAAATAAATCAAAATACTATTAGGATCACTGACCTCTTTGAGAGGTCCTCAAGGATTTCACAAAAGTTCAATTCAAAACCCTTGTTAGAGGACAATTTGTAAGAGAAGAAACATTTTTTTTTTCTCTTTTTGGTACAATGGGACGACCGAGGCCTTTTGCAGGCCCATTATATATTGAACTCATGACCTTCACTCAAGACTCGATATCCTAGCCAGGTGAGCTACTGCTACTTATGCATGAGAACAAATCGGCTTTTAGCAAGTTGGTGTTTGCTCTTTATGGATCCACAACACTAGATTTAGACATGGCCAAATAGAACCGAGCTGGGCCAGGAACCAACGAAAATCGGGATGGCTCCAAAGCCATAATAAGTTTACTCCTGGAACCGTTACGATTTCAAGTTCCAGGGTAACTAGAACCGACAGTTTGGAACCGCCTAAACCCATTAATTGCAGTGCCTGCAGCGTTTTGGTGGCCGGCTGATCCACCACGGAGGGGTTGGAATCAGTAATGAATCTGAGTACATGGAAGTACGCATGTCTCTCATGGCTGTTGTTGTTCAAAGGAGATGGGACCCTAGTGTGTTACTCTGTTGGTCCATTATTATCCCATAGTTGAACAACCAAGTAGTTGTATTGACTGGACAAACACAGTTCAAGCTTAATTGATAATCAAGAGAGCTTGAAATTGAGAAATATTAAAAAGTAGATTTTATACTAGCTAGTTGTGATTGGTTTCCTTTCTCAAGTGTCAATAAAAAAGTACTCTTTCAATCTAAACCCTTCAATTTTCTTGATCGAAGGTCAAGATTTGTGAGTATGTCATCCGCACCACTCATTAGGCGAGCAAGTCAAGCTCCATATATGATATGATTCAATCGAATTTTGATTTAATCATTTTGGTTTGATTTGACATTGGATCCGATCAGCTTGTGAATCAATGATATCAAACTTATTGACATCCCCAAGTATGAACGGCTGCGGCTGCTTCATGTGAGGGGCTAGACTTCAAATCGGATGACAATTCTTGGCAAAAGAAGACTAGCTTAAAAATCAAAAGCTTGGGGGATTCCAAGGCCTCGTACAGTATGGGAAGCAAATATCTTAAAAGAGGGGAAAGCAGATCGAGGCTTACTGAAAAGAGCAACGAGCAGTAAGCTGTGGTCATTGGCTCGGCCACGCTCACCCCTCAGACTTCTTGCTTCGCACAGCCTGGCCAGGGACCACCACCAACGTCACCCCCATAACACAGTTGCGTCCAGCTGCGGAAATTTATGTTTTAGTGCCGCCAGAATTCGTCGCCATCGCTTATTACCGCTCCCCCCCCCCCCCCCCCCCCCCCTCTCTCTCTATATATATATATAGATCTCTCTCTCTCTCTCTCTCTCTATATATATATATATATATATATATATAGAGAGAGAGAGAGAGAGAGAGAGAGAGAGTGATTAGTCCATGCACATACGTGTTTCATGCTTCTTTTTTTAAATTTCAATGGTCTGATCAATAAAATCAGCAATTTAAGTTCAAATTTCAAAAGAAAAAAGAACTTTGATACATTTTTCAAATATATTAAATACACCTAATACTATTTAGTTTTTATTTAAAGATCTCTAACCATTCATCTTAAATATCGAACTCTTGAAGTCATTAAAAAGATTAGAGTTGAGTGCATGTATGAATGTTCTCTCTCACTCACACTCTCACCATATATATATATATATATATATATATATATATATAATATGACAGATCCATATTGTGGTGAGGTGACTTTACGAAAATTCACAAAAATTTTAAATTAAGTATTCAAAATTTTAAAAAATTAATTGTTTTAAAGCCCACTCCATCCAAACCTGAAGTTAGTTACACTCAAAACAAAATTTTGGATCTGCTACCATAGACACACACTTATATATATATATATATATATATATATATATATATATATATATATATATATATATATATATATATATATATATATATATATATATATATATGTCTTTGCGGATGTACTTTTTTGTCAAATTTTAATTATTAATTTGGTTTCTTATATAATCAAAACTAAGACTAAGAATCTTAGTCAATGAAAACTAAGGGGTGGATATGTATATAAAAGAAAATCGGATCTTGTTCATTGTCGTCATGTTCACTCGTTACTTTTGATCATGGAGCATAATTAAATTTTTAAAATCCTTCTAAAAAAGTATATAAAATAATAAAATTATAGTCATGTATAATTTTAAAATATTATTATATTCATGACAAAAAAATAATGATCAAAACATGAATTAGCACACAGAATTCATTCTCTTTATATATATATATATATATATATATATATATATATATTTATTTATTTATTTATTTATATATATGTGTGTGTGAGCGCGTCTCGCAGAATTGTCTACAGATCAACGATAGGTTGTAGCATACCGTTCAGATACGCAACTTCCAAGAAGTTGACATCAATGAGAGATGTCAGTCAATATTCAAACTATATTGCATCTTATTAACCACCGGATTCACACAGGAGTTCCACTTTTTCGATAGACGCAGTAGGTTTATGGGAACCCCCCCCGAATATCTGCATGTCTGAATCTGGAAACAGTTCATGTTACATAAATATCAGAATAGTTGGATATCGAGAAGTTCTTTTTCGTTTTTTTGGTACAATGGATATTGAAAAGTTGTACAAAGATCGACTCCAATCTGCTTAGATCCTCATCAATGCGTTTGTGTGTGTGTGAGAGACAGTCGTTGTTGGCATTTGCTACTAATTTGTTCTAGTATCGCTACCAACAAAATATCTTTCTATTGCTCTTGCTCCCTTTCTCGCACATCTTAAATATCTTTCCTTGCCTAACTCTCACTCGCTGCGGGCTCCATTTCTTCTTCTTTTTGCACTTTTTCTTAGCCTCTACGCTTCTCCTTTCTGCCAAAATCGTTCAGTGGATCTGTGCCGGACAGATTTCGTTTCTCCTTCCAACTCTATAGAGAAAGAGTGGGTGGGGGATGAAGATACAGTGCGACGTTTGCGAGAGGGCAGAGGCGACGGTTCTGTGCTGCGCGGACGAGGCAGCTCTGTGTTGGGGTTGCGACGACAAGGTTCACGCTGCCAACAAGCTCGCCGGCAAGCACCAACGCGTCCCTTTGCTCAACCCTTCGTCTCAGATTCCCAAGTGCGATATATGTCAGGTATCTTTTCTATTCATTAGTCCTTCGCCACCAACTCTCTCTCTCTCTCTCTCTCTCTCTCTCTCGTTGGGTCACCTTCCCATTTAAAGCGTACACACAAACTCGGCAGGTTCTGGCATCAGTGTCATCTTCATTGTATTAGATACTCTCCAGTTCAGGGATTTATTGGCATGAATGGCTTAGACTAATGAGGATCAAATCTAACTGTTTCATTTGCTAAATGAATCGAACATGCAGGAGAAGACCGGTTATTTCTTCTGTCTAGAAGATAGAGCATTGCTGTGCAGGCAGTGCGATGTTTCAGTGCATACTGCCACCCCTTATGTGTCTTCCCATCAGAGGTTCTTGGTAACCGGAGTTAAGGTCGGACTGCACCAGCCCAACATGGCTTCCGCTCTGGCGCAGGCTGATTCCTCCTTCATCGAGCTGCCGCCAGCGTCTGCATCACAGAGGAAACAGCGCCGAAATTCATCTGATCAGAAGGCTCCGGTCGAGTTATCCGGCGAGCGTACCACAGAATTTTCTGCACATTGGCCTCTTGATGAGATGATACTCACTACCACGACCACGTCATCCCCTGAGCACGAGCAAAACGATGTCTTCTTTCTTGGTTTTGCGGAGTTCAGTTCTTCCAATGTTAACAGCCGAGCGCAACATTAGCGAATATACGAACTACTTCTTCCTCAGTGGAAAATTCGTCCATCTGAATCAACACAGACAATACTATTTCCATTGCCTCCTCTGATCGCTACCACCTTCCTTCTCTGTTTTCACCTTTGCTCTTGTTCCACATAGCTCATTTCAAGCTTGATGGGTTCCTTGGCCCACTTTCCTCATCGGCATCGATGATTTCGGTCAATCATATATATCTCGGCATGGGAAAGTGGCCCAAGAAAATTGATCAACCCTGTTTGAGTGCACTTTCCCATGATGGTGTAGCTGACACTCGTTTCCAAAAGCTACAGAGGTCCATTGTACTGAACTGATATCAATTGCAACCCTTACGATTTGCACGCATCATGATGAGAGCAAACGAGACCTGGTGGTGATGCAACTTCTCAACATCAAAGGCGATCTCTTTGACATACTACTGCTTCTTGGAAGGTGAAATGATGAAGGGGGCAGCTGTAAATCCGATGAGCACTGACTACTGCCGTTGATACTGATTCTACAGATGAGAACATGGCCTCTGACTGGATAAATCGGTTCCTAGAATGTAACGTTGGCTTAGTATCAAGTGCGACTCCTTTTGATCTGGATGGGATTGGTTGAAGATGGTGATCCTTACTTTTCTCCGTTTTGCTGTAAAATGATGTTGGGCCGTTGTTGGGGAATTACTGAATCCTCGGCGCCTATTGGTAAGTTTTTGCATAACTATTATGAATAAATGAATCATCAAAGAGGTGATTTTCACCTGTCTGTTCCTTTGAGGAATTACTGAATCCTCGGTGCCTATTGATAAGTTTTTGCAAAACTTTTATGAATAATTGAACCATCAAAGAGGTGATTTTCACCTGTCTATTCCTTTAAGATGGGATTGGTTGAAGATGGTGTCGTTGTCTTTCTCCATTGTACTGTAAAATAATGTTATGGTGCCATTGTTGAGGAATTGCTGCATACTCGCAGTGTTTGCAATAGCATTATGTACGACCGACTCATCAAAGCGGTTATTGTCACCTATCTGTAACTCGGAAACAGTCTTTGATATTTCATCCCGCGGTACGAATACCGTAACACCTCCATGATATTCCAATTGAGTCTGTAGCAATATCTTTCCTGTTCTGAGCGGCTGTCACGACCTATCTCACCAGGGTACTGGCTCACCTCGAAAACCATAGGTGAGTGTTAGAACCGATTCACTGAGAGAGAGAATGTCGATGTCTTTGGAGTCAGATTCATTCCATATTGTTGATTTAATAAAATCTGTTAACAAGTGCAATGTCTTCAAGGCGTGCAACAGATGCCGGTGGTTTTGACGAATTTCTTCCATTTGAACGCCACTTGACAAGTATGGCATGAATATAACCAAGTCCTAGACATAAATGATATTAACGGAATAATAATTTCCGATTATTCTTTGTGCACATAAAATAATAATAAAATGAACTTGAACTTAAATATGATGGGACTCGACTCATGTGATGGCACAACTTCTTGTCTTCTTCTTAACATCCTCTCTTCGTGGTGAAGAATCTTTTCTCAGGAGTCATCACACTTCATTAAGTGTGTTCATAACTCTTTATTATATGAGTCATCTTCTTGATATGTGTACACCTTGTTATATATACACTTTAATTTTGTGTTATCCTCATGAGTTCTAACGAAAATTCTCCAACAGAGTTTGATAAACAAAGTGAATTTCGTAGCGTTCTGCGTAGCATTGTTGCCGGAAGGCATGGAAAAGTAGTCGCTGCAATTAGGTAAGGTTTGCGGGCAGTGTGTTGTTCTTTGCATTGTTGTGTTGGAAGGATGAAAGTGGCCTTTGTCTTTGCCTCTATTACTCAAAGAGATTGTGTCGGGAGAAGTACTGGCATTGAAAAAACTGGCTGATGGGTTTCTACTTATAGCCAGTCAGCAGTTCTTTTCCATTGTTCATTCGGTTGGTTCTTTCATTTCAGGAGATCACTAGAGATTGAGAACTTTTATGCTCAGATCACTGTCATCTTTGTATGTACTCTATGATTTTGTTCCTGAGCAATAATTGGAATTCCCACGAGGAAGTGGAAATTCTAAAGTGAGAACTTCATGACAGAGTATTTCAGTACATTGGCTCCTCTCTTCCATATTCTATCTGTGTGTGCACTGAAATATACTACGTTGAGCCAAGCCAAACTGGTCATGTGTGTGTCTGTGCATTGTATGATAGGCAAAAGCATGGTGCACTTGACAAACATTAATGTGATTGATGGTAAGTAATTAAGATGCCATGCATTCTCCCATCCAAGGCACAAAAATGAACAAAGCCGCTCATGTTTGGGCTCGGCTTGGCTCATAGAGAAGGCATTCATGTTTTGTTTGTAACCTAAACAAGGTGACAAAAGCTTACTGTAAGCAATACAAGCTTTCAAGACTTTGGGAGCTAAGGAGCTAGCGAAACATGACAGTAACCTTTTTATCATGTTTATGAGCAAAACTTCCCAATTATGCGCCTGCAGGTGATTGAGATCAAATCAAGCTAAGAGGATGAATATCTACATGCATAAATTGAAGTCTACACATTTATTTATGCTTAATTTAACAACAAAATCCGGATTTGTAATGTGTTAAGAATAGTTACCTGCCAATTATAATTGTTGGATCTTGATAAAAGCCATTTTGTAATGCTCGTTTGAATCCAATGATCAAAATAATTTTGTTCTTGAAAAACATGTAGCGATCTTATTAAGAGAGTTATGACTTTGCTCTTCTATCTTGATTAAGTCTCATCATCTCTTTTCCTCCATCTTCCATCACAATCGTCTTGTTGTTTCTCGTCCTATTCTTCTTTTCAATTAAATTAAGGAATCATCCTTCTGAATTCACGCTAGCTGTTTGTCAAATTGATATTAATTGTTAGATTGCAAGAGGAAGCAACTTCTATATTACAACAAAACAAATGAGATTGTCGAGCATTTTGAGGATGTTCCATACAAGAGCTTGCAAGATCTACTTATTGACTTATTTGTGTGAATATATAATAGAATTTGATTTCATTGCTCCTTTTGTCATCACCCATTCAGTGGAACGGGAGTTCCCTTTCTGCGTTGGCATAGCTCACTGGCTAGAGAGCTGGCAGAAGGTCAGGAGTTCAACACCCTGGCGTGCTTCTGGTGGCGTGTCTGTCTAACCTCAGCTTTCCTATCGGAAAAAGTTTATACCTTTCCGTGTCGTGGCTGGAATTTATGGATTGGTAAGAGCCCTGTAAGCTGCGTGAAAAACTTTTGGAAATGCAAATTTCGAGTTGGTTAGATCTGATCTAAGGAATTGGAAAAGCTCCAAAAGTGCATCTCTCAAATAATATGGGAAAGAGATTTTCTCTCTTATGCAGAAGCGAGAATGTATGGCATTTGCTTGATGGGCCAATTGTATGATCAAGTGAGTCAAAAGTTATGTTCTTTGCAGTATATGGCCGCACTGGCTTGGGAAATGGTCATAGTTTTTGGAACCTGAAAGTTAATCCTGAGATTAGATGAAGCAGAAGTCCTTCCTTTATATCAAAACCCCATTGTTTAGTGCATGTTCTTAAATTGGATAAAAAAAGAAGTGTTGAATTGAAGACTGACAGAAATTTCCCGCAGTATGAAGTATTTTTGAGAGTGACTAATGTTTTAGGAATTTTAGTTTGCTGCACTGATTTATTTTCTGGAATCTCAATTTAATAACTTTTTAATTAATTACCTTTTATAATTTCTTAAAATCTCTCCTCAATACTTATTTAAATTCACATCAAATACTAATCAACTATCAATGAAACTAATAGTATCAAAAATAAAGAAAAAATAATAAAATAAATAATAATAATTTAATAATTTAATTATATTACATCACATTTTCTATTTATGATTATTTAATTTAGTCTTTAATTTTTGTAAAAAATATTTTTAAAAAATTATAAAAAAAATGGAAGGAGTACGATTGATCAATGCTGTTGTCTTATTCGTACATTGATTTCCAAAAGACGTGGGTGAGGGATGTTTAAATGTTTCTGTGAGCATTTAAGTTATTAAAAGCGGCGGGGGGGGGGGTGGATCTTAAATGAGTATCACACACAGAAAATATTCAAATATAAAAATGAATTTTTTTGAAGTATATTTTTGGCGCTTGGCTGATGATGAGTTAATAATGTGTAGAACTGTAGATCGTACAACTGCATTGCACATTGCAAGTGTAGTCAGGTAGAGTAGGTGCAACAACGACATAAGACATTATGATAACATCCAATGTATACGTCCTATGTCTCTGGTAGTCCTCGGAAGGACGGGTGCCTATTATTCACAATTCAAATTAGAATAATGCTTCTGGGAATATTTCTCTAGTCAGAAATATGCGGTATAAGAGTGTAAATATGTAAAATTTAAAAATAAATTTAATTAAAATTAGATAATAAAAATTAGATAAATATAAAATAATGTATATATATGTATAATATTATTTTTAAATTAATAAAATAATATTATTTATATATTTACATATATATTATTTAATATTTAATATTTTTTATTATTTAACTATAATTTATTTTTATTTTATTTTTTATATTTTTATATTTTAATTTTACCACTTATACTTAATGTAAGATAATGTAAAGTTGTTAAAAAAAATATAAAGTATATCAAACATTATTCAATTTAACTAATAATAGTGCTCTAGACCATGGGCCATGGCAATCAAATTACGGTCTTTCTTTTTAAATAAAATTATTAAAATTCACGGTCTTTCTTTTTAAATAAAATTTATTAAAGAATCTTTGTCGTCTGGTCTTAATTTTTTAGGTATAATTTATATATATGTTGAGTCAGCTCCGACAATATTAATTAATTTTAAATTAGAATGCGTGGACATGGAGTCAAAATAAATATCGTCTTCCAGTTGTAAATATAACTGTGAGCTACATTTGTTTCGTCAGAACATTTGTGGAGGAGGGTATTAAAATCTCGTGTCAACATAGCTGGCTTCAATCTTTTGGATACGATTTATATATCTTTGGAGTCAGCTTTCTTAATATTAATTGGTTTATGTTAGAATCTAATAAAATCAATGAATCATTTTATTACCGTGGCATTGCAATAGAAACCGTTGATTGAATTGAAAAAGGGTTATCCTTTATTCCGGTCATGGGCGTGGAATGTACTGATGAGGTACGTGTTCATTCACTGGATTTGAATTTTTTTTCAATTTTTTTTTAAATAATTAATTAAAAGATAAAAATAAACATAAAAATTATTTAAAAAAATTTATAAATTATAATTGAGTCTTACTAATAAATTTTTTTATATTTATTTATTTTTTATCTGATTACTTAAAAAATTAAAAAAATTCAAATCTCACAAGTTGCTGATGCAGTCGACTATTGCACTAACATTCATAATAAAAAAAAATGCTAGATGTCCATTTCAATCTTTCACTTCTCTTATATTTGAAAATACGTACTAGAATGAATATATATTTGAAATTTTTTTATTTAACTACTTAAAAGAAATTAAGAAAATTCAAATTTTCACAAGTTGCTGATGCAGTCGACTATTGCTTAACATTCATAATAATAAAAAAGCTAGATGTCCATTTCAATCTTTCACTTCTCTTATATTTGAAAGAAAAAGATTATCTTATATCTACTTTTAGAAGTGTAAGACTCTACATCTATTTTTAATGGTATGTGATTAAAGAAAAAAGTAAAAAAAAAAGTAAGTATAATGAATAATATTAAATAAAATATAAAAGGAGGTGTATAGGAGGTGTATATATTATTTGTGATAATAATATCGTAATTGTATTTAATCATTACTAGAATCAATATATATATAAGAGACATATTTCTTGAGAGAAATTTTTATTGTGAGATGGTAAAAAGAGTAAATTTTGTTCATATAGCGTACATAAATGGTCAAAATTAAAAAGTTACTTAAATGTCATGTGATCAACAAAAGGTCAGCGTGCGTTTATGTTCCCTGTCTTGATTATTTTTATAAGATTTAATGGTCAAAAATTTACTTTCATTATTTTTTATAATAAATACTCCTCTTATTAGAATAAGATCTCATATATATGTATATATATAAAATGAGATGTAAGTAATTATGAGTGTAAATAACATTATTATTGTGATAATATGACAATATTATAATTAAGAATGTCAAAATGAGACAAAAACTGATAGATTGATCAAAATAACATGATAAAATGTAAAAGTCAATTCAACAATTTGAAGTAAAAAATTTGGTCAGCAATCGACTAGTTCGACCTAGCGCAAGTTGGCCAGTGATAAGCCAGCTAGTTTCAGGCTAGTTTGTAAGTCTGAAAAATGTAAAAAGTAATTATTAGTATTATTAAGTTTCTCTTTTTAAGTTTACTAAAATATCATTTTTAGAACAAATATATATTTATTTTGAGTAGCAATTAAATGAAATCTTTTCATATAATTAATTTAATTTTTAATATAAATTAATCAAATAAACTATTTGAATTTGACATTTATAAACCCTAGTTACATAAATATGAAAAAAGAAAATATAAGTTACAAAGTCCTACTTGAACAACCCGCAGCTCACGTAAAAGGATTAAGTTAAGCTAACAATTTATTAGTCCGAAATAAATATAGCTTGTAATAAGTGATTCAAATTGGCCGAGCTGACCCGAATCGACACATCTCTAACTCTAATGCCTGCAACCAAAAGCTGACTAGAGCTGAATCATGCATGCAGGTGTAATTAATGTTAGATACAAAAATGTTTTTTTTTTTACAAACTTCACATAAATTTAATTCTCACTATTTTGTATTTATATTTTTATATTTTTTTCATTTTTTTTTCATATATAAAAATTGTTGGATGTACAATTTTAACGTGCACATAAAAATTGTTGGATCATTTTACATCATTATAAAGTGAAAGAATTTAACTGCAAATATATAAAAAATAAAGTGAGACAAATTATAATTAAGTAATAAAAATTGTATAAATATAAAATAATATGTGTTTAAGTAGTAATATTTTATATAAATAAGTGCTTAAATGAGTATCAAATTAAAATTAGTTGTTAAATATTTATTAATTATTATTTTTATAATAATTATTTGGAATAAAATTAAATATAATTAATATCTGTTAAATAGTTTGACTATTCATATTTTGTGTATCAATATTCTTAAAAAAATAATGCTGAAATAGCTCCTTTGATACATTAAAAAAAATCATATAATGAGTCACTATTTTTATTTCTTTTAGCAAACACTCATTTACTTATTATGAAGTTATGTGAATTATTATTATTATTATTCTTATTATTATTATTATTATTGTTGTTGTTGTTGTTGTTGTTGTTGTTGTTGTTGTTGCTGTTGTTGTTGTTTTTTGCAATCTAATCGAACAACTTCTAGTGGATCCATTTTAGGATATCTAAACGAACAACTTCTAGTGGATCCATCCATTTTAGGACGTCTCATGAGAAATATGAAAAATTCTTGTCTATCATTTTAAATACAAGTCCGCATCACTCGAAATAGAAGTGTGTCTAAACCCCCAAAAAAAGTTCTTAATCCACGAATGACTTCATGAGTGTCCCTACTGGCTATAAAGAGACTAGGGCGGATCGGCTGGAACGAGAATCAAACCAAGGACTCTACGATTCAATTCTGGCTCCATGAGCGAGAACTGAGTTCATAGAATAAGCCGACAACTGAGACTCAACCTAATTGAAAACTTTCTAACTTTTCCTTACAATTTGTTTAAGATTTTTTGAATAAAATAACTTTTTCTTTTGGGTTTTTTCTCTCAAAACGTTAATTTGATTTTTCAATATGTTTTAAAAGTAGAACATGACTGACTGTCCGAACTGGAACCAAGAAATCGGAAGCAAAGAGGGATGGTTCGGTTCTGGTTGTCCCAGCTGGCCATTAAAGCCAATAAATATGATTTTCCTTCTTGTAATGTCAAAAGGCATTTATTTTCACATAATTGAGTAATCAAGTTCACTTGCACTGACCCGACTTCCTGTAAGAAGGTAAACTTCAAGCCAGAACACAACCCACTAGACCATCACTAATTTCATATGTCCACATCAAGAATTAAGTATCACTGTGTTCATCAACACTAAGTTTGATGGCTAAGATCAACAAGGACCGAAGGAGTCCACTTGACAAATATAGGCAAGTCTTCATTCATAACTGTCGCTGAGAAGTTCTCTCTCTCTCTCTCTCACACACACACAGAGACAAATAAAAAGTATCACCGAAAAAATAAAAACGGCAAAGGAATGAGAATTAGCTTGACCACGCTTCGGAATGCGAATCCAGTGGGAAAAAAGTCACACTTTTCGGCTCGAGCATAAAAGACAAGTTTCCAAGGGTGAACCCGACATTACAGGGATAAGCTGATTAGTTCTTGGGACGGAACGGCTTCACTTGGGAACGACGAGTCGGATGACTATTTGGATGTACAGAGTCGGTCAGGTTGTGGAATCCCCTGTTATTGGTCGAAGAAGATGAGATACAAGAACTCAAGGGGGATGCTAGTCACCCTCTTTCTCAGAGTTACTGTGGAAAAAGGACAATAGCATCCTCTCTTCTGTCCAATCTGCGAATCTGAAACGCTCGCCTTCGAGGCACCATCGATCCAAAAGCTCAGCCAAGTCTTTGCAGGGCGACGAACCGGCATTGTTAACTGATGCCGGTGATCATGGAGCTTTTTCCGTCGACGAGCTATCGAAAGATTTCGGGGAGATTGATTTGGAGGCATCGAGCCGGCTGGATGGAAGAAGATAGTCTTGTTGTCGGAGTTCAGATACTATGGAATTGACATTGGTCACCGGTAGAGCAGTAGATGGGATGCCTCGAAGAGAAACACCGAGGAGTTTGAGCCAGAAGTATCGACCAAGATCTTTTGATGAACTTGTGGGGCTGAAAATTGTCGTTCAGTCTCTAGTGAATGCATTGTCTAAGGGAAGAATAGCACCAATGTATCTCTTTCAGGGTCCAAGCGGAACAGGAAATACGTCAGTCGCCAGGATTTTCGCAGCGGCATTGAATTGCTCGTCTGCAAATGAATCAAAGCCTTGTGGGGTCTGAAAGGAGTGCACGGAGATGGCTGCCGGGAAGGCCATGAGCACTGTGGAATTGGATGCCACCAACAAAAGGGCAATTGCCAAAGTGAAGAAACTGTTGCAGGACACCTCTGTTTCTCCAAGATCGTTGAATTACATGGTTTTGATCATAGATGAATGTCACATGCTATCTGTTAAAACTTGAACGGCGTTTCTCAATCTCATGGATGAACTGCCCTCACATCTGGTTTTTATATTCATTACCACGGAACCTGAGAATTTGCCGCGAGCCATCGCATCGCGGTGCCAGAGGTATCTCTTTCCCAAGATCAAAGAGGTTGACGTAATGCGGAGGCTCAAGAAGCTGGCTATGGAAGAGAATATGGATTTCGAGATGGAAGCACTAGATATAATAGCACTGCATTCTGATGGATCTCTTCGTGATGCAGAGACAATGCTTGAGCAATTAGGCCTACTGGGGAAGAAGATCACAGTCTCTCTGGTCAATGACTTTGTGAATTTGATTCTTAGACTGCTTTTTTATATCTTGGCTAGGTCTGATAAGTAGAGTTGAATGAATCGAATATGATGTGTTCAAATTTGCCTTGCTTTAACGACCAGCCAACCTGAGTTCAGGCTGGCGATGCGGTCTTTCGAAAGAGTCGAGTATGAGCCAGGTCTCCTCTGGAAAAGAAAAAAACGCATAATTAGTGTAATGTGAAATATAGATATCAGCTTGAGCACGATATGTTTTCTCAAAGGAACAATTTATTGTTTGATAGATGAGAATGCCTTATTGTCGTCTCATTGATTAAACAAGCCAAGCCGAATGCCTTATTGTCGTCTCATTGATTCCTTTTTTGCGAGTTTGAGTGAAAATTTAAAGAGTCGAACCCTGGATGATTGATACACTTCTTTTTCTCCCAGGCTGGTGTTGTTTCTGATGACAAACTGCTTTATCTTCTTGAATTGGCGACGTCACCGGAGAAGATGATCGCTTTGGTAAGAGAGGCCTGGTCCTTCACCAGTTCAACCGCTCGCCCGAGTTTTCGCCGCACGGTGCCCACCATTTCTTCTTTCCTTGTTTCAGTACGAGGCAGAGTTGACTTGAGTGTGATCAGGAAAGGAGTGGACATTTGCTTTTGGAAAGGAATTTGGGGTGTTTTCATCTTCGAACTGTTGTTATTCGACCGTTGGGTTGCAGCAAAGATTGTTCGTGGAAAAGCTTGAGATTCGCTCTCATTGAAGAGGGTAGAAAGGAGGGTCGCAGATGCCCTATCTCGGTCTAACTTAGTTAAGATTGAGTCCGTTTTGAATAACAGAGTCACTCTCTCTCCCTCTTTTTCTCTCATTTCCACACAAACTTATAATATCTATCTATCTATATATAAATATAAAGAGAGAGAAACTCGATTATATTCACTACTCAATGAGTACTCACTAAGTAAAAATGGTGAGTCCCACTACAATAAATGCAAGGAAACCTATCACTTTAGGTTAGCTTATAACTATATAAGTATAGTTATGTACACTTTTTTTTACTATCTACATTTTTTAAAATTTATCTTTTATCACTTTCTCTTTCCTCGACCAACAAATTTGATTTTGGTCCTGAGAGGAAGAATCAAGAATAAAAAAAAGAAAAATCAAGAACAAAAGGAAAAAAGAAAAATCAAGAAATAAATTAGCATATTTTTACAAACATCATGGAAAAAGTCACGTCTCCCAAAAGAGAGACACATGGCTTGACTATGTGACCTACTAATAGAGAGATGCATATCCTATTAAAGAGGCATGTCTCTCATCCATAAGATGTGCCTATACTGGATCTCAACCTAAGATGTCAATGTCATTTTTTCCACTTTGATTCTGATTAAAAACGAAATCAATACATCAAATAAAAAATAAAAAATAAATCAGGTCAATGACATTCCTTTAAAATTCACTTAACCCTCTTTAAATCGGTCTCCTTCTTTCTTTTTTCTTTTTATTTCTTTTCAATCAAATTCTATTAAAGAGACATGTCTCTCATCAAGAAGACGTGCCTATACTGGATCTCAAGCTAAGATGTCAATGCCATTCTTTTGACTTTGATTCAAAATCAATATATCAAATAAACAATAAAAAATAAATCAAGTCAATGACATTCCTTTAAAATTCACTTAAACCCTCTTTAAATGGATCTCCTTCTTTCTTTTCTCTTTTTCTTTCTTTTCAATGAAATTCAAAACACAGTTGTATCGGATAAAGTTTTGAGTTGTGGGTTGTTAGAAAATTGATATTAGAAGATCGACGGCAAGATGAAAACCCACAAAGATAAAGAATTCGGTATCATAATAGCTTTTTATTTTTAGTAGGGGTGAAATAAGATTCGCCGTGGAAAAAGGTTTTTGCATAATAAAAAGGATGTGCAGATGTCAATTTGCTCAAGTAAATGAGGTATACTGAAATGTGCCTCACTTTTCTTTTCAACGTCACTACACGTTGTAACGAAAAAAAAATCAATTTTGAAGTAATGAAAATCTGATATATAAGTTTATCCGTTGATTTTGAGATCTTATTGTGACCTGAGACCCTTCACTAGTAAATTTTCTTATAATATTATAATAGATAGCGACCCCTACATGAGAACACGTCGATAACTTAGTATTGAGTTTTGGACTTTTGCATACGACGACAAGCAGTCTTCAATTGAAGAATCATTCCTGTCCCCACCTTATCAGCGTAAAAAGAAAGTAATATTCTCGAAACTTCAAGAGTTGAACATGGTCATCTCTTCACATCAAGAAGACAACCTGGCTGTTCTCAGAGGCAGTTCACTTGATGAACAGTGCGTGCATGATGAAATGAAGCCTACTACATGTGGGGAACTTGATAAGGTAAGTGAAGCAAGTAAACTCAATGTGCATTCTCTTTCTTAAGTACATCCTACATAAATTGTTGCTTATCTTTGAAAGAACAACAACAACAACAACTAAGCCTTTTCCCATTGCGCTCTAAATATATGTTTACCTTCTACAAAGTTCATGATGTTTCTCAACCATTTCCAGTCCTGTTTCTTTAGTAGGCTAGATAGGGTTAGGCAGACCCCAACCAGGTATACATGCTATACAAATAACGTGGCAAAAAGAAAACAAAAGTACACCAAGGGATGCCACTCAAGTGGCTCGTCCTTCCAACAAAATTTGGTATCCTTGACCCCTAATCCTGCCCAAAGGATGGGGTTTTGTTTAGATGCTTAGGAATCCACTGAATTTCAACCCTTGGAAAACCCACTGAACAGTGATATGTTTTGCGATTAAGTGTTTAAGACTACCACTTTGATGTATTTTTTCATTTCCATTGATTTGCATCATCAGTGGTACTCAACTTTTAATTTTTGAGGTTGTTCTGCAAAATGGTGAGGGCCTTCTGCTTTAAATGCAGGCATCTGGAGTTCTTGTAGAGCGGGATCTGAATGAGTTGCAGTTATCATCTCCTGGTGGAGGTGGATATCCTCTAACCAAGTCCTCCAGTTCTCTATCCAAAACACCAAAACCACTTCCTAGAAAGACAGACAACGGATCAGATGCTTCTGATAGACAATCTGGGAATTCTGCATCAACATGCTTCTTCTCTCCAAGCAATGCTGGGAAAAAGACTGACCAGCGTTCAGCTTCTCGTTCATCTTTATGCTACCATATCACTTTATCAAATTCAAAACAGTACGAGAAGAGCAGTGGGTGTAACAATCCTGACATTTCAAACCTGAGCAAGTGCGTGGATTTCCTGCTCCTTATTCACCCTTTTTTAGTTGCCTCAACATCATTTATGTTTTAAATTAAATGTTCCTTTTTAATGTCATGTTTATTTCTATGCTTGAACGGAACTGGAAAGTATGCTACTGTGATTGTCGTCGGCAACCTGTTATTAATGAAATTTTACATTAAGGGCCTTCACTTTGGAAGTGATTTATCAGGGTTGAGTTAGTGTCTTCTTGTTGATGCGTGAGAGGGGAAACTTATGAATGTTTTTCTGCATTTCTGTGTGTATGAATGCTGCATGTTTTCTTGAAATTTCTTCTTTTCTTGGTGTCATCCTAAATCTGATTGGAATGAATGTGTACCTGTTGCACCCCTTAGTTCTGCAATATCTGTGAATGCCCTTTCACTGCTTCTGGATACCAATATGAACAGGAACCTTGGCAGTTCCCCTGAAGTCCATTCCCGAAGAGAAGAATTGAGGTTCTGTTGTACTGTGTGTGGAAGTGGTCCTCTATGCCCTTTACTTGGTTCACAGCATGTCAGGGACGAAAAACATTGTCAGGATTATTGTCTGCATCCTTGTTGCTACATGCTAATTTTGGTGTTAATTATTCCTGAAGATGTGGAAGATTAATATAGAATTCTTAAGACGAAAATGACTGTACACAATAGCTTGTTATTTCTCTCTCCAAGAATGCCATGCAACTAATCAGTGGATGTAGCCTAGTGTGTACTTGCCTTTTTCGTGTCATCCATGAGAAATTCTTTTGGAAACAATTATCTTATGTGCTGCTCTGTTGTGGTGGTTGAACTTTTGACTGACTTCGTGATAGTGTAGCTTCATTGCTTAGATATTTCTATAAATATTGTTGCTTTGTAATGTGAATGTGCCATTGATACGAACACACTGCCTTCTCATTCATAATCACTTCCGAAGTAGCCCGTAACAAAAGGTTTTGAGGTGGTGTGGGGGTTCTTATTTGCATTTCTGTGATAGCGTGGGTTTTGAAAAATTTTACTTTCAGCATCTTAGTAACTCATCCATGTGTGAGTATTGTGTCTCATTTTGCTAATGAAATACGTTTTTTCTTTTGGCAGTTTCGACAGCTCTCCTGGCTATAAAAGAGGCCTTGATTCTCCTTCAGCTTGGAAATCTCCTTGGTTTATAAGTTCAATGTTCTTAGAAAAGACTTGATACTGATATTACACTGGAGGTACCCTTTTGTGTACTACATTCCATTGCCAATATTTTTATGCGTTGTTTCTCTTAGACTACATGAATTTAAAACTCGTGTCCTCATTCATCTGTTCAGGAGATGGGGTACTTCTTGAGTCCAATGGAGAGAACCTACGATGCGTTTGGACTGATGCAGCAGATGAGCGAGCAGACAACAGCAGCATTAGTTGAAGCAGAAGAGATTCTTGCGAGTGAAAAGCCTGATGTCGCATCTTGTCCAGTGAAAGCTAAAGAAATTAGTGAACAAGTTCGCTCTGACGAGAACATTCCATTCTCTGACAATGAGCTGGAAAACCTTATTCCCTTACCATCTGGCTTCTCGGTATGTTCCTTTTCCTTTCCATACATAGCATTGAAATGCATGTACTAAATATCATTCCAAAATCAAAACTAGAACCAAGCTTCAAAATAAACCAAGACTCCCTTCACAGTAGGGGAAATCGGGTTCTTAGTCTCCATTGTGACTTGTCTTGGTCGTCAGGACTGCATTTAAATCTAAAAAGTATCAGACAATGTTTCTATGGTGGGCACTGCCCTTTGGTCCCTCTTTTTCTTTCTGGACACCCTCCAACTTCTGACAGCTTTCTGCTGGATGTCCATCGGGCTCTTGCTAAATTTCCAGTCCTTGAACAAGTCTCCCTAGTATGTGTGGAACTTTCCCCTCCAATAACCTCATTATATAATTTTTTCCTTGTGACCATGCATCTGCATCTGCATCAACATTTCCATTTCTACCATATAAGTTTCTACATATGCCGGCAATTGATTTTGATATCTCTGTCAGAAATGACAAGTCACAAGAAGAAAATCCAACTTTGTAATGAGACTCCCAGTGAAAAAATTTATGTGACCCAAATAAATACAACAACAAACAACAACTAAGCCTTTTCCCATACTAGACGGGGTCGGCTACATGGATTCTTTGTTTCCATAGATCCATATCGTGTGCCATGTTAGGAGTTAACTCACAATAAGCTAGATCATTCTTTATTTTTTCTTTCCAACACTTTTGTGGTCATCCTCTACCTCTTTTAATACTTTCCAAATTTAGTTTTTCTAACCTTTTTACATGTTCTTCTTTTGATCTTCTTTCTATATGTCCAAACCATCTTAAACGATGTTCTCTCATTTTATCCTCTATTGGTGTCACTCCTAATTTGTTTCTAATAACCTCATTATGTGTACGGTCTTTTCTTGTATGACTACTCATCCATCTCAACATCTTCATTTCTGTCACAGACATCTTTTGTACATGTTGATGATTAACTGCCCAACACTCATAACCATAAAACATGGCAGGCCTAATTGCTGCTCTATAATATTTACCTTTTAATTTTAATGGTATCTTCTTATCACAAAGAATACCTGACGCTCCTCTCCATTTTAACCAACCAGCATTTATTCTATGTGTAACATCTCCA
The DNA here is from genome assembly GCA_036023115.1 of Brasenia schreberi. Taxonomy (NCBI): domain Eukaryota; kingdom Viridiplantae; phylum Streptophyta; class Magnoliopsida; order Nymphaeales; family Cabombaceae; genus Brasenia; species Brasenia schreberi. Next base: position 4,556,533 of record JAYKKT010000089.1, on the reverse strand, counting down.
TCAATTCTTCCATCACTCGGACTTTCCTTTTGGGGAATGCAATGCGTGCCAATTTTAATTTCTATGTCCTTTGAAGTAACCAAATGATCAAACTTGAATTCCATATATTCCGTCTTTGTTCTACTAAGTCAGAGGCCTTTGCTTTCTAATGTTTCTCTCCATAGTTCCAATTTTCTATTAACTTTTTCCTTAGACTCCTCCACTAATACAATGTCATCTCCAAATAACATACACCAAGGTACTTCATCTTGAATATGTTTTGTTAACTCATCCATCACCATTATAAATAAGTATGAACTTAAAGTTGATCCTTGATATAACCCAATATTAACTTCAAAGAAGTCTATCGTTCCTTCATGAGTCCTCACACATGTTTTTGCACCATCATACATGTCTCTTATAAGGTTAATATATGTGGGATACCTCTTTTTTCCAAAGTTCTCCAAAGAACCTCGCTCGATACGCTATCATAAGGTTTTTCTCGATCAATAAATATGGTCTTTCTTTTTTTGCTCTAAAATGTTCCATAAGACGTCTCAAAAGGTGAATCGCTTCAATAGTAGATCTGCCTGGCATGAATGCAAATTGGTTCTCTGTTGTACTTGATACTTGTCTTAACCTACGCTCGATAATTCTTTCACTCATTAACTTGATAATTAATTCTTTCCCATAATTTCATGACCCAAATAAATGATAAAATAAAATATATAGTAAAGGTGGCATTGCCGGCTACATCAAGCTCAACTATAAAAAGGAGGATTCCCGAGTGTGGGTTCCTGGTGTTAGGAGAGAAAAGCATGAACGTGATGGGTTCGTCTCTCTCGGAATCTGGCTCTTTTCTAGGCCATTGCCACGTAAAAATGACGGCATCTTCTGCTTTTCTTTCTTTCACTGTTAAACAATTCGAGAGATTGCAATCAAAAGGAAGTGTGTGAGAGAGAGGACTCTTTTCCAGCCCATTGCCGCGTAAAAATGACGGCATCTTCTGATTTTCTTTCTTTCACTTTTAAACAATTCGAGAGATTGCAATCAAAAGGAAGTGTGTGAGAGAGACGATTCTTTTCCAGCCCATTGCCACGTAAAAATGACGGCATCTTCTGCTTTTCTTTCTTTCACTTTTTGCAGAAGTGCAAATCAAAAGGATGTGTGTGTGTGAGAGGACAATTTAAACCACGTTGAGATTTCGGTGGACTTTCTGTATATCTACCGTCCGGTCTCCCCGCGCGTCTCTCAAGCTCTTTCTCTCTTCTTTTCTTTGCGATCTTCTTGTTGGTAGTGTCCATATCGAGAAGGGAAGGAAAGAAGAAGATAATGGCGATCTCAAGCAGCCCTTTGATCGTTTGTTTCGGTGAGATGTTGATCGATTTCGTGCCGGACGTCGCCGGCCTCCCTTTGGCGGAGTCTAGTGGGTTTCTGAAGGCTCCTGGTGGCGCGCCCGCTAATGTTGCCGTGGCTATCAGTAAGCTTGGTGGTAGATCTGCTTTTGTTGGCAAGGTTTCTCTCTCTCTCTCAACATACACAAGAGTCCAGCTCAGAGCAAGCGGAACTACACGGTTCAAGAGATCTTAGAGTAATAGGGTTCATGTTTGTTTGTGTAAGTTGTTGGTGGCCACTTATGTTGCACGCAAAAGTCTATATGAGTGACGTACCCATATCCAGTATGTATCGAGTACAGGTACATGTATCAATACATCATGTATTGATACCACAAACAACTTACCAGTACCCGTACTGTACGTCAAGTACCCGTATCAGGTATTTATTGGTTCGGATCGACTCATATAGATATGGGTTACCTGAATAGAAAGTTAGTTATAAAAAGAAAAAATTAAACCCTAACCCGATTCTCAGTGTCTCTCTGCTCTCAAAGCCATACTCATCATTGGCAACTTCAAGCGGCGGACAACCGGTGAGCCCCATTCCCAGCATCTCTCTCTAAGCTCTGCTCTCAGAGCCATACTTTCATCTCATATCGACTGGTTTGATATTGTTAGTAGTCCGGTAGAGAAATCAGTTCACATTTGTTACATGAAGTTTACCATGCGGCCAATCTATTGATACTAATGAAGTGGAACATCTTTGTGTTGTCGATATCCAAGAAAGTAACAACTCACTCAAGGGAACACAGCAAAACTAAATAGACACCTTATCGTACAAAGTATGTATATTTGTGCATGTATGTATATATAAATACATATATAAGAATGAAACTCTTATTCTCAACTCAATAATACAAAGCATTTCAACTATCTGTTTACTAGAAATTTGCATATACTCTTCCGTTCTATATCCATTTAGGATGAGAGGCAATGAACAAGATCCATCACGAATAAGCTCTACGACCTGTAAGGAAGTATGATAAGAGATGTAACACGATTCAGATTATGAAGGTGAAAATAACATTGGTTAGTCAAGAGTATCCTCACATGCTCAACTCCCTAGGATGGCTCCACAAGGATCAAAAACCCATATTCTAGGGCCATACAAACCTTGAACTTGAGCAATATAAAGGGCAGTCTAACTTATCAACAACTATCACTTGCTTGACACATCAGTAGGAAGCTTGCTTGCACTTGAAGTGCCCTGCAGTTATCCCATCTCCATAAATGTCAAATTGACTGCAGTTGGCTCAGTTTTCTTTGCCTATAGATAATAAGATCTTCCACTTTCCTATTGCACTACTTACCCTCATTTTGAGAAGGTTGTCTCACTCACATAAGGTCCTAACTCCTAAGCAAGTGCTTCTCTACTCAAGGTAACAAGCATCTCCCGATGAACATGAAATGATTTTAACGAAAAGCCCAAATAGGAAAATTTGGGTCAACGCTAATAGATGTTTCTCTACTCAAGGTATTTTGGGGAAAAACGGTTTGTACAAATGTATATATTCTAAATTGAGTATTGTGTAAGGTTGTATTCTCTACACCAAGTGAGATTTGGTTTGAAAAGAAACCAAACCTAGGTCATCTCAAGAAGTGGGGATCTATCGTGCACGTGAAGATCCTTCGTCAGTCTATGGATAAGTTAGACACCCTTGAGATGTGTATTTATAGGATATCCTAAAGGTTCTAAGGGATATTAGTTTTATCGTAAGGGTCATGAATTAATTTAAAGCAGGAATATTGAATTCTTAGAGGAGACTAAAAATGATATATTTATAAGTAGATGACATATTGTTAACTGAGAATGATAAGAGATGATTGTCAAAACTAAGTAATGGTTAAACTCAAAGTTTGAAACGAAAGATATAGTTATAAAGATTTTTCGTGACAAAAAATCTAATCTTTTTTGTTTGAGTCAATATATATATTATATCCTTAAGAAGTTTAAAATGGGTGAGTGGAAGTCTGCATCAATACTCATTGCGAAAGGGGTGAAATTGAGTAATATTTATTACCTCGATAAGGGAGAGAACAAGCTTGTGGGTAACTTTATGTATGCGATGCTTTGTAGAAGACTTAGTATCAGTTTTGTTGTTGGTTTTGTGAGTAAATATCAAAGTAATCATGGATGACAACATTAGATAATCGTGAAAGGATTCTAAGATATCTTAAAGAAACAAAAGACTTGAAATTGTGTTTTTAAGCAAATGAACTGAAAGTGGTAGGATACTTAGATGTTGAATTTACAGGGAGCAAAAATGGAAATCAAATATTTTTATTTGGAGGCGATGTTGTTTCTTGCACTTGCAAGAAATAAGATTGTGTAGCTGTAGACACGGAAAATCTCCGCCTCCCTGGTTTCTTAGGCCTGGGGCGATCCTTTTCGTGTGTCTAAGTCCTATTTGAATAAACAAGGCGTGCCAGCTAGCTTACCTAAGCTAGCGAAGATATATTTTAACCTGACTTCTAACATGGCGACTGTGAGCAAGCAAGCTGTTGTCGTCGTAGACCTTCTTGCACCGATGCGCAAGGGTTAGTCTGTACGCTTTAAAAATCGAGTTTTGAGTAGAAAAAACCTACGAAAGCCGTTCGAGGTGTTTGATTCGGGTCTTTATTTGTACGATTCTAGATTTTAGATCACGTGGATTTGCACGTGCCTAAGTCTTTCTTTTTATCCCTTTATGGGCCACCTAGGTGTGTGTTATGAACACTCCACTAAATGTGGCGAATTTTGAGCGAGAGTATGGGGTTTGCTTTGATGTAATATGCGCCCTAACTCGTGGTATGGCGTAGATGCAATGCAAACTCACGCTACTCCAAAGGAAAAACCCGAATGTAAAGACAATGCCGAAGGGAAATGACCGAAGGGAAATTGTCGAAGGGAAATAACAGAAGGGAAATAACCGAAGGAAAATGACTTGTAATGGAAATGCCGAAGGGAAATTACTTGTAATGGAAATGTCGGAGGGAAATACGTATATAATGTATATATATGGGCCCTTACTCGGGTCTTGCAAATAAGAGCGAAGGCTCAATGTGGGTGCGTGCTTGAATTGAAAGACTACACACACGACATGAAATGAAACCCAAATATAACTTGCAATATGGCCTTAACTAAGGTCTTGGGAATAAGAGCGAAAGCTCAATGTGTGTGAGTGCTTGAATTGAAATACTACGCACACAACGTGAAATTAAACCCAAATAGTATAACACGGCCCTTACTTGGGTCCTGAGAATAAGAGCGGAAGCTCAATGTGTGTGAGTGCTTGAATTGAAGTACTACGCACACAACATGAAATTAAACCCAAATAGTATAACACGGCCCTTACTTGGGTCTTGGGAATAAGAGCGGAAGCTCAATGTGTGTGAGTACTTGAATTGAAGTACTACGCACACAACATGAAATTAAACCCAAATAGTATAACACGGCCCTTACTTGGGTCTTGGGAATAAGAGCGGAAGCTCAATGTGTGTGAGTGCTTGAATTGAAGTACTACGCACACAACATGAAATTAAACCCAAATAGTATAACACGACCCTTACTTGGGTCTTACAAATAAGAGCGAAGGCTCAATGTGTGTGAGTGCTTGAATTGAAAGACAACACACTCAACTTAAGCAAAACCCTACGTAATTTAAAGTATATACATAGATTTATATCTTAGGGGCTGATTAGGCCCGTGTGTGTTCAAAATCGTGCACGACTAAGAGAGTGCACGTGTGTGTGGGTGTGCCAAGCCACGTTATTACAAGCGGGGGGAGGCTATGCTCCGTTATTACAACCCCGTATCAAATTTAATTTAAGCAAGTCTACAACTAAGGACTGAGTTAGGCACTTACTTATAGTTGGTCCGGAGGTGACTTGCTCGAGCGTGGGCTTGGCTTCGCCTTGGGCTGCAAGAGGGAGCTCCTTGGAGTTGAACGACAAGGGGGGCTACTGGCCGGATGCTTTGGGTGCGCGGGAAGGGCGCCTTGAAGGTGGCCGGTTGCTAACAAGGGGCTGTCTTGGTGTGTTGGGCTAAGGTGACTAAGTAGGGTCACTAAGGGATGGGCTGGTATTAGGATAGGTAGTATTAAAAGGGAGCCTAAGGGAGTGCCTAAGGGAGATATATGGTTGGCGGGTGGCTGGCCGAGTGGTTTAGGTACAGTCGGTTGGAGTGGCCGACTAAGGGAAGCTTGGTGGTGGTCGGCTGTTAAGGTGGCTAGGGATGTCGTAGATGGGAAGGGAGCTAGCTAGGGTATGGGGTGAGGTAGAGTTAGGGTCTGGTAGGAAGTGGCATGAGCAGGTCTTAGGGAGCTAAGTGGAGTGGCCGGGTGTTGCTAGGGGAAATGGTTCAAGGCAGGTGGTTGAAGTGGCTAAGGTCTGGCCGAATGGGTAGGATGATGGATAGCTGATGTTGGCAGGGTGTGGTGGTGGCGTAGGTGGTTAAGAGTGGAGAGGGAGTAAAGAAGAGGTAGAGTGAAGCTAAGGTACTAACCGGGTGATGAGGAGAGGCAGTGGATGGAAGAGGGGCAGCCGAGTGTCTTGGATGCGCAGGATGGGGTTCGGCCGGATGGAATGGTGGCAATGTGGAACTTGGTTGGAGCGGTGGTGGTGGTGCTTGGCTGGGAGGTAGTGGTGTAGGTGGAGCAAGGTGGTGGTCGGCTGTGGTGCAGGTGGAAGACTCAGCTGGGAGAGATGGGCTGGAAGGCCAAGGTGAAAAAGCTCAAAAACCCGCCCACTAGGGGGGGTTTATAGCTTTTTGAAAGGCGGTTGGGGCTGGTATTAGGAGGATGGTTAGGTGGTTTAGGTAGTGGTGGTGTGGTGATAAGGTGGGCTGGTTTTGGGGAGGGGCCAGATATTTTAATACAAGGGGTTTTGGGTAGATGGTGTGCTAGGTTTAGGTGGGGTGGTTTAGGGTTTAGGGTTTAGCTGGGTGGGTTGGTTTTGGGGTGAGGTTTAGTGAGGTGGGTTAGGTGATTAGGCTAGGATTAGGTTAGGTTTAGGGAAATTAAACTAGGTTTAGGGAAGGATTAGGGAAGTGGATTAGGTGATTAGGTTGGGATTAGGCCGGGATTAGGGAAGTGGGATAGGTGATTAGGCTAGGTTTAGGACAGGATTAAGGTAAAAGGCTAGGATTAGGGCTTTTTTATTAGGGTTGGGTTAAGGAGCTCCCTTTGCATGACCCATAGATCTTGTTGCATCATGTTGGTGCAGCCCTAGGTTAGGTTTTGGCTAATTACAAGCTTAAACCCATGTTAATTAGGCTAACCCACATGATTAACCCCAAACTTGACACACAAGTCAAGCTTAATTACAACCACACTCTAATCTTATCCTCCCCTACTCTCTCTCATGCCCATAATCCCACTTGAAATTCAAGTGGGCCCCACCTCCATTTATGAGAAGGTGATGTGGGCCATGGATGTGGATATTGGATTGGATCTCTGGATCCAAATCCAAATCCAAGTCCACACATGGGTTTGGATTGGGATCTAGATATATATGGTCCAGATCCAATCCAAACTGAATTCTGACTCCTTCAGGCTGTGTTCGAAACGAACGGTTTGTGTGGGGTCTGGCAGCATCAGTACTCCGTCTGCGTTGGGTCTTCGCCAACATGATCGTCCGCCTCTGTTTTCACCTTTCGGAGATGATTTCAAGTAATGTTTTGCTGATAACAGGGTCTTGGACGTTCGAGATCCTGGGGGTGGATTCAATACGAGAGTTGCTGTGTCGGGCTCGACTTGTGCTCCGGTTCCGGGCTCTCTTTAGCTCTTCTGGTCCAGCCTTGATCAGGCCAAGCTTGCTTCGGGGTTTCAAAATGTATTTTAAAAGGTTTTTTAAAACCATATTATACATATTTAAAACATATAAAGTTTAAAACATATGTACAGGGTTGCCTGGAAGGCTCTTGGGTTTTCAGACTCAAAATAGCCCTTTGGAGCTGCTTTTATAAAACCAGGTTTGTTTTGAGAAATTCGTGGGATTTCGGGGTGTTTACAGTAGCGTAACATGGTTGCTACAAGTGTCATTTGGATAAGCCGCTTCATACGTGATCTGAAGTTAGATATAACTAACGAGTTAGTTGTCATTTATTGTGACAATAATACATCAATTACTCTTATTAAGAGTGAACATGATAGCTTCATTTATTGTGACAATAATGCATCAATTACTCTTATTAAGAGTGAACATGATAGCTTAAGAAGTAAGCATATAATGGTTAATTATAATCAAAAGAAATGAAATAACCATATCCTATATGCTAACTGGTGTTATGTTGAACGACTCCTTGACAAAAAGCATATCTTAAGAACATATGACTTACATGAGCTATGAGATATGCCTAGAGTATAGGTGTCAAAATATACTTTGTTGATTGTTATGTAGGTAAAATATATTGATTATGTAAAAACATAGGAAAAGTTACAAATTACTTGTAATTAGATAAATGATACAACTTCTAAAACCCTTCAAAATAATGTGAGGTAAAACGGTGTGTCATAACTTCTAAAACCCTTCAAAATAATGTGAGGTAAAACGGTGTTTCATAGACTGGTTAAAGTAGGCAAGTGAAAGATGTCAGTTACAGGTGTCCCAATAACAACAACGATAAAATGCGGGAAGAAGAGCCTTCTACTTATTTGATCAGCCTTTTTTATAAAAAGTAATAGAGAAACTGTTTTGCCTTTTTTCAAAAGTTAAGAAAACTCTAAAAGTAAAAGGCGAAGTATTTATATAATAAAAAACACGAAAAATTATTCACAATAAAACGATCTCATACATAACCCTGTCCAGGTAACCGGATCCACATTCCTTCCCTACTGTTTTTTTGTTTTCTTCTTCTCCTACTCCCCTTCAGGGACACTGCTTCAGCATTATTCACATAGCTGCCGAGCACTGCCGAGTTGCGGGTGGAAGCATCTAGGCCCTTAAGTTTAATGCCCTTTTCTTTTATTATTTGTACTTGATGCTGTATCTTCGAGGCTCCTTGCTTCTTGTTGCGAGATTTCTTTGATGATCCGCGGTGCATAATCTGATCTCTCGGCTTTGGGCTTGTGCTTTGTTCTTTCTTTAAGATATTTATGTTGTTTCGTGGGATTAGTTTGTGAGCCATAAATATACTTTGGATTAATCACAAGTTTGATTAGCTAGATCCCGCTGTTTTTGTTGTTAAGGTCCGATATATTTTCAGTTGTTACGTCTGGTATATATCTTTCGTTGCTGATGTTTGCGTTGTCCCTTTCAAATATATGCCCTTTAAGGTAGATTTATGTGAGATTAAATATCTTAACCGATCTGTTGTTATGTTTGACGAATCTCCCTTTTGGGGTTTTCTTCTTCTTGCTTAGGGGTAATAATCCTTGATCGGTTACTAGATTAGCCGAAAGAGAAAAGATTCTTGGTCTTCCTTGTGTTTTTTTTTGTCTTACTCAGAGATGCTTTTGGAAGTCTTCCATGTGTTATTGGCGTCTTTGATCCGCTTTGTTTCTCTTTTACCCTTTCTTCCCTTTCTTCCGTCCTTCGATTCCTCTTGAATCGTACTGCTTTCGTCTTCCAACTTAATTACTTTTTAGTTCCGGTTACTAGTGTCCAAAAGTTATGTCTAATAATTTGGATATTGTATATTTCTGATAGATCTTTTGGTTAAGTTTTCGTCTTTAGATCATTGGATTCTTATCTTTTTATTGATTTGAAGTTGGTGTTGGTATCTGAAACAAATTCTACTCGATCTGAATAAGTCTCATTCAACATGGCTTACTATTGGTTCCTCTGCTGCTGATCGTATTGATCTCTAGTTCTAGTGCTAATGTTCTTGGGTTGCCTTAAATTTGTGATTCTGTGTCTCACAGTTCGGTGATGATGAATTTGGCCGCATGCTAGTCGACATCCTGAAGGTTAATGGCGTTGATGATAGTGGTGTCTGCTTTGATGATCATGCGCGGACTGCACTGGCTTTTGTCACCTTGAAGAAGAATGGAGAAAGAGAATTCATGTTCTACAGAAACCCCAGTGCTGATATGCTGCTGAAGGAATCTGAGCTCAATCTGGATTTGATCAAGAGTGCGAAGATTTTTCATTATGGCTCGATCAGCTTGATTACAGAGCCTTGCAGATCAGCACACATTGCTGCGATGAAGGCTGCCAGAGAAGCTGGGTGCCTGCTCTCTTATGATCCAAATGTCAGGTTGCCTCTGTGGCCCTCTGCTGATGCTGCTCGAGAAGGCATTAAGAGCATTTGGAACGAGGCAGATTTCATTAAGGTAAAAAACTCTGCATAAACATATTTGTATCAAATAACTTACCCTTCTCATTGTTCTGTACTTTTATGAAGATTGACAGCTTATTAGATTGTTGAAAAGATCAAATTTGAGAAGCATTGTTCTATGAGAGCTGATTTTGAATTGATGGATTGTATCTGTTATTCTCATAGTTAGTGATTGTTATTCTCATAATCCGATCAGATGCATGCAAGCTATTAAATCTGATGATATGGAGATTTGCAGGTCAGTGATGATGAAGTTTCGTTCTTGACCGGGGGTGATTCAGACCAGGAAGATGTGGTTCTTTCCCTGTGGCGTGATAATTTGAAGTTGTTGATAGTGACAGATGGTGAAAAGGGCTGCAGATATTACACCAAGGTTTCGATATATTTTCCTTTTCCACATATATATATATATATATATATATATATATATATATATATATATATATATATATATATATATATGGGCAGGGCTTCTTTTCTGTATATATCTTCTATGGTAGTAAAATTCATTTGTTTGAAATTTTTCTCCGATGTAGACCTTCAAGGGAAGGGTCGGTGGATTCTCGGTGAAAACAATTGATACAACTGGAGCTGGTGATGCGTTTGTTGGTTCTCTGTTGGTTCAACTCAGCAAGGATTTCAGCCTCTTTGAGGTTCTAATAATAAATATATTTTACGAATTTTCTCTCTTTCCGATATTTTTATTTATTTAGTTTTGAGGCTGATCATGGTAGCCTTGCTGGTACAGGATCAAGAGAAGCTGAGAGATGCGCTGCTGTTTGCAAATGCATGTGGCGCAATCAGCACAACGCAGAAGGGAGCCATCCCTGCTCTTCCTGATACGACAGCTGCTCTCAAACTGATTGAGAGCAAGAAGACCTCCTTGTGCTTTTGCTTTTAATATTGCTGGTTTTGTTTTGCCTCCTTTTTAGATTTTCCTTTTGCGGAGAAGTATAACAAGATTGGAACTTCTTGGTGATCATCATATTAAATATTTAAGCTTTTCTTATTACTCGAATTTGATGATTGACTGACTGAATGGATGGATTGTGGTCTACGTTTTTGTAAAGACAAGTAGAATTAGGCCAGACCCCCGCGAGCTAAATTCCTGACAGAAAATTACATACATCATAGACAAAATTATCGAGTACCAGAAGATTTTTCTCACTTTAGCAAACAAAATTGTGTCTGTATATAGTTTGTACAATTTCAAGGAACAGAAACAAAGATGAAAGACAGTAGTCTATGGATAGTTTAGCAAGGTGATCTATTTTGTTCACACTGTTTTTACCTTCATATAGGAAAAAGAACAATGGAAAGGATGCTATTTGTCCCGTAACATTCAACTGCGGCGGATGCTGCTTCTGCTGTCTTCCCCCATGTGAATTCTGAGCCATATAGGAGTGGGGCACATAAGAACAAGCCATAGAGTTTCAGAGAAATCTGACCATCGCCTGTGTGACTTTGATGCAGCAAGTCATTCGTTAAAGAGGTGACTTGTGAATAAAACATGGTTTTGCAAATCTGTTGTGGCGACGACGACCATCGACCGGTCTCAACAGACCTGGCCGGTTCTCGGTAAACCGGTACTGACCGTTTCAAAGTTTTAGTGAAACCTTTTATCAGTACAGAACGGTTGCCTTCGGTTTTGATTTGGCCGGTTTCGGGTAAATGGGTACCGACAGTTTCAAAGTTCCATCAAAACCTGGAACCAGAACAGAGTTTCTGATTTCTGTTTTGGCTCATCTGGTTTCTGCTTTCAGGTTTGATTTTACGACAGTTTTAGGTCTAGGCCAGCCCCATGCATTAAAGGCAGGACTTTGGTATCAAAAGCACCAGTTCTGGTTTAGTCTTTTCTAAATTGGAACCTACACCGAATGGTGGTGGTCTTTTGGCCAGATTGCAGTTCTAGGTTCAGACCTGGTTTCACAAGTATAGGTAGAGTGATGAAGACATGTCAGGTTCTAGTTAGTCTGGAACCGTAATAAAACCAGTTTAAGGCTGGTTACGGTCTTGGAATCATCAGCTCTCTCTCTCTCTCTCTCTCTCTATATATATATATATATATATATATATATATATATATATATATATATATATATATATATATATATATATATATATGTGTGTGTGTGTGTGTGTGTGTGTGTGCGTGCATGTACACGTGTGTGACTCCCACCTCTACATATACGTGTGTGTTTTTGTAGAGTGACAAATATGAGATTGACCTGAAGAGCCTTGAACACCTACTACCCAATACAATGTAGCGTAAGATGTTATAATGCATCTGTGTAGCAGTCGAACGAACGTTCTCTCTGGTAAAGGGTTGTAATTCGTTGTCCCTGTTGCTTTATTGTAAAAACTTCAATGTTGAATGGTACATGACTTTAATGATTCCTCGCACTCGAACCCAGGTCCTTGCAAGATCCAGGCTGGATCTACTTCACCAGCACGACTAATTCTGGATCCAGATCTTGAAGCAAACCATCCTGTTTGTTTCACATTTGGATTGAGAACTTGGCAATTTGCTTTATACCTTTATTTTAGTATTTATAAAATTTGCACATCTGTTAGGTAAACTTTATGTTGATTAAGATATATATTATAACTAGGGGGGTAAGATCCAACTTGCTTACGGATAGGGTTTCTCACTTGGGTGCATCGATGTACGCACCACAAGGAGAATATATCACATTGACAGAGTTATCGAATGGTTTAGAGTGGGGCAAACCATGTATTGTTTCCACATCATGTGCCATGCTATTAGAGGTTATAGGCTTCAAGATAACAACAACAACAACTAAGCCCTTTCCCATACTAGGTGCATTTGGGCTACATGAATTCTTTGTTTCACATTTCTGATGGAGTGGATGCCTTCCAGATTGTATGAATTAGCCAAATGGTTGTCCTTCAATAATCACCAACTATGAGATTATAGCAAAATATTGCTTAATCCAATCTATTAATCTACTACATAATCCCAACTTCTCCATTATGAACCACGAGAAACTCCACTCTACTCGGTTGTGCTAGTGATCATTATGCCCAATCTATTGACTTTTCCAAATCGAAATTCGTGGATCTTAATTCATAGACTTTTACCGGCCAGACCCAGATCCAATTTTGTGCTAGTGATCATTATGCCCAACCTTGATAATTTGAATCCATTCTCTTGTACCAAAGCTGGCTTTAAGGGTGTGTTTGATTCATCATGCCAGGTCCCTCTAGAATTGCAGGTCTAAACCCCATGTGAGTTTGTATATGATGCTCGAGTGATGAAGCTTGGGTTTTCGTGTAAGGTAGGGTACTAACACGAGAGAAGGAGGTGCATGGGCTTTTGTGCGAACCCTTTGGGTTCAGTTCCTTGCCCACCTCCTCCATTGTGCCGAAATTTTTTACTCAAATTGGTCCTAATGTAACCATATTTCCATCAATGATAGGAAATGTATGTTCTAGTCTTAAAACTTAAGATAATTGTTTGCACATTAGAACAAAATTATCTAAAATGTGCTTTTGACTAAACAAACCATATAGATCATGTCCCTACATTGACTTCTTTCAAAACAATTCCTCCTCCTCCTGCCACTTTTGAATTTGCCGTCTCATTTGGATTCTTCAAAGAGGTCCCAATCATTTAAATAGAGGCTTTACAGAATAGTCTGGATAGCCAAGTCAACCTTCAAACAATATCAAGTGGCGTATACTCTTGTTATATACATCCACCGAATTTGTTCAAACACTTGTGTTGTACAAAAACTTTTTACATTTTATCCTTATGTATGGAATCGCCTCTTTAATTCATAAGTATATGCTTTGAGATCACTTTTCCATAAATTATACAAATAATTTTATGTATAATGGCACGCTTCGATCGTTGGATCACCAACAGAGTTGATACTAAAACTTCACCAAGGTTATAGAGGTTGAGCACCAGCTTTAGAAGTGAATTGTATTGATAGATTCAAAACTAATTTAGTTACGTTGAAAAGAAAAGTGAGGCACATTTCAGTATACCTCATTTACTTGAGCAAATTGACATCTGCACACCCTTTTTATTATGCGAAAACCTTTTTTTACCGCGAATCTTATTTCACCCCTACTAAAAATAAAAAGCTATTATGATACTGAATTCTTTATCTTTGTGGGTTTTCATCTTGCCGTCGATCTTCTAATATCAATTTTCTAACGACCCAACTCAAAACTTTATCCGATACAACTGTGTTTTGAATTTGATTGAAAAGAAAGAAAAAGAAAACAGAAAGAATTTTAGATATTAGATATAAAAAGATTATCATTTAGCTATTTGAATAGTATTGACTTTAGACTTTTTCTTTTTCTTATCTTTCGGATCGTGAGTTATGTTAGACAGATAAAAAGGGGCATTGACTGCTCGATGATAGAGCCCACGGCTTGTGGCTTGGCTGCTGCATTCAGGGGTGCAGAGGTCTTGGCTCCGCCAGGTTTGCTATCAGCGGATAGAAGTATGACAAGCTGTGAATATTGAACTGTCCAGTACATGAGCCATGAGGTAAGTCTTTATGCACTCCTGAATGAAAACCGTCCAACAAAGGCAAGGTCAATTGAAGCAGAGAAAGCTTACATCTTGATGGCCTAATATATATATATATATATATATATATATATATATATATATATATATATATATATATATATATATATATATATATACTTGGTATATGCTAGAACGTCTAAATAATTTTTAACAGTTCATTTGTGGTGATGAATGATTAAAATTTAAATATAATCTTTGTTTTCTAAATTTATTATATATATATATATATATATATATATATATATATATATATATATATATATATATATATATATATATATATATATATATATATATATATTGAGAGAGAGAGAGAGAGAGCTCACTCTTTTACACAACCTTTGAAAAGGGTTGTAGTTTTTGAGTGCTACTTTTTTTTCAAGTTGCGTTCTCCGGCTAAATCAAGTCTTGCAAGCTCTACCCGGACGATGATTCACCGACTCTATCTCACTGCTCTCAAATATTGTGAGTCGTTGGTGATCACTATCGACCCTAATAACAACAACAACCATGAAATGCGGGAAGAAGCGTCTTCTTCCTGGATTTGAGTTGAGTTATTCTTTTTACAAAAGATAAGCTTTTAGAAAACTGTTTTGCTTTTTTGAAAAAGTCACAAACATCTCTCGAATGAACAAGGAACAACTTTAACGGAAAGCCCATAGAAGAAAACTCGAAAGAGGAAAAGTCAACTATTTACACGATGAAATACAAAAAATAAAAATAGTGAAAGAAAAAGGATCTTTTCGAGAAAAGCCTCCGTAGGTAACCGGGTTCCTTCCTCCCCTTCTATCGTTGTTTTCTTCTTCCTTCTTCTCGCTTGTAGGGATAAACTTTCTCTACGCTCATTGGGACGGTTGAGGTAGACGTGAAATAAGTCGCAAGCTACAACACTATTATCAAAGCTTGTTTATGAGGCCTCCGCGATTCCATAAGGTACGTCGTTCCAGTAAGAAAAAAAAATAGAAAAGAGGTTAGAAGAACTCCCTGAGGTATATGATAACTGGAAGTCGCCGCTGGTGAGGCGATCTGAGTGAGACAACAGTCGGAAGCCACCTCATCATAGGCGACCTTAGGTAGGTCACGAGTCGGCAACAAATGGTTTCTCTCTCTTCTCAACATATACAGAGAGGAGGGATGCTACTGAGAGAAGAAAAGGCGATACATATGCCATTGAGAAAAGAGGGAAAAAAAGGGAGGTAGAGGCTTTCGACGAGGAAGAAACTAGTGGCAGATGGTACCGACGGAGGAAGAAGAAGAGACCGCATGGGGATGACGGCTTCGACGTCTCTCCTTTTGGTTCTCTCTCTTTCTCTGCATATGTCTCTTTCCTCCTCTCTCCTCTTTTTATATCCATCGTGGTTTCTGCAAAACTGTGGTGGCAGAACCAAAAGTAGTAAACCACCAGGACAACATTTTACCGGTCACCATTGACATCAAACTGAAACATTCATTTTGTCCTTATACAAAACCAAAAATTACAAATTACTATGGGGCAAAATTACGATAATGTTCATATATTTTCAAATGAAAATATTGTTTTACCCCTGTAGTGTGGAAATGTTTTTCCTACCCTCTAATAATATGTAAAACTACGAAATACGAGGTTGTAGTTTTATGATTTTGTTCCTTGTTAATATTCCAATTTACAAGACCCAATTTTTAAGTGTTTTTATGGAAATGTCCATGATTGTTTGTCGTATTATCCGTTACGTCAAAAAAGTATATTTTTGCCCTTTTACTTTATGAAAAATACAATGAGTTAGTATTTTACTGTTTTGTTTCCAATTCTATGATATTTCTAGAAAGATATATTTATGTTAAATAAACTATTGATTGGTGTCTGGAAATATTTACAGTTCAATTCTTAGACATTGTGGATACTGCATTTAAGTGCTTGACTATTTTTTTTATTGTTGATTCTTTAAAAAATGTCTTAGGTCTATCGTCTTATGCTTGTTTTGTGTTTCTCATTTAAAATGAAGTGACTCTCTACTTGTTGTATTTGTCAAATCATTAAAAATGACTTCCAAAATTTGTGTTTCTAAATAGGCGAATAGAAAAATTAAATGGCTTAAATTTTCAAACATAGAAAAAAAGAATTTCATTAGCCCTGATTTTAGAGGGAGTTGATTATATACTTAAGGAAACAATTTTATCCTCTACTCCAGTTGCAATAGATGAAGAAAAAGGCAAATATAAGATATTTCTAAGGAATGATACTATAGCTACGATTATAATGTTAACATACATGAAAGATTATTTGATTATGGTCTTTGAAGAGTTTGAGAATGCCAACGAATTATTTGATTTTTTGACCACAAAATATGATACTATAGCTAAGTTGCATCTCTAACTACTCCTTCAAAAATATAATTATTATAAAATAAAAGAAGGTGATAATGTAGTTGAACATGTTACCCAAATGATGATAATGACCAAAAACTTAGCTGTAGAGAAGTCAATCATTACTAAACTAATGCAGATATCCATATTTTTGAACAATCTTTTCCTTTCCTGAAACATGGTAACCACAATACTTAAACTTAGAGTAAATCTTACCCTTGTTCAACTCCCATTAAAACCAGCAATTGAACAAAAATATATGAATAAAAATTTAAAAAAATGCTAGTTGCTAAAGATGATTTAGGGTTAAGCTCTAAAAACAACAAGAATAAGAAAAACAAAATAAGAGATTTAGTAAGAATAACAATAAACAATATAGTCAAACCTTTAGAAAATAAAAGTAATCTATTTTTCGAATAAAGTGCTTCAACTATGGCAAAATGGGGTACTACAAACGGGATTGCCGCAATAAGAAGAACAACGATGAGAACAACCAATGATGCGACACAATAGAGAAACAATACATAATCTGTATTATTTATTAGTGCCTCTACATGGACTGCTGGATGACTTGTTTTTTGATCGACTCAGGAGCAACGCAGCATATCTCAAAGAGTAAAGAGAGAGTAATGGATCTTAAGGAATACAGAGCTAGCGAGCATTTGATTTATATGGGGAATAATATCTTTTATGATGTTCTTGAAGTTGGGTCCTTTAGAGTTTTTGTATAAGATACACCAATTGTACTTACTGATGTGTTAATTATGCTCACTACATGAGTTTGAGATATGCCTAGAGTATAAGTGTAGAAATATACTTAGTTGATAATTATGTAGGTAAAACATATTGATTATGGGAAAACCGAATAATAGGTAAAGTTATAATTTACTTACAACTAAATAAATGATACAACTTGATAAACTCAAAAAATAGTTGAAGGCAAAACCAGTACCATACATCGACTCAAGTGGCCAAATGAAAGATGTGAGTTGTTGGTGATCATTATCGGCCTCAATAACAATAACGATGAAATGAGGGAAGAAAACCCTCAAAAGAGCGTGAAACGACTCTGGTGGAAAGCCGAAAGAAAAAAACTCGGAAGAAGAAAAGCCGATTATTTATACGATCGAATATAAAATAAAAATAGTAAAAAATCTTCATAATAAAAACCCTGTCCGGGTGACCGGGTTCCTCCCTCGGTGCCGTTGTTTTCAAATAAGCCGCAAGCTCCAACAAATAATCATTGAGTTCTCTCGTCTGTGATCGACCACGGCGTGGTGGTCTTTGTGCAGTATGAGCGGGAAGAAGGGAACCGACACCTCCGATGCGATCGCAGCCACCGCTACCACCATTGGCGGTGGCGTCACTATCGTGGTGCGTGCACCCTCGCCACCTCAAGCAGATACACGGCCGCCTCTTCCGCCACGCCCTCCATCGCTCCAACCCGTGGCTCGCCACCCTCATCTCTCTCTGCTCCCGCCTCTCTCTACCCCGCTACGCCCATCACCTTTTCTCCTACGCGTCCGCCCCGGACCGTCTCGTTTTCACCGCCATGATCATGCTTCACGCCGACGTGGGAACCAATGCGTTCACTCTCTACGTCTGCATGCAGCACGCCGGCATCCGGCCCGACGCCTTTGTCTTTCCCGCCTTGCTCCGGTCCGTCGCGTCTTCGCCGCCTAAGATGTTCGTATCTCAGGGGAACGCGCTCCATGCGCACGTTGTAATGCTCGGCCATCACTCCGACGGATACGTCCAGAACGCCGTGATGGACATGTATGGGAAATCCGGGGAGATTGCTCTTGCCACGAAGCTGTTCGAGGAAATGCCTCATAGAAATCTTGCGGATTGGCACGTTATGCTTTCTTGGTATTGCAGAGCGGGTGATCTAAAGATGGCGCGGCATCTCTTCGTCGCGATGCCGGAGAGGAACGTCGTGTCGTGGACCACGATGGTGAGTGGTTATGCTAAGTATGGTAATTTGGACACCGCGCGCAAAGTGTTCGACGAGATGCCGGAGAGAAGCGTGGTTTCTTGGAATGCCATGCTTTCCGGGTATGCGCAAAGCGGGCGTGTTGAAGAAGCACTCGAGCTGTTCCAGAAGATGGTGGATGCCGGAGTCCGTCCGGACGAGACTACGCTCACCACAGTGATATCTGTCTGTGCGAAGCGTGCCGATCCAGAGCTTGCACGGTGGCTGGTAGGCCTTCTTGAAGTCACTGGGATTGTATTGAATTGCTTTGTCAGAACGGCCATGGTAGACATGTACGCGAAATGCGGCAATCTGGTTGCCGCAAGAGCAATCTTTGATGGCATGCCAGGAAGGAATTCTGTATCATGGAACGCCATGATTGCTGGCTACGCAAAGTGCGGATATGTCGAAGCTGCTAGGGAGTTGTTCGATAGGATGCCGGAAAAGAACCTTGTTTCCTGGAATTCCATGATCTCGGGGTACGCACAGAACGGCCACTTTGAAGCTGCAATGAAACTCTTCAAGGAAATGACGGCAAACAATGGATTGAAACCGGATGATATCACAATGGCGAGCGTATTCTCGGCTTGCGGCCATCTGGGTGGTCTTGATCTTGCCAATTGGGTGAAGGATTACGTGAAGGTTAATGAGGTCAAGCTGTGCCTCTCTGGCTACAACTCGATGATTCATATGTATGCGAGGTGTGGAAGCATGGAAGAAGCAGTCAAAGTGTTTAATGAAATGGCTAGGAGAGACGTAGTATCATACAACGCATTGATCGCTGGCTTTGCTGCTCAAGGTCAGGGAGCCGAAGCTCTCCGCTTCCTGTCAAACATGTGGGAGGCTGGCATTCAACCTGATAGGATAACGTTCATTGGCGTACTCACGGCTTGCAGCCATGGTGGTCTGGTGGATGAAGGGCACCGGGTATTTGAATCCATCAAAAAGACGGGGACACCCTCTGTGGATCACTATGCATGTATGGTCGACCTTCTTGGTCGAGCAGGGAGGTTGGAGGAAACAAGAAGCTTGCTTGAGGAGATGCCAATCAAACCGCATGCTGGTGTGTACGGCGCCCTGCTGAATGCCTGTCGGATGCACAAGACGGTCGCTGTTGGAGAGTTCGCAGCAAGGGAGCTTTTCAAGATCGAACCAGAGAACCCTGGAAATTATATCCTGCTCTCCATCATCTATGCAGATGCCGGTAGATGGGACGATGTTCAGAGAGTGAGAAAGATGATGAAAGAGAAGGGAATGAAGAAGACAACCGCCTGCAGTTGGGTGGAATCCGATCAGAAAGCTCACCGGTTTATTGCCGGAGACCGATCTCACCCACGGTCTAATGAAATTTATGAAGTACTGGAAGAGATGAAGAAGAAGATGAAAGACCTTGGGTACGAGCCAGATAAAACCTGACTAAGAGATGTAGAAGAGGAAGAGAAAGAAGAGTTGGTGGGTGTCCATAGTGAGAGACTGGCGATCGCATTCGGGTTACTAACATCTCCACATGGCTCCACAATCAGGCTGGTGAAAAACCTCCGCGTCTGCGGGGATTGCCATGCCGCAATTAAGATTATGTCAAAGATAGCAGGGAGGGAGATCGTCATGAGAGACAATACCAGGTTTCATCATTTCAAGAATGGTGAGTGCTCTTGTAGAGATTATTGGTGATATACGTCACGGCTAGTGGCTACTTCTTTCTTATTGCATGGAAACCACGATCTCAAGACATTGTTTGTCAAATAGCAATGACAGCCCAAGATCACCTTTGTCTTCAACTGCTCCGATGCAAGTGAACCCATAAATCACAATGAAGCAACCTGCGGTCAATCTTTGGAGCCTAGGCCGGCTAGCTTGTCATGGAAGCGTATCGCGCAGCACATGTTTCGGCAGGAAGAGGAATGGTGAATGATAATGCTATAGGGAATCAGTCTCTGCCGAAACAGAAATTCAGCCTCTCCAATACATAAATTATAATCTCATATCTGTCCATCATCGTGTCTCAGGTGGCACGATTCATTATCCCATCTGAGTTCGTAAAATCCCCTGGGATCACAGGCTTGCAAGGATATATCATCAACCGCTTCCAGCTTTTACTGCAATTTAGCTAATTAATCAGTCACAAGAAAAAACATTAAGATTATCTGGACACTAAAAAGGCGATTAAGTTACCAAAGAAAGGTCCTGTTGTAAGGTGTGGGAAGAGAAAGAGAGATCATAAGGATACAATAAAGAATAAAGAATGATCTAATTTATAGAATGATTTAAGATACAAGATGGAGGATTGAGCTCTAAAAACAAAGAATCCATAGACCCTAAGAATTGTGGTCATCACTCGGATTGATTACATGAGTATCTTATGTCTAGAGGTACACCAGCAGGTTCATCTCGAAATTTCATTAGGCTGAAGGAAAACAGGCCAGGTATTTAAGGTGCAACAAAGCGGCATTGCCAATCAAGGGTAATAGAACTACTTCTTTCTTTTCTTAGTGACGAGTATTGATAATCCCAACCGATCCGGTTCAGCTCGGGTGGTCTCACCTTGGGTAAAGCTCAAAACTATCATTTGTATCCATGATCTTCTTGCTTGTGCCGGACCTGTCTATTGGTTTCTATCACTGGTAAATTACCAAAGGAATTGAACTTTCTTTATCAAAGAATAAAGGGATGGAACACTCTAAATAATAAGTGCTTTTAAAGCTTACAACTAGCGAACAACGCCCATTTCTCTAAAATATGAATGTGAAACTAGGGCGCCCAGGAAACAACACACTAAAGAGAAAGAAGATTACACTGTCAGTTTTGCATAGTCAACGAAAAAGAGAGAAGAGAAAAAGAACAAATCTGAAGAATACAACTAAACCGAGTTCCCAACTCGATCACATATCAGAAACTTGGGCCTGGTTCTTCAACCTCTGCTCCGAAAAGGTTCTGATGCTTTCTGTCTGTCCCTGTTTTCTAGACCTTAGCTCGCTTGTTGCTGCATGATGGGCACTTGTACTGCTTAATGTGCTCAGCTCTTGCAGGAGTTATCTTAACACACTTCCCATGAAACCATTTTTCACAGAGGTCACAACAGATCCAAAATTCATCCGAGGCGTAGTTCTCCCCGCATGCTCCACAAAGTGCATCACCATGCTCATCCTCTTCTTCTTCGCCACTCTCCTCTTCATCCTTCACTGGAGCTGCCTTTGTGAATTTTGTCTGTGATTGCTGCAAAAGATGAGTGAGGATCAATGCGAAAACCAAACTGCAAATAAAGCTGTTGATAACGATTAAAAAATCTTAAAGCACACCATCTTCACGCTTGACTTGCTCTTGGTGCTGCTGGTGGTGGTAACTGTCGACTTCTCCCTGGCTTGCTTCTTCCCCACGCCTGTGACAACCTCAAATATTGTTGGGAGATCATTCACCATGCTGAAGAGTCTCTTCCTGAAACCACGCATCATGAGGAAAACGTAGGATGGGTATCAAAATAAATTTCTCGATCTATGATAAAAGCAACCCAGTGCAAAGAAAGCCCTTGCACCAGAATGTCTTCTCATTGTTTTACCAAAGAGTTCTGATTGCACATGCCGAAAGAATAAGATATCTAATCGACATGATTCACTAACTTAAATGGATCGGCAAACAAAAGGACGCTCCTAACATTACTGAGCCCATGCATGAACCATAAAACAAATGACAATGAAGTGCAAGTGCATGCATTACTCAGTGTTCATTGCACACATCTGGCAAAAGCCCATCATGGGCTCAAGCAAAACAAAAATATGACACCGTTCCAGATTTCCCACACTCAACCATGATGGATATCAGATTGAGAAGCAAGAATCATGAAAGGCAATCAACGGAATGTACTGACACCAAATAATGTTAGATCCTAGAAAGGCACTATCACCAAAGGTATGCAAGTTCCAAACCACGATCAAGTAACACATTTAAGCAGCAGATGTTGCGAGAAATTGTATAAACTAGTATCTGGAACACAAAAAAGTAAATGGTATACCCTGGGCATGCACACATAATAATCAGAGACATATGTCTGGAAAATAAGCTTAGGATCTAATCTTGATTAAGAACTTCTTACAAAAATTCCTTACGCCAAAGAGATCCATAGAACACGCATAATATAGAATCATGCATAGCTCCAGTTGCAAACGTTCGTATCCATACCCTCCTCAATATACTCTCCAATCCTGGCAATCCGTAATGATGCTTGCTCTCATTAGTGTTCCAGCCAATGAGGTCCCATGAGAAACACATCCTGAATGTGTTGCATGGTTATGATATCCTTCAAATAAGGTACATTTAGGTACTGATTATGATTGAAAAATAACAAACCATGAGCAAAAGAAAGCCAATAGCCTCTATGAAGTTGTCACCAAACCTATGAGAATCTTAATAAACAAAAACGCCTTTGCCTATGGGAGCATGCACCTCAGCATGCTAGAACCTTTGAACACAACCAAACCACCAGCACCATCTTTGAAGATGTCTATTTCCAATCTGACAATTCTATGCTAAGACCATGCTATCGGACAACCATATCATCTCCTACTTATAAGTTGCTTGAATTTAGCTATGCTCCGTAACAAGTTTGACTCTTTCTCTTCTCGTGATTCAGCCTTTGAAAGTTGTTTTCCAATTCAAATCTGAAAATCTTTCTGTGCTTAATCTAATGTCACTTCCAGAGAATGCATGGCAAGTGATGCAGTCAGTGACTGCAGTGAAAAGCAACTTCCAATTCCTTGAAGTACATTACTGGAGACTCCCGCAGCATCAGCATTCAAACTTTGGAAACATGGACGCTACCAGAGATATATCATATAATGCCTTTATACTGAACAGCAGCAGAAAAACCAGCCAACCTCATTCCCTAATCAACATAATCTCCCTTCGTGTTGACTCAAATTGCTTTTTCTTGGTTCCTTCCACATTGTCGCTTCACAGATCAGACCGATCAAATGTAATCCCATAGTTATCCATGACAGGCATGTCGAGAATAGGATGTTATTGCACATGCCAAGGTTCTCAAAAGATAAATACCAACATTACAAGTAAAGAGCATATTCTAATCACCGTATAACCCAATAAAACAAGTCCTAGTGAAATGCTAAACATATATACATGTTCATAAAGCCAAAAAGCTTGCATCCCACATTAGTCAGAATATGATATACTAGCAGTGTCATACCATCAAATGCTGAACAGCACAAGCATGTCTCCCCAAAAGAAAACATGGTGAGATAGGTGAAATCAGGTTTCAAGTAGACTCTTGCACCATCTCATATGATATGATAAATGAGAAAGGATCCAATTGAAAAACTAAATCAATTATCATATATTTAAAGAATTAAGAAGCCTAATTTTTAAAAAAATCAAATAACTGAAGTCTATGTCACGTTGATGCTGCTGCCAAGTGCTCCACCTGTGTCAGACACTATGACGCTCACCACCTTTGGTTGCCAATATGTTAATCAATCCAACTTACCATTTTGATAAGGTAACTCATTGATCAAGTAATAAGCGGTCACTAGTTTCAAATAATTTTATGAGGTATTAAAAATTACACATAGTAACAAATATAATTTTGCTTTTATATAACCATGTCAAAGAAATATCGAATGTAGGTTAAGACAAGTATCAAGTACAACAGAGAACCAATTTAGAATCATGCCAGACACATCTGCAGTTGAAGCAATTCACCTTTTGAGACGTCTTATGGAACATTTTAGAGCAAAAAAAAAAGACCTTCACATGATATTTATTGATCTAAAAAAGCTTACGATACGGTACCGAGAGAGGTTCTTTGGATAACCTTGGTAAAAAGAGATATCCCATTGACATACATTAACCTTATAAATGACATGTATCATGGTGCAAAAACATGTGTGAGGATGAAGGAATGATAGACTTCTTTGAAGTTAATATTGGGTTACATTAAGGATCAACTTTAAGTCCATACTTATTTATAATGGTGATTGATGAGTTAACAAAACATATTCAAGATGAAGTACCTTGGTGTATGACATTGTGTTAGTGGAGGAGTCTAAGGAAAAAGTCAATAGAAAATTGGAACTATGGAGAGAAACATTAGAAAGCAAGGCCTCTAACTTAGTAGAACAAAGAAAGAATATATGGAATGTAAGTTTGATTATTTGGTTACTTCAGAGGGCATAGAAATTATAATTGGCACACATTGCGTCCCCCAAAAGAAAAGTTTTAAATACCTAGGGTCAATTTTTCAGAGTGATGGAAGAATTGATGGAGATGTTACGCATAGAATTAATGCTGCTTGGTTAAAATGGAGAGGAGCATCAGGTATTCTTTGTGATAAGAAGATACCATTAAAGTTAAAAGGTAAATATTATAGAGCAGCAATTAGACCTCCCATGTTTTATGGTTCTGAGTGTTGGACAATTAATCATCAATATGTACAAAAGATGTCTATGACAAAAATGAAGATGTTGAGATGGATGAGTGGTCATACAAGAAAAGACCGTATACATAATGAGGTTATTATAAACAAATTAGGAGTGGCACCAATAGAGGATAAAATGAGAGAATATCGTTTAAGATGGTTTGGACATATAGAAAGAAGAACAGAAGAAGAACCTATAAGAAAGTATGAAAAACTAAATTTAGAAAGTATTAAAAGAGGTAGAGGACGACCACAAAAGTGTTGGAAAGAAACAATAAAGAATGATCTAGCTTATTGTGAGTTAACTGTTAACATGACACATGATAGGGCTCTGTGGAAACAAAGAATCCATGTAGCCAACCCCGTCTAGTATGGGAAAAGGCTTAGTTGTTGTTGTTGTTATATAACTGTGTCCCCATAGACATGATTTTTATAAATTGTTGTTTTTGCACCTGTGAGATACTGACATCCATCTGAACCAGAACGTTCAGCAAACAGAAAACAACTTAAACAATTATAATAAAATAAACGTTGAACACCGCATCACATGATATTCATATAAATAAGAAAAACTGATCACTGGCTTCTGACTCAACAACATTCCCACACGGAACACAAATTACCTAATGGTCAACTTTCTCACCAAGATGAACCAAACAACAATGATGAAAATGTTGCATGGTATATGGAGAGTAAAACTCCACCTTCCCTTTGATAGGAATGTCCAGTCACACCTGCACAGGTGTGACTCCACTTTCTAATCTCAATCTTTTTGTGGTCCTCCTCCTTCGACCAGAGAGACAGGGGAAACCGTTTCTGGAAGGGGAAGCCAACATTTGTCTTAATAATTTATTTATCAGAAAAAACAAAAAAGGGAACCCACATACCATCATTACTTTTTCTCATCCACGCACTGTTCATTCTATGCACATTAAACGAGAATGCTCTAAGAGTCACTTGTGAACATTTAACTGAACCCTCCAAGCTTTGTTCCCATTCCACTTCCAATGTATATCTTCGTACTTATGGTGAGAGGCCTCATAGCACAAGGTAACAATAAGTGCTGAAGCACACATAAAACAGGCACAGGCACACAAACACACACACACAGACAACTACGTCTAAACCAAACATTTATCCATTGAACAATATGAAGCAGGTAGGAAGGGAAAACAAAATCAAGAACCAGATCAGTAAAGAAAAGAGAATCAAAACAATAGCAGAAGTTCAAACCAGAAGTAACTCTACTATCTTTCTTTCATAATACATTAGTCTTCCAACCTTAGTAGCATGTAGACACAGTTTATAGTTCATTTTGTGGAGGATTGAGCGAAATGCAACCCTGATAAACTATGTTCACTATTCCGGAAGATCTTTCAATAATTCAAATAAATTAGATGAGATCATTCATAGATTTGCATTCTAAAAGAAAAGGTTTTACATGAGAAGCATAAGTTGGAGCATCAAATAAGAAACATTAAATATTAACTACACACTAAACTAGACCATATATGATCCAAGAGTCAAGGTAACGCACACTACAGGATGGGGAAGTAACTCTTCGGGTTTCAAGAACAAAAAGTTGTTTAAGTTAGGACACGACTTGCCCATATTTTCAAGATCTCATTAGAAACGCCTTCCATAAATAGAGTGAATTTTTGGTGCTTATGGACGTCTTCTGTAGTAAACCCTTGAAAAAACATGCATAGTAACATCTATCCCTATCATGGGCTTGCAACTTGTAAGGAGAAATAAATCTTTAATGATGATCAACTACAAAGCTTTTCACAACATTTTCTATTTTAGTACAGTAGCAGCTTTTTCAGATTTGCTATTGAAAAAGGGAGAATGAAGAAACAAGAAGTACGCACTGAATTATGTCCACATGGATAGCTAGACGAATAAGTTACTATTGTCATACTCACATCTTCTGTTGCCCTTTCACTTGCGGTAATCTAATTGACTCAGCTTCTTCAGCCAAAAAAGTCATTTCACAAAGTTCACTTTTTTGTCATCAAGAAGCATGCCTAAAATTTTGGTCTTCTACCTTATTATCATCTTGTCTACCTGTTCTACTAGAATAGCTAGTAGATACTAACACTCCCTTTTGCTTTCCAACGGACAAATATTTAGCTACTAAGAGTCAACAACTGCAAAACAAACTCTAACCCTCCATGTTGGTGCAATGTCCAGAAAATATAAGTAGAAGCAAATAAATAATCACTTCTAGCTAGTTCTAACGACTTCCCCCACTAGAGACATGAGTGATCCCTCAGTATATCATAGCCTGTTTAATAACGAGTGAATATCACCAGGACATAATCAAGTGGTTTCATGCCCACTCAATAGTAACATTCTTTGCCAGCGGCCAGTTCCTATTCACAAAGCCACTATAGCAAACACTTTCAAACAATAAGAAACGTTTGCATGCACCCACACCCTCACATCTAAAACATTTACAAAAAGAGTACTCCATGAACCAGTCCCCACACTGCAGACATGGGATCTGGAAAAGCAGTAAATTTTTCATCTACTATGCTTGGCAATAAAGTGGATTACATAA
The DNA here is from genome assembly GCA_036023115.1 of Brasenia schreberi. Taxonomy (NCBI): domain Eukaryota; kingdom Viridiplantae; phylum Streptophyta; class Magnoliopsida; order Nymphaeales; family Cabombaceae; genus Brasenia; species Brasenia schreberi. The sequence continues at coordinate 4,529,028 of JAYKKT010000089.1, read as the reverse complement.
ACTTTCTTGATGTTTTATCAAGGTCGTCAACGACCTTCACATCTACAAGCGGCTAACTATCATAACTTGCTATGGTCATAATCAACAGAAAGCAACCTTGGAGGGGTTAAAAATAAGCAGTGCTGTAAACTTAAGATATTACAAGATTCAACCTCAGCATGTCTCTATGTTAGGCTCATCAAAATAGACTAGAGTATCTAAACCGTAAAATGGAATAAGCATGCATCTAGTGATGGAAAAAATAAGTATGTGAATTTTGATCTTATTGATTACGAAAATAATACTTGGACTGTTTCTCCCTTGGAAAATAAATTTGCTTAGCAATTTGGCAGCACATATATGGATGTCTTCTGGCCTTCATATTCCCTCTTATTCTATCCAATGCTTGATGAGCTTGATTGCCCTATTTGTGTCCGTTTCTAAAATGAGCTTCTGGCTTGTTGTTTAAGATCTCATCCCAGCTCTTTCAAGCACACACAAGAAGCTCAATATTGCTATTCTTTGATATAGTCGATTGCAATATAGATACCTATTACTGGTTGGAATCTTGGGAACCCAGCCTGCGGAACAAATGGAGACCCTAGGGAAATGGTAGTGAAAGCGCTAGGGGACTAAGAGCCATACCTCCATAAAACCTTATTTGGGGCAAGCCAGGCACTTAAAAATAAATGAAAGAGAGAGAGAGAGAGAGAGAGAGAGAGAGAGAGAGAGAGAGAGAGAGACGACCACAAAACAATCACATGCCAACGATGGTCCATAATTTTGCCTTGTCTATATATTAAGAATTTAGATTCTGCAAAATACAAATTAAGCAACCATTTGTATGCATCTTATTTCTAAAACCAATAAAAGCAATAAACACACATTATGATTAAAAACAAAAAAATTAGTTGACTGCACCACTATCCACAAGTAAGGTTTAAGCACCAAAATGGGCTACTCCAGCTATTTGAATTGCCTTATCTACCTGAATACATATTACTTATAGGCTGAGTAAGCAAACCCAGTCAAAAGCAAAGGCTGATGAATAAGCAAATATATGATCTCTATGTTTCTGAAACAAAGCACACACCATATCAAACTGATGTATTGACCTAAATGGTTATCGTTATCACACAAAAATTGCGGTGCAAGATTAACAAGAGAATAACCAGGAGTCAACATTCAAATCATACGTGATGTTACATATTAATTTATTAATGGTCCTTCAGCTAAGTATAAAAGTACTTAAATTATCCATTGCGACCAAATTAACATTGCTTGATTCCACCAGAGAAAGACACACAAAGGCAAGACACAAAGATAAAACAAGACAGAAACTTACTGATGCTTGAGAATAAACGTAATAATTGTTGAACTTATTCCACGGCAGGAGTACATAATGCAGAACAGAAGCACAAATTACACACTTGAAACGTTCTCACATCCAAAACCAAAGATGCACAAGAGACCGTAAAATTGAGAACATATCCATGACGCAGTGAGAGAGCGTATAAAGAAAAATGTACCTGTCGTTCCTATCAAAACCAAAACGGGCTCCGAAGTAGAAAGCAACAGCATGTAGCCAAGCATCACTGTGAACCGCAACCAGCGACAACCAATCCTTCTCTTGCATACCATCCCTTGCAAAGTTGATTCCCAGAGCCGGCTCGGGAAGTTCGGGAGGAACCTCCTCTGCCGGCAGATTCACTTCCCACGATTCATTTGGGAATCCGTAGAGGCATAGATTTTCTTTTTCTGCAAGAGAAACAAGAAAATCATCAAGTACCAACCAAATGCACAAAAAAGAGAAGCAGAACCAAGCAACATGAAGCATATGCATTTATAGGGAAAAGAAGGGTCCACCTGGATCACATTGTTGGTAGAATTTCTCCACCTCTGCCCACAAAATCACCAACCAAAGGGTTAGCCACAACCAAGAGGCGACCAAGGGGGGGGGGGGGGGGGGCGGCTGGGGGGAGAGAGAGAGAGAGAGAACAGTGTACCGGTTGTTAGTGCCTTGATAATTCCGGCACGACGGCCCCTGAAATCTTTGAAGACTTCCTCTACAGTGCGAGGGTTATAATAGCCGGAGCCTCCTTCCATAGCCGATTCAGTTTCTGCTTTCACCCGATTGAAGGCCCAATCAACCAGGTTTCGCTTCCCCCAGAACACACACACAGAGAGAGAGGGACTCGGCCTCGAACAGCCCTTTGGGAGGTTGGTTTGTTTCCCCAACTTTTCAATTCTTCCAAGTCGTGAGGACGAGAGGCCAATGGCCTGGAAACGTTTCTGAGCGAGCAATAACGGGTTTTCACAGGACCTGTTTTCTCTCTTATTTTATTGCTTTCAATAAAAAACATATTGTTTTCTGTGAACGTTAAAATGATTTTTTTTTCCTTATTGAGGAATAAATATAGTAAATGACGTCGCCGTTGTTATTTGCGTCAGGATCTGATTAGAGGACTCGAAACGCATGCACGCATTGCTTGATAAATTGCCGTCATCTGATTTTTTGATACATAAGAAACTACGCAAGGAGATGGGTTGAAATCTGCAATAAATGTCTTTCTGTGCCTTTGGCCAAGCTTACTCCAAGTAATTCCGAACGTGTTCCACCATTTACCTCTATCTGTTGTTTGGGAGCGATGGGATCATGGAAATTGTTGAATTAGGCACTTACGAGCAGATCGATGGCTATCTGTTTTATTGCGTAAGCAAAAAGAAACCACCTTCTTTAAGTAGTTAGAACAACCAATACAAATTTCAAACTTGATTGACTCACCCTTACGGCCTATGCTGTACATTGCTTTCCTACAGAGCAATCCACCAAGGACTGCATCCTTGCTTGTTTTGATGTTCTGCGAGGAAAAGTAGAAACAGAAAAGTAAAAGCTGTAAAAGAGACCATGAGTAACAGTTGGCATGTTCTTATATTGTAAGAAGAAGACGGCTTTGAGTTTGTGATCTTCATGAAATTATTGCAAGCCGCACATGAACAACCAAAATCTGAATCATTTGTTTGATTGCAGCTGACCAAAAGGAGAGCGCCGTTGATGGCACACGCCCTTGTCTTCAATAATCAGGTTATAACAAATGTTTACTGGTTCTAACATTTAGCCCTAGAAATGTTTTTGAACTCTTAAAGTACTCTTTAACTTTGCTCTTGAAGCTGGAGAAGAATCAGTTTCTCACATCTCACTAAGACTGCAATGCTCTTAGTATGTTCAATAACGTCTGAAAAACCAGTTTTGGGAGGACATACGAAATCATTCACATAAAAATAGCACAAACGACATATCAAATGCAATTTTATGTTGGATTTGCAATTCGAGTATTTGATTCATGATAGGTCGTGCTCTTAGTATTGTTTTTCTTTTTATCGGTCTCACCTTATTAGTTATTCACATGATAGATATGCTTCCATGTCACACCTGTTCAACTTATCATTTCTCTTCTCTAACGGAGAAGATTTAGGCAGGACTCGTGGTTCCATATGAATCATAGAAATTTTTCTAAAGTCCTAAATACTCTTAACCACGACCAATAGTTCCATATGAACTCAAAGACGTCCTCAAGGATAGTTCAATCCATAGACATGTAACCTAGTAGACACTAAAATGACTTAACTAGCATAAAGGTGACCTCGTATAACATAGACTTGATACGCAATTTACCACAAAAACAATTTAGAAAACTTGGTTCATCCGGAGGCTCCTTGGAGAGAAGAGTTGCATCTCACCTCACCAAAGATGGTGAGACCATGTATACAAGAATGCTTGGTATGCGCGTGGTTCAATCCGAACGTTTCCGCATGAAAAAATCTGTATCTCATCTCACAAGAAGATAACAAAACTACATGTACAACTTCAAGAAGCCAAGTATCATAGTCAACTGAAAAAATATAAGAAAGGACTTCAAGAAGCCACTTGAGCTAAGCATTGACAAGCTTGAACTCATCGCACAAGTATCATAATCTCATGTTAAACTTGACTAAATATAGTCGAGTAACTCAATGCACTTATACCCCAACCTAACATTAGTTCATGCCTTCTTTCTTGAGGAAGGACTTTATACTCATTTTTAATAACCAAATTAAGCTTGTCTAACATATATCATAATATGTATTATTTAGGTTTGGTAAGCTTTATATTTATGATTCTAAAATCCTTTAAAGCATATAATCATACATAATTTACTTGATCTGCCCATTTTAAACCCAATAGATACTAAAATAATTTAACGAGCACAAACGTGACTCTAACAATACATGCAATCTACTATGGATCCATAGAGAGAGTCCCTATCTTATCTAATTAAAGCATTGTAAGACCATATAAGCAACTTTGAAAGGCTCGAGAATCTTTTACTCAATGCATACATGTGTGAGTGCTTGTTGTGTGCATTGTTCAATCTAAGGAGACTATTTGTATCTCACTTACAAGCTATGTTGCACGGGTACACCCTTTTGGGTGACGTACCCGTATTCAGTACGTACCGGGTATGGGTACGCTTATAGGTACGTCTGGTACATACTCATACCACGAATGGTGTACCGATACGCATGTGCGTATATCGGTACGCGTACCCTAGTTTGGGTACGTCACGTACCGGTACCAAGTTGCGCGTCCATCTCTCTCAGCCAGCATCTTTCCCCAATCTTGTTGCTCGTGTTGTCGTGCGTCTCAGACTCTCAGCTCATCGTCGGGACTGCTGGTGAACGGCGGGCCTGCTGGTTTTTCGGTGAGGGAAAAAAGAACACGTTCTCCTGATCTTCTCCCTTCATTTGTATCCTGTTCTCTTTTCCCTTTTCCCATCTTTTCTGGGAGATTCTATGTATTCCCTGATGATCAGGAATTTAGTGTTTTGGCCTTAAATGCTATTGGGGAGAGTCAAACCACCTACTTTTATATTCCCATATACTAGAGACGGTATTTAAAATGAGATAAGTCGAGCTTGTCTGATTGTCTCTCCTTCCACGAGTGATTTGCCCCTCTCATTAAGGCCCCAACAATAGAATGTCATGTTTGTTTGTTTTTGCAGTGACGCAGTTAGGCTTCAATCACCTAGCATGATTTCGTCAAGAAGGTTTTACAGAGAGTAGTAAAAGAATCGAGAGTTTTCAGATTGATGAATGACAAAGGGTATAGTCTTCTATTTTATTTTCCTCTTTGATATATATGTAATTTTTCTATCTTTGGGTGTTTGTTGCAACTAGGACTTTTGAGATCTTTGTAAACATAGAAATTGATATATTTAATTAGAAAAAAGTTTGTTTTGTAAATAGAAACAATTCGTGCCATAAGGGGGCCTTCCTTCCGTTATGTGAGCCTTATGGCCACTATGACAAACAAGAGTTATCATCACCTACTTGGCAATATGAACTAAATGGTGACATGATGGTTTCATCCAACTATTTAGTGTATTCTCAATTGTATCACTTATAGTTATACTAAAATACAACTCCCATGAATTATCCTTGTTGTGTTGTTTTCTTCACTACACTTTTCCTACATATCAACTCATGTATGTGTTTCTATAAACTGGAAACCCTAAACATATCTCAACTACATATTGGTAACATGTTTCACAAACAAGTCTTCAAATATATCTTTTGTCAAGAGTTTGTTATCATATCTTATGTAGGAAGGTAAGAGACAAATATTTCATTCTTTTGTATCATATCATTTATGGAATGATAGTTTATCATTATATACTTGTTTCTTTAGCTATCAGCTCCATTCTTTGTAAGAGTTATGATTGCATTGTTGTCATAATAAATGGTAATTGTTGTTACAATATTCTATTAGAATGATATTGTTTCAGACTTTCAGTGTATCTGAGTTCATGTTTGGTGAATGTGTATTGGTCAACTATGTAATACAAGTTTAAAACAGGTGCATATTTTGTTCTTATTCTGTTCAAGCTTTAAACATTTTGTTTGGTGAACTATGTAATACGAGTTTATGCAGGTATGTGTTTACCACATAACTTTAAAAGGGGCATGGGATGCAGGAAGACTGCACTGCGAAGAGAACAAAATGCCGTACCCATACCTTAGTTTTTTTAAAAATTGTGTACCCCGTACCCGTATCTATGCAGCATAGCTTACAAGATGATAATCAAGAATATTTAAAGTTTAAACAAGTTTAAGAAGTTGAGTATCATAGCTATGTGAATAAAAAAATAAGAGTAGATAAAACTGTTTATTGCAGGGCGCTTCCTTCCATCAGTGAGTACCTAGCGACATCTTGAATCTGAAATTTGCCAATCTGTTCGTGAATGGTTAGCTTCCCTCCATGTATGTGAGATGTGCATCGTAGACCCCTGTAGATTCTCTGTAGCAAAGCACCATGATAATGTGTTTATTTTTCACGCTGCAACGGAGTTTGCACCAAAACTCTTTATTGTGTATGCATTTAATTTCTTTATTTATGAGTCCTTAATTGACAATGTCTCGTGTGGAGACCACCTGTTATTAATTTGGATCACTACGACCCCTTCAACTGAGGCATCCTTGGTTTGTCTCTGCAATCGGATCGCTTTCCAATTAGAATATGACTCTGGCCCATCGAGAAGCGAATCCAAGAAGAGATTTGGATTTCGCGTGATCTTGGAAGCTGAAAGATTTAAAGTATAGCTAGAGCCAGTTTCTTCTTTTACGATAAAATCATCTCTAGAGGTTGTTGCCTGCTATCTTCCCACCTACTCTCTCTCTCAAACAATAGACCTTCTTCCGCGACATCCTTCTTCGTCCAATAGAAATAAGACTCGCGGCTAGTTTTGACTGAATGATACACGTCCGGATTGAGCCAGAAAGAACGCACGTTTATTTTCTTTTGTATTTTTGCTGGTATAATTGTATCAAACTCTCCTTTCACTCAATAATGTCACTGTTTACGTACGCTAGGCCAACTTGATGTCGGAGTTTTAAGCATTTCAATTTAAATGAGTGCCTGCAAGAAAAATTGTGTCTCAGAAGTTACCGGATGTGGAAATCCTTGGAACCACATTCTGTTGAAAGGATAAACAATGGGAGTAGATTCCTTATCTTTGAGCTTATTGAAAATTCTTATAAACTGGTGGGGCTCTGCTTAACCTCACCTTGCCAATCAAAAGGAACAAAAGAAGTTTAGAAGTACTGAAGGTGAGTGACCTACTCCAGAACAACTCCGCCATCATGTTCATTGCTTATGCTGAACTGAGCTGCACTTTGCGCAAACCAGTAGAAGTATCTCCATCATTAGTGCATATAACGGATCCATTTAGTTACATTTAATCCCGAGAACAAATCTATACACTTAAGTTCCACTCCCATAAACTACAAGTTACATGCGCAGTAAGTCAGATGTGTGTTAGGGACTGAATATAACTTATGATCCAGTATGTACAAAATGATCTGATCTGATATATATTATGTTCTGTATGCAACAACATCGATGGGTCAGCACATGTACAATTGAAGATTACCGGGAATCACCATCAACAGGACAATCTTCAACAAGTTTCCTGAGGTCATCAATGATCATGACGAGCTTCGTGTTGAGTCGATTCACCAGAAATTTGGGTAACCATCCGGCTGGATCCATCTGCCAAAAGAATGCAGTAGAGAAGAATTTTGAGTTCTATTGAGGCCAATTAAAAGGAAGTACTGGACTTGGCTGCGTAGACATTGTGGATGTGACACACAAAAATATAGTGCCTTGATTGCTCTATACTTCAGGAGATGTAACGCTTAGCTATTGAAATCATGACCAATTTGTATAAGCTAAATAAACATGGTGCAGAATTTTATACCTGAACAACGTAGGTGACAATGCAGGCATCGTTCTCTGTCTTCTCGACCACCCAACCCGACTGAAGGAGCAGCCCCCTGATTGCTTTGCTTTTCTTTGGCTGCAACCCCGCTGCGATTTCTTTAGGGAGAGATGCCACCGCCACGACCTGTTCAGCAGAAACTATGACCATCAGCTGTCAAAGTGATGTTAGAGGTTCGAAGCCAAGGAAATGTATATCCTTAATCTTCATCAAGAGTGGAATTTTATTTCTGCTTGAGCAAGTAATCATATGGGAGATCAATAATTTGACAACCGAATGCATGTAAGTGTCTAATTATGTATGTCTCAAGTTGACATAAATGACATGCAATTTTGTGAGATCTCCGACATCACTCGATCCAACCTCACTCGTTTGTCTTTCAACCGGAGGTCACAAGCTCGATCCCCTGAGTGTGCATATGACAGACTGACACTAGGATGGGGTCTGTCTTACTCAGCTTACCAAAAGTGAGGGCAGTGAACAATGGAAAGAAATATGCAAAAGAACGTAGAGGACGGGATAATACTGACCAGGGTACCATCTGCCATGGTCTCTCGCCGTTCGTAAACGATGAATTCTCGGTTCTTGAGCAGTGGTTTTGATGCATCGCCGAACCTTAATCCGATAATACTGAGATTTTCGTTTAGATCTTTTATATACTTGGCTTCTACTAAATCAGAATCCCATTGCTGCAGGAATATGGAAAATCAAACCCAAGTGAAACTCCTCTTCGTCGTCACTGATCCGCCTCTTTCTCTTCCTTAATTCATTACAATCATTATAAAATCCAGGAACTGAAGAAACTGAACGATACCGCACTTACTTTTGCTGCATCGATGGCATTGGCTACGGTGATGAATTGCTGCGCAGAGATGGACTTGAGCAACCAACGACTGCGAAAGATGGGAAGAGACCCCGAGTCTCTCTTGGAGATCTCTGCACCACTGTAATTGAGAGTAGCCACCTTCTTCCACCCGTCCACCTTCATGGGGTCGGACGCAGATAGCAGCTCCTGTATGCAGCACTCGCTCGCGTAATGAACGTACCTCCTCAGAGACTCTTCACTTATAGACCTGTGTGCAAACACCCATTTCCAATAGTTATGAAAAGTACAGACAACTGAAATATAAGATGCTGAAAGTAGCAAAACGAATTTAATCTAGAAAGGAAACCGAAACTATGCCACACCGCTAAGGACGACCAAGAAATGGGGAGAAAAAAATGTAGGCGGAAAGGATCTAACCATCTAATCTCATATATGTTTATGCTCAGTTAGGAATCCTACGCGATACAAACACCTCAGTGCTCTTCTAGACATGATTGAATTTCTGACTTTTTGCCATAGGATCGAGCTAAATAGATCATGCTTATGAAACAAGATACCAGTAGCAGAAGAAACAAAATGGGTTTCGGACAAATCAGCAAGTTTCTCAACACATATCATGTCGTTAGCATGGCAAGCCGCCTTGAGAAAAAAAATGGCAGTGGAAGAGGTGTTCAATAGTAAAAATTACGGTATTTCGGCGGTGAGAAACCAATAACGGTTCTCCGATCTTCCTAAGCAATACAAGAAATTAAAGCAATCGAAACAGCAAGTTTTGTGACAAGTAAGATCGGAATCGGTCAATCCAGAAAGCAGGGAAAGGAAGATGGAAGAGGGTAGAAAGTAACACACCAGCTTCTGCAGGGCTGAGTTTTGGACATGGCTGGCTAAGTGGTTGGCACTGTGAGTGCTGTGTTGTGCTGCTGCTTCCCCACATGAAGAGTGGGAAAAGGAAAGAAGGAGATCCTTTGAGAGGGATCGAGTGTGTGTTGCGTGGCAGCGAAGCACGTGCAAAGTCAATCATTCTGCTTTTCTCCGGCAGTTCATGTGCAGCCGGGGGCCAAACACCATACGTAACGTGCATAGCCAGGCCTCCCACTTCATTGCCATGTTCATAGTTTTAGTCAATAGCGTCAGAGCTATCACACATACTAACTAAAATATACAAAATCACACAAATTTTTTTCTGCGGTTATACGATCAACCAAGTGTTACGCTCGATCAAGATCTATTTGCAAATTTAATGCTTAGGATCTTCATGAACTTAAGATCTTGAAATATTCGTGGGTTTTATAAGAAGTTTTAGGTTAATTATATGGGCCCTGACACTCCACTGGAAAGTCAAGAGGTTAGATAGTATATTTGTTAAATAAAGTCGGTTAGCCACGAACATCTCTTCACGAGAGAGAGAGACAGAGAGAGAGAGAGAGAGAGAGAGAGAGAGAGAGAGAGAGAGAGAGATTTGGTCCCAAGGTGGAGGGCGGCATGAGATAAGTATAGTTTTCTTTTGTAGATAAAGATCATGGGACCAATCAATGAATGAAGCTCAACTATAAAAAGGAGGATTCCCGAGTGTGCGTTCCTGGTGTTAGGAGGGAAAAGCAGGAACGTGGTGGGTTCGTCTCTCTGCGGAATCTGGCTCTTTTCCAGATCATTGCCACGTAAAAATGACGGCATCTTCTGCTTTTCTTTCTTTCACTTTTAAACAATTCGAGAGATTGCAGAAATGCATGCATTGAATCAAAAGGAAGGCAAGTGCAAGCTGTATTTAGATGACCCCATCTATCTCTTCTTAAACCCCTACATGCCTTAGTCTTTGGCCAAAATTTGAAAAAAGTAAAGACAAATGGATGCTATCATCTGAATATGATTCATGAGACCGTGCTACATCATATGCTAACCGTTTGATTTGATGAGGAAGGTCATGTCACATGAAACATGATGATGGGCATCGTACATCATATCCAAACTGATAAGTACAAGGGAGGCACCGCATACGGCATGTGACCTAACATACTGAGCCAGGAATGGGGATGTAGCATCCAAACTATTGAAATGGTTGGGGTCCAACTTAAAGAGTAAAACTAAACCTATAAACGAAAGCTATATGCCATCTGACATAATAATGAACGCCATGCTGTGTCAGATCCTCATAGTAGTTCAATCGACTAAATATTCATATGACTCGACATAGTTCGATTTTGAAACTTGGGTGGCTAGAGCAGTCCCTTCACTGGCTGGACAGACCCACCAACTTGGCTTGACCTAGTAAATGGCCCAATGGGTCTACATGTTGACTGGTCACCTTAATTACTGTGCCATATGACAGATAATGGCAGCCATCCTACAGCAGATCCTTCCCATTCAATTGAATGTAGACAGAAGCACTTTCACCGAGGATGCACATTTCTGTTGGACATTCTGTGAACGGCGGCAGTGTGACCAGGCACCACCAACACAGGGATGACAACGTGCAATTCTTTTGCCACTTCTCTTCTGTTAACCAACAGGGAATAGCGTGGTAACATGCAACGGTGACCCACCAACCTTCTTTTCTTCCCAAGATTGGCACAAGCCTGCAGTAAAGTCCATTTTGGTGCCCTTTCTCTCCAATTCTCTTCCTAAAATGCAAGCTTAAGTTTCTTGACAGAAGCCATGCAATGGTCCTTCTCTCAATCTCTCCCCTCATCCCCATAAACAAGCATAGTGGCAAATGCAATATCACAAAAGAACAAAATTGATACTTTTGCAGACGAAACCAATTTAGTTCCGAGGAACAGCGTGGCTGATAGAATGTTATTTTACAATTTTGTCGGGAAGCATCGTGCCATCGACTATACATTACATCTCCACATTAAGCATCATATACAACAAATATAACACACACCTTTTCACAAATTATTATCCCAGAACCAGCTAAAATCAGACAGAAGAAAAGGATTTCACACGCTCTATACAAAAGAAATAATGAAGACGACATAATCATGGCTTTGTTGCTAGCTTAGTGGACTGAATAATAACAGGCTGACTGACTAAATGAAGCATTCTCCCATTTAAAATTCAATAAAGAACAAGAAACTGGTCCATAGCAGCAACAACAACAACTAAGCCTTTTCCCATACTAGATGAGGTCGGCTACATGGATTCTTTGTTCTCACAATAAGGTATATCATTCTTTATTGTTTATTTCCAATACTTTTATGGTCGTCTTCTACCTCTTTTAATACTTTCAAAATCTAGTTTTTCATACCTTCTTAGAAGTTAGAAGTTTTTCTTTTAATCTTCTTCCTATATTGATATCACTCCTAATTTGTTTATAATAATCTCATTATGTATACAGTCTTTTCTTGTATAACCACGCATCCATCTCAATATCTTCATTTCCATCACAGACATCTTTTGAACATGTTGATGATTCACACTCATAACCATAAAACATGGTAGGTCTAATTGTTGCTCTATAATATTTACTTTTTAACTTTAATGTAATCTTTTTATCACAAAGAATACCAGATATTCCTCTTCATTTTAACCAATGAGAATTAATTCTATGTGTAACATCTTTATCAATTCTTCTATCACTATGAAAAATTGACCCGGTATTTAAAACTTTCTTTTTGGGATGCAATGTGTGCCAATTTTAATTTTCTATATCCTCTTAAGTAACCAAACGATCAAACTTACATTCCATATATTCTGTCTTTGTTCTACTAAGTCGAAGGCCTTTGCTTTCTAATGTTTCTCTCCATAGTTCCAATTTTCTATTAACTTTTTTCTTAGACTCCTCCACTAACACAATGTCATCTTCAAATAACAATGACCAAGGTACTTCATCTTCAATATGTTTTGTTAACTCATCAATCATTATTATAAATAAGTATGGACTTAAAGTTGATCATTGATGTAACCCAATATTAACTTCAAAGAAGTCTCTCATTCCTTCATGAGTCCTCACACATGTTTTTGCACCATCATACATGTCTCTTATAAGATTAATATATGTCAATGGGATACCTCTTTTTTCCAAGGTTCTCCAAAGAACCTCCCTCGGTACTCTATCATAAGTTTTTTGTAGGTCAATAAATATCATATAAAAGCCTTTTCTTTTTGCAATAAAATGTTTCCTAAGACGTCTCAAAAGGAGAATCGCTTTAATAGTAGATCTGCCTGACATGAATCCAAATTGGTTCTCTATTATACTCGATACATGTCTTAACCTACGTTCGATAATTCTTTTCCATAATTTCATAGTATGGCTCATTAACTTTATACCCCAATAATTTGCACAATTGTGAATGTCTCCCTTGTTCTTATATATGAGTATAAGTGTACTTGCTCTCCATTCCTCAGGCATCTTTTGGTTTCTCCATATTTCATTAAATAGTCTTATGAACCAAGTAATTCCTGTTTCTCCTAGGAGTTTTCAAGCTTTTATAGGAATATTGTCTGGTCCTAGCGATTTACCACCCTTCATATATTTAAGAGCCTCTTTGACTTCATTGTTTTAAATACATCGGTAGAAATTGTAGTTTATATACTTTTCTGATTTGACTAACTCTCCTAAGCTAATACTAGCATCTTTATTTTCATTAAAAAGATTATAAAAATAGTTTTCCTGTTTCTTATATCATCATTTGCCACTAGAATTTTTTCATCCTTGTTTTTGATGCATCTAATAGAATTAAGATCCTTAGTTTTCTTATATCTAACCCTATCTATCCTAAAAATATCTTTTTACCCTCTTTTGAGTTAGTTTTTTATATAAATCCTCCCAAATTTTAGCTTTTGCTTTACAAACGGCCTTTTTCTCTTTCTTCTTTGCTTTTTTATAAGCCTCTAAAGTTTCACTAGTTTTCTTAGCATAATATAATTTGTAATATGCCCTCTTTGCCTTGATTTTATTTTGCACTATTTCACTCCACCACCAAGCTTCTTTTTATGCCGGTACACCTCCCTTACATTCACCTAACACATCTTTTGCCACTTTCTTAATATGTATAGTCATATTGTTTCATATATCACAAGGTGTACCAACATAATTCCAAGCATCTCCTTGAAGGACTTTCTGTTTAAATATATCTTTTTTCTTGCTTTTGAGGTTCCACCATTTAGTCTGAATAGCTCAATGCACTCTTTTCTTCTTTGTTCATTTTTTTATTTGTAAATCCATAACTAAAAATCGATGTTGGGTGGTTAAGCCTTCTCCTGGAATTACCTTACAATCTTTACAACACTCTATCTTTTTTTCTACAAATAAAATAATAAATTTGTGTTTGTGATAAGCCACTCTTATAAGTAATTAAATGTTCATATCATTGTTTGAAGATTGTATTGACTATAAAGAGATCAAATGCCATAGCAAAGTTTAAAATCTCTCTACCTTCCTCATTTATATCTCCAAGACCAAAGTTTCCATGAATACCTTGATATCCTAATTGATAAAATATTCTTATTTAACAGAATGAATAAAACTTACAAGATCGGACAAATTGGGGAAACACATCCAATCTGTCCCAATACAAGATCGGACGACCTCCTTGGCTGTCGTCCACCCATAATTCTGTTAGTTATTGATTAACCCTAATCTAGGTATTTATAAGCTTTATAACTTGAATGACTAATCTACCCCTAAGCAAGTTTAAATACTATTAAACAAACATAACCTAATCTAAGACTCATAAACAACCTAAAACATGATTTCTACTATCAAATACATAACTAGATCAACACGATTCATGTCTTCAACACTCCCCCTCAAGTTGGGTGAAAGATGAAGAATTCCCAACTTGGATGAAGTGTCTCTTAGCTGTCTGCTTGGAGTAGCTTTAGTCAAGAAATTAGTCCTCTTGTTTTGATAATTGAACATACTCCAACTTGAATTCTTGATTGGATATTTTCTCTCTGATAAAGTGGCAATCAATTTCTATATGTTTAGTTCTTTCGTGGTATAGAGGATTGGATGCCATCTGGATTGCTGCACTGCTATCACAATATAGTGGTATCGGCTAAATCGACGTAATTCCAAGTTCACATATTAATGAATATACCCATTTTCCTTCACATATGGCTTGTACTATTGCTCTGTATTCTACTTCAGCTGTAGATCTGGCAACAACTGTCTGTTTTTACTTTTTCACGAGATAATATTTCCACCAAGTAGTATAACATAGCCGGTGGTCGATTTGCGATCATCATGTGATCCTACCTAGTATGCATCGAAATAAAGTTCAATACATAGATTAGAGAAGACCCATGCCAGATGTTGATTTAAGATATCGAAGAATTCTATAAACTGCATCTATATGGTTCTTGGTAGGAGAATGCATATATCTGCTCACAATACCAACTGCATAAGTGATATCTGAACGAGTAATTGTAAGATATATAAGTTTTCCAACCAAAGTCTGATATTTGTGAATGTCTGTGAACTTTTCACTATCACCAATGAACAATTTCTGATTTCCTTTCATAGGATTGTCACTTGGTTTACAATCTATCATGTTTATTTCTTGGAGAAGATCCATGATATATTTTCTCTGAGTCAAGAATAGTCCTCGGTTGGAATACACGACCTTTATACCCAGGAAGTAATGAAGTCAGCCCAAATCCTTAAGATCAAATAGTCTATGAAGATTACTCTTCAACTTTGATATTTCTTCGAGATCATCTCCTGTAACAATGATGTCATCCACATAGACAGCAAGAATGGATAATTGTGTACCTTGTTTGAAGAAGATTGTATGGTAATTGAAGCTTCTTCTGTATCCAAGATTGCATACTGCTTTACTGAATTTCTCAAACCAAGCTCTAGGTGACTGTTTTAGTCCATAAATAACTTTATTTAATTTGCATACTTTGAGTTCAGAGGCTTTTATACTCATTCTTGAAGGTAGTTCCATGTATACTTCTTCCTTCAAATCTCCTTGTAAGAAAGCATTCTTCACATCTAGCTGCCAAAGGTCCCATTTCAAGTTAGCTACTAAACTGAGGAGTATTCTTATAGACGTGAGCTTAGCCACAGGTGCAAATGTTTCAGTGTAGTCAATTCCATATGATTGACTATATCCTTTAGCAACTAGTCTTGCTTTGTATCTTTCTATGATTTCATCTGTCTTATATTTAATCGTGAACACCCATTTACATCCCACAATGTTCTTGTCTGGAGGTAGTTTTGTGATGGTCTAGGTATTATTTTTCACAAGGGCCTTCAATTCCTCCTCTATTGCCGATTTCCATAAAGGACATTTATATGCTTCTTCAAATGTCTAGGAATTCTATATTTCTCAGCATTCATAACAAATTGTTGATAATTCACAGAAGTATTCTCATATGATACACAATCTGAGATAGGATATCTTACATAAGTACGTTTACCTTTGCGAATGGAAATAGGAATCTCAAGGTCTTCTTCCACTTGCAATTGAGGATCTGAGTCAAGGGAAATATCTTTAGTGAATGGTTCTTCTTGAGAGTAAACAATCTTTCTTTGCCCTTTCTTATACATCAGGATCTCATCTGATTCTTGCGCTTCCTTTGATTCATACTCCGGTTCTCTATAGTCATCTGCTTTGTACTCCCCCTCACTAGGAACTAGTGGAAGAACAGAGAGAACAATAGGTTGAGATGTAGGGGACTCCCTTTGAGAATCGTAATAAGAAGTAAATTCTAAGAAGGTGACATCCATGGAAACATATAGTTTTTTAAGAAGAGGATCATAGCACTTATACCCTTTTTGAGTATTTGAATAGCAAAGAAAAATACACTTCACTGATCCTGCATCAAGTTTATCACGTATATGGATATGCACAAAACAGGTACACCCAAAGATACGAGGAACTATATGAAAGGGTTTTGATTTCTTATCTAGAGATTGTATTGGACTTTCACCATGAATGGTATTACTAGGCATTCTATTGATCAGATGAACAACAGTAAGAACACCTTCTCCCCACTATTTTGAAGTAATAGAGTCCTAGCTACCTCCAGAATATGATGATTTTTCCTTTCTGCAAAGCCATTTTGCTGAGGTGTATAGGAACAAGAGGTCTGATGAATAATACCATTGGATCGTAGATATTCTTGTAACTGATTACCAATGTATTCACCCCCATTATCTGACCGAAGAATTTTTATGGAAGCATTTAACTGAGTAAGAATAAATTTATGCACAATGGGAAAGATAGAAGCAACTTCAGATTTTGCTTTTATTAAATAAACGATTGTAAGACATGTACAATCATCGATAAAGGAGACAAAATATTTATGTCCAAACAAAGACGTAACAGGACTGGGACCCCATATATCAGAATGGATAATCTCAAAAGGTTGAGAACACCGAGAGTCACTTAAAGGATAGGGAGCTCTGTGGTGTTTCCCAAGTTGACAGACTTCACATTTAAACTGACACTTGTTGGACTCGACTCTAAGATGAGGTATAATGTATTGAAGTTTTGAAACTGGCAGATAACCAAGACGACAATGCCAAAGGTTAATTTCTGCATCCTGAACAGTGGCGGTTGAAGCGCTGGAAGAAGTTGCAGGCTGAGAATGATCATCCAGAACATATAGTTCCTTCTATAGTTTACCATGACCAAAGATTTTCCCCATCTTCAGATCCTGAAATACACAGCTAATAGGGTGGAAGATTACACAACAGTCCATAGTATGAGTTAAAGAACTGACTGAAAGAAGATTTATTGAGAAACTAGGAACATGATATACTGATTTTAAATCTGAGAAACAAGTGGGTACACTTCCCTGTCCAATCATATAAGAGTAAGAGCCATCTGCCAACTTAATCAGCTCCTATTTTTTAAGAGTTTTGTATTCTGAAAAATATGATAACTCACCTACCATATGGTCTGTAGCCCCTGAATCAATTATCCAAGTTTTTAAAGGATGAAAAAAGGTGTTATCCTTCACAATATGTGTAGCCTGAGCAACTGTAGCCTGAGATGAAGAAGTTGAAGGTTGTTCGGATAGTTTATATTCGAGGCCCTCTATCCTTTTAATAATCTCTTGAATTTCTTCTGCATTAGGAGTTGAATTTTCTGCTGCATGAACTGAGTGATTCCGATTTCAATAATAATCTGGTCTGCCATGTAATTCCCAGCAATGTTCTCTAGAATGTCGTGATTTGCCATAATGTGAACAAACAATTTTGTCTTTCTCATCCGAATGATATCTATCTCGTCCACGTCCACGACTCTATAGTTCACCTCTGCCACGAAAGTGTGAATTGTTTCCTCTCACTTGAAGTGTTTGTTGATCTGTAATAGGAACGTTATTCTTCCCAAGATTTCTACGATCTTCTTCTCTAATTAAAAGAGAGTATATTGTGTCCAGTGTAAGAAGCTCTTCTCTGCCTAATATGTTTAATTTCACTGACTCAAATTCAGGATTTACACCTCATAATAAGTCAAATACTTTCTTCTTTTCACTTTTAACATTTCTTTCATTGTAACAGGCATAGCACTTATTTGTATAATAAAGGAGTTCATCCCAGAGACCCCGAAGATCTGCATAATATTCACTGATAGAACGAGTTTCTTGTTTATATTTTCTGATCTTTTCTAAAATCTCATATTCTTTTGCCACATTCTTCTTTCTGGAGTAAGCTTCGGAAACGGTATACCAAATCTCATGAGCAGATTTAAGAAACATAAAGGTTTTTGCAATTGAAGGGATCATAGATTGAAGGAGCCAGGATTATATCAGGGCATCTTCCCGTCGCCAAGTAGGATAGTGAGTAACATGAACTTCTGGACTAGGTGTTTGGCCCCTGAGATGGTCCCATCTCTCCCTGGCTATAACAGTCAGTTCTACAGACCTAGACCACTCTAGATAGTTTCTTTCATCTAACTTCGTTGTGGTAATCTGAAAAGTTTCTCCTTTTTCATTCATGCCGTGTTCGGATACCACAAAAGGAGTTTCAACTACCACCTTACCTTTGTTGGCCATAGAAATCTAACTTCAAGAATCTTCGTAGCAATCAGATAAAAAAAAAATTGTCTTCTACACGATTTATAAGACTGCCACGATTTTCTGAATATGTCCACAGCTCTATATTGATTGATAGATCAATATGCAACAAGAAGGTTGATTAGTCTTCTACACGATTTATGAGACTGCCACAGGTTGATTATTCTTCTGTCCACAGGTTGTTCAATAGATTAATAGATGACTTGAACGATAACAACCAGGATCTGCTCACGATATGCAGTTTAAATCTTGGCAGACTAACCACTAAACTCAACACAAAGTATTGCTGAACAATATGAAGTCCCTCAGACGATATATTACTGAACAATATGAACGTGGACTGATCATAATATGCAGTTCACGTATTTCAGTTTTCTCACCAATAACAAGAATGTTTGCCCTGATTTATCACGATCTGTAGACTTTACAATGAACTGCAACTTGACTTAGTCCACAAGCATCCAAGTACCAGCCACCGTGAGTCGATCTTTTCCTTGTTTTTATGAAAAATCAACAGCCCCAAATGACATGCACAGAATATTAGCCTCTTGCAGAAAACACCTTTTAAATCTGCGATTTCAAGGAATGTTCTTCCCTGATATGAAGAGGATCTTCCACAACCATAAAACTGGGTCTTTTAAATGAAAAAACACGGACTTACCAGCCTTTTAGGCTCTGATACCATGATAAAATATTCTTATTTAACAGAATGAATAAAACTTACAAGATCGGACATATTGGAGAAACACATCCAATCTGTCCCAATACAAGATGGGATTCTACTATCAAATACATAACTAGATCAACACGATTCATGTCTTCAACACTAATCCCTCTTTACCGACATGTCTATTTAAGTCTCCTCTTAAACAAATCATCTCTCTTTGTAGAATTCTTTAAATCACCTTATCTAGCTCTTTCCAAAAAGTTGTCTTTATACTATTTTTTTAGTCCTACTTGGGGTGCATAAGCACAAACTATATTAAAAACCTTTGCACCTAACCCTAATTTCAACGTCATGATTCGGTCACCATATCGTTGTATGTCTACTAAACTATCCTTTAAATCTTTATTTATGATAATACCAACTTCGTTTCAAGCCTTTTCCTTACCAGAGTACCATAATTTAAAACTTATATCATCAAACTTATGTGCTTTTTCTCCAACCCACTTGTAAACATAGAATATGAATCTTTCTCCGAATCATAGTATCTACCACCTCCATTAGCTTACCAAACAATATTCCGATATTCCAATAACCAATACGAATCTTATTATCTAGGACTAGCTTTCTTACCCTCCGCATCCGTCTATATTCAAAATGCGGAGACCCTCTCTCTAATTTATTCAATATATTCGGGTGGCAATGTACCAGAACTAACTTCTTTACCCATACTCGTCCATGAAGTAAGAACCCTCTCTACAATTGATTCACTACATTCGGACGAAAAATGTAGTGGACTTGCTTACTTTTCACTGCATTTGAGCTCTCCAGCGCGTCGCTAAGAGGGGACGCTCCAACGCAATGCTTATAATTTGTATAATACATGGTATAAAAATCTGACAAAGTTTTACGCTGGCTGTCGGAAGCCTAACACAACCCTCCTCCTTTATCTGGGCTTGGGACCGGCCATGCAAGGGTGATCCCTTACATGGGCGGAGTTAATGACCCATAGCGTTGTATTAAAAAGTTCAAAATGAGACCAAATTGCAAGCTACGACAAATAAATAATTCTCAACTGGGAGAATGGAAAAGCCACTTGTTGTCAAGGAGTGCCAAAAAAGCCCCTCTCGTAGACTGCTGGCAGCCTCTATAACAGTGTCTTCGGTACTTGTAAAAACCAACCCCAAATCAATGAGTCTCTTTGCCGCATCTTTGCACTCAGCAAGGCCTGGTTGAGTCTCTTCAGGGAAGCTGCAATTAATTATCAATTCTGAATGTCCATAACAACTAAAGTGAAGAACAATTACAGTAATTCTGGTTGTTGCTTTTCACAACATATTGACCAAAAAATACAACCTTTGCATTGATTGATTTTTTCATGAGTTGCCCTTCAATTGACATGAAGTTGAGTATCTACTCAGAATTGATATTCACAGGATTGAAATGACAAGAGGAAAAAGTACTAACCAAAATGTAAAGTCCACAAAACTAACTAGCTTAGATTATTGAGTTCTGCTGCAATCTTCCATTTTTCTTCTTTGTTAAGAATATTTTGACTATTAATGGCACACATTAAATGCATGTAACAGATTATGCACAAGTACGTAACAACCAGTGGAGAAAGGTTGCAAAATCTCTCTCCCTTCAAGCCTTCCTCCCTACCTACATTCAGAAAACCTGGCACTACGTAGTACCAGATCCAATCTGATCTTATTATGGAAAACCTGCCATTTGAATGTAGTCATATTATGGAAAACTTTGTTTTGCCTTCCTTAAAAAGGGATGAGTATGACAATCTGATATTGCTACTACATGATAAGTAACCTCGTTTAATTTCTAATAATTCTTTCAGTTGAAGGAAGGATAACTTCACCCCTAAACTTTCTCCAATACTTGGGGCGCAAGGTGTTGAAGCCAGCTAATAACAGTTCATAGAGAGAAAAAGAAAACCAATGACAAACTGATCCCAATATTGGTTCTTGGCCAGAAAATTGATCTTATATCCCTTTGTCCCGAGTAAACTAATCAGATTTCCGTTGACTAGACCAGTTATAAGAATTGCCCATGACAGTAGTGAGGTACACCTTAGAGAATTAGACCAGCAGGTAGGCAAGCATTTTCACAAAAAGAGAAAACATGAAGATATTATGGGAGATATCAATATGGTAAAAAACTGTAAGGAAGAACCTTCAGGCTGCCAAACAAATGACCTTGGAACTAAACCTATTCAGAGAATTAAAATAAAATGCAGAATGATCTCACCCATCACTGTTTGTTGCAAGGAACTTAACAAGAAGTTGTATTTTACCCAAAATCTACTAAAGAAAAAGCAACAAGCTAGCATTTTCCATAAGATGGCATGACAATGCCCACGGAGATAGAGACTGGACTGGTAATGAACTGGCAAATGGAGATCAAAAACTGCACTCACTTTTGGGAAAATTACACGGAAGTTAGTCTATCTATGAAGCAGGATTCAGAACAAGAACTAACCTATTCACAATTGTTCCAAAGAAACAAACCCAACATTGCTTGGTTTCAGGTCAGGACAATTTATTCATAATTGTTCCGTAAGGGCCATCTGTTCAGAGATTTTACCTCAGGCAGAAAACTCAACCTTTGAGCTATCAACAAGACAATTTATGCAATCGACACTATTCAAGAGTACTTTTGCAGAAAAGCCTGACCAATCATTTTACTTGACTGAGTACAACATCTGCTGCCATCTCTCTGTTATAGAAATCTGCCGTGTCATGGATGCTTCACGCCTTTAAGTTTTATGATCCAGTGGTTAATGGATCTCCATGTGTAAATTACATTCCTACTACTGAAGGCAGTTGCACTATGAAAGCTATTGATGATTCTCATCAATGAATGTATTCCCTTAGTCAACAACTGAAAATGCACGTAGTTCATGAAAAGGAGATGTTGAGTTAAATAACCCTGTGAAACTCAACCAATGAGCACCGTGATATTATGAGCAAATATCTGTTCTTTGTCAATTTAAAAAGGTGGTACATTGGAAGAACGTTGTGCTTTGCTCTCATATGCAATCACCTTCCAGTCAACAATGGTTTTTGGTTTTGGGAAATTGTGCATAGTTGAGTAGACTGAAAATGATCACAGCTTGGCCACTCCATTCTCTATCACACCTTGGTCTCTCTGTTTCTCTATCTCATGCAAAACTGAAACGACTCCAAGTTTCTAATTTCAGCTAGAAGCTAGCAAATTGTGTCATCCAATTTCCCCAGAAATGGACCCTCTGGTATGATCCACTATTTTTCACGTATGAAGAAATCAATCATAACTTCAAGATAACTACTCATGGCTTTATTTGATACTGAAAACTTTATCTGATTCACACTTGCAACAATGTCCCCTGTTCCTAATTAGCATGTTTACATGAGAAGGTCTTTGATCTTCTCGAGTAAGCAATCCTTTCACTGCCATTAGCAGTGCAAAGGATAAAAGCACAGCCATTAGCAGTGCAAAGGATAAAAGCACAGGAGCTTTGCCCTACACATGAATCCAATTGGCAATGAAGCGGCAAGGCAATACCACAATAATGTGCTCACTATTTCTTCCCTCCTCGATTGCAGTTTATGGAATATTAACACAAGAACTAGGTGAAATTCAAACTTGTGCTAAGGTAGAACTGGGCCATGAGATAGAGTTTTACCTAGTAAGCATCTTTAGACAATTATTCATGTCTGCAAGTATCATCCTAGAAGAATACATTTTCTATTGGCATTCAACATTCCAAGAAGGAACATACAAGGAAAAGCAAGTAGAATGACAAACCTGTAGACAGGAAACTCTGGGAACATCTTTGCGGCCATCTTCGCAAAATCCCTGAATTGATAGATACCGTTTGTGCAAAGGTACCTCCCAGAGGCAGTTGAGGTTTCATAAAGCAAGATCTGTGCACGAGAAACTTCTTGAACATGCACACATCCTAACCAATAGTGATCCTGGGTATCTGTAGACCCTGCACAGATACAAAAAGAGATTATTTGAGATTGCTTTCGTGCTTTTCTTTCTCTCTCTCCCTCCGTCTCCCCCATGGTGAGTCAAGGAGCCACCGCTAACCTTGCAATAGCTGCAAAAGCACAGCAGAACTGGCATTCAAGCGAGGCTGCAAGAGACGGCCAAGGCACGTTGAGGGATGTATCGCAACCACATCAATTCCATATTCCTTGCTGTAATCCCAAGCTGCTTTTTCTGCCATCGTTTTCGATACGGAGTAGAATTTCTGCAACGCTGAAACCGTTTAGAGACGAAACGACAATATCTTTTCTTGGCATAGTCAGTCACCTCGTATTTGACATCAAGAAAATTCGTTGATTCAAGAGCCTCTACGTCACCAGTAATCTGAAATCAAGAAAATTCATCGATTTGGTCTAAAATAGGAGCTACATGAACTAGAGCGAAAGCCAAAGACATGGTTAGTCACCTACTATCTATCAACTGATTTTGAGTCTCCAAAGAGTGGGTTGATGTCAACCAACCCAATGCCCAGTCTCCAAAAAGGCAACACATTGGAAAAACAAGCTACGTAGACTATATCAGTTTAGTCCAAATCTCGAAAGACCGACCTAAGATGAGACCAGCTCATCTCAAGTATCAGAAAAAAGCAAATTGAATAGAAGTAAGAGCCAACAAAATGTGGAAGAGTATCTTGGTTGTGGAAAGGGGCAAACCGGCAGAATCCTAAACAAATTTCAGCAATGTTCTATATACTCTTAAAAGAAATCAAATCACTGATGAAGCTTAATGGCTCAACTTTATCACGCTTAGTAGTTCGCTACCTGAACAAGCACACACACACACATACAAGAGAGAAAGAGAGAGAACCTTTCGTTCCTTGCAGAAATCGACGTCGGTCCAGCAATTCTCGTCCACCACCTTACCGACCGGCAACTTGGGGTTAGGAACCATAGCAGATATTGAAGAGGTAAGCACGACCCTCTTCACGTTTGCGGCTTTGGACGCTTCCATGACGTTCTTGGTGCCCTGAACAGCGGGATGGACGAGTTCGGACAACGGATCCTTCAGGTCCTCGAGCGTACATGGCGAAGCCAGATGGAAGATGCCCTCGCAACCATGGATAGCAGTCTCCAGAGGTCCTCTGTCTAGAACGTCCGCTCGAAACACGCGGACTCGACCACCATCGTCGGCTTGTGGAGAAGGGAGGATGTGGGCGACGTTTGCAACGTCAGACGGGTCGTCCTGGACGGTGACGCTCACGTTGTAGCCTTTCTCCAAGAGGAGAAGCACCAAGTGAGAACCGATGAAGCCGTTCCCTCCCGTCAAGCATACTCTTCGTCCCTCCCTCGCGCTTGATCCGACGGACTCCATGGCCGACGCTGACGATGACCGAACCTTGTACGTGTCCACGGTCCTATAATACTCGCACTATAAACTATTCAACCCATCAAAGGCCTCGTAGGATCCTACAAACAGAACCCTCCGTAATATTTATTTTCCTGCCAAATGATTGTCCAAAACGATTTATTTTAAAAATATTGAGTAGTATACAAACTCTCCCAATTTTCCTTTGTCCAGTCCATATCGGCCAAGTTAGGATCAATGAGAAAGACTTTTTATGTTCCTAATGCTGTTTCTAATAGTTTTCATGGGCTGATGAGGCAAAAGAAAATAAAAGAGATCCTCTTTACCAACTGAAAAGATCACAACATAGAGAACGAGTCCATCAAATGTAGATTTAAAGTTTTCTACAATCCGTAGGATTGCTTAATGTGCGTCGTCATTAAGCAGATGGTCATCGATCTCCTAGAGACACTTCCTTATGATGATAGTTAAATTTTACTTTTATTACGATTAGCTTATAAGCAAAATCGTCACCCTCAAATATCAATACGATGAATTAAAAGCATCTTAAGCGAGTTTGAAGGACCTTCCTTGCCAACCTACGGAGCCTCCTACGGGTTGTTCTAGACCCATGGACAATGGAAGGCTTTCAAGAAAATTGAATTATCAACATATGAAACCCATTTGTGAAATCAAATTCGGAATTGGATTATAGCTTTGATCCTTGTCCTGTGAATGTCAGCATCTTTAGCTTTAGAAATGGTGATCCGGAAAGATGACTTAATACAATGAATGGATTGCAGTCTGACATGGAGAGGCCAATGAATTTTAAGAAGTACAAAGTAGTAGTTAACCGATTAGAAGGAGCCTATTTCAATGGTTTCAGTAATATAACTTGACGTTTCAAAACATTGCATAAGTGGATGTATCATCATGTGCAGTTAATACATTTAAAGCAAAAGGGTACTCTTCAAAAGTGTCAAGCACGATTTAAAGTGTTTTCTTTTACAACAGGGAGTCTGAAGCCTGGTATGCACGCCCAAGAAAACGAACCTACACTCACTGTTTGGTGGACTCAATGGCCCGTCCGGTGGCATCACGCCCTGAGTGAAGACAGTTTAACGTGTTAATATTATTAAATCAACAATTAAGCCTTTTATGATACTAGATGGGATCAACTATATGAATTCTTTATCTAACAAAAGATAGACCGTTCTTTATTATTTTCTTTCAACACTTTTGCGCTTTCTTAAAGTATTAATATCATTAATTTTAAATATATACTCAGCTATTTAATATGATAGCTATGTCTGGAGGTTAAGAGAGAAATCAAACTTGAAGTTTTAGGTTCTAGTTCCACTAATCTTAAAGAGGCATTTAGAATTGTTAAACTCATGAAGAGAATAACCTAAAAGCAACCAACTTTACGCCTCAAATTACCTAAGGGAGTTGATTCATCTCATATTAAAGAAAACAAAGCTAACGATCCAAAGCAAGCTAAGAAAGAATTTCGGGAAATCTCCTTGATCTCAAGCCAATTGAGGGTAGGAAAGAAAAAGGGTACTTTCACCATGGAAAATGGCAAATCCAACATGTAAGGAAGCACTTAAGAGTGTACTTAAGAGTGTGTTTGATTCATGGTACCAAGTTTTCAGTACTTGATCTATAATTTAAGGCACACATGGAGACTGAAAACCATAGTATGTGTGAACCATGATTGCATATTAGATTTGCTCATGAAAATAGCACTTCAGTCCAGCTTATGCTAGTTTCGAGTTAGATTTGCGTAGAATTGAGACCTTTTCTAAGTTTTTCTTTTTCACTATTCTATTTGTTCCATCACTTTTCATATGAACTTATGGTGCTATTTTTCATTATTTTCAACATCCTAGATGCCACCTGTTTGTGAGAAAGGATTTTGCAGAGGGTTTGTACATATTTTTTGTCTCGGACATTTGATTGTAAACACCACCTTTGACACATGCGCGTCTTTGCAATATCTTATGTTTATTCTTGATTTGCACAAAATCCAAGCTCCTCTTGATATAAAATCCCATTTCCTTGTATATGAACCTTACTCAAGGAGGGAGCTATCAATTTATTTTTGATTTACTTGATTAGGGATCTTTACGTTAACTACTATAACACTTGGCTTGTTTTTCTCAATTAAGAGTAACCTATTAGATACAAGAATATGCATCCAATACTTGAAAAAGGTGTTAAAACGGCAAACTCTAAGAAGGTGAGAAGCGGTAGGGCAGGTTCAAGCAACACTGTGCTGGCTTTTGCAAGAAGAAGAGAAGCATAACGAGTTCGGTGTGTTATTAGGATTAGTCACAAAGGTTTGCTGTATTGCAAATTTGTCCCAACACAATTTGGGATACATCGTGAAACATTTTCTGACAGTCTCTCCAGGTTCAGTGTTCGATGGTCTGGCTGGCAATCCTTTATCGTCGAAACGGCTAGACATTCAACCGTTAGTATCGATTGGAAAACTCGGACGCGTCTGAAGATGTGAGAGTCTGTCACAAGCAAGAATCTCATGGCGCGCATGCTCGTGTGCATCCTTCATTTGGCGGCTTCAGAGGGCACTATACCGGGAGATGCTCGGGAGAAGGCGCACTCACTATGCTCATGGGATTGAGCATAAACCCCTCTTGGTTGTACTTGGTGGCATGTGTGGTGTATTGTACACGGGTGTGTGTGTCACCTGTGTCAATAGGGAGTGTGTTTGGTCCCTTGTAAGCTCAAGCAAGTGTTTGTACGCTTGGGCGAGTCGAGTTGTGAGTTTAGCCTAGGGTGCCTCGAGTGAATGGGGCATAGTGCTAGGGTAGAGTCGGTCGGGTTCGTAACCTGGTGCACGCATGGCGCATGGGGCGGGCCGCATGGCACGGGGCGCACGGCACGGGGCACACGGCGCGGGGCGCATGGCGCGTGCCGCATGGCACACTGGAGGGCGACCGTTACCCGGGGAGACCAAGGGGTGCTGCGGTGGCAGGCGCCTGTAGCAGACCGTTATCCCCTAGGAAGACGGAGAGGCGCTGCAGTGGGCAGGCATGCTGGAACGGGAGCTGAAGAGGCTGGACCGTTACCTGCACGAAGCCGAGCAGGCGCCCTGGCGCGTGGCGCGTGGCACACGGCGCTCTGGCGCGTGGCGCACGGCGCTCTGGCGCATGGCGCGGGAGCTGAGCGAACGCTGGCCATTATAGGGGCAGCAGAGGGGGCGCCAGGCGGGCATTATCCCAGCGACTGGCGCGTGGAGCATGGAGGCGGCCAGTCCAACCCTTGGGATGCCAAGGGACAGCCAGGGGGCACTATAAGAGGGGCGTGCCAGCCTTGTGTGGGGGCTGGTTCCCCAAGGTATTGTGATCCTTTCATCGTGTAGCTAGGCGAGTGGGTGTGACTCTGCTTGGTTCTTAAGGAGAACCTTAACTAGCTAAGGTTGGTGAGAAGGGAGTCAAGGACGAGTGAGTGGGTGCAGCCCTGTGCCTGTGCTTGTGTCTGTGTGTGTGCAGTCTTGTAATCAAGAGTTGCTGAATAAGAACGTGGTGATCTTGTTCCTCACTGTCTGCTTGCCTCAGTCTTGTGCTTTACTTGAGGGTGATCGAGTGAAGAGGGTGAGCAGTGTGTGGAGGCCTTCCGCAGGATTAGGGTGTGCAGCAAAGCTGTCCGTAGAGGAAGAACGCAGCTGCACCGTGCGCAGTGAAGTGGCTGAAAGGCGTCGAGGGCGTCGAGCCTTGCCATCACAGGTAGGCTATTTTTCGGTTTAAAAAAGTGACCTGTGACAGAGTCCCCATGACCATCTTCCTCGCGGCTTCTCGTTCTTCCACCGTGCTAGCAAGAACCAAGAAAACCAACCCCAAGGTCGACGCTCCCTCCTCCTTTTGTCTTCTTTTCTCATTTTTGTCTCTAATTAGTCACCAATACCACCTAGTTCTTAGTACCGTTTCTCCATGGTTAATGGTTTGCTGGTTGTAGACTGATTTTTTAGTTGTTAACGGCTACCCACTTCATCAATGCTCTTGCTTAGTTCCAATTGAGCACCACTTGATATCCGCAGGGGCTTGAATGATTGCTAATTCCCCTGAAAGCATAGCAACAAGCTCTCTCCACGGTTGAATGGCCCTTCCCGATATTCCATCTCCACTTTAGTTGCTTATCTTTCTACTTCTTTCTATTCATTCGTTCTGAACCTGGTCTTGTGTGAGCGTTTTGGTGTAATATGCAATTGGTATACTTCGAAGATTTTAGCCCGACTGTTAACTTCAACTGCCTCTCCGAGTTTCCTCCCTCAAAACGAAGAACCGAAGTTTCAGGCGGAAGGTTGCGCATATATCTAGTCAAAGGTTCGCAAGGTCTTGAACTGATGACACTGGTTCAAGCCCCAATAGTGGATGGCTGTCCATAGCATTTTTTGTTAAAAGCATGTGAGGCAGGGTGGTCAAGTCGGGGTGTATCTAAGGGGACTCGGCCCTTGGCAAGGGTTTCTTGTTTTACTTGTACCGTGGTCTCTAAGAGTCTTACCAGCGATGATGTTGTTACACATTATAATTTATGCGGTTCAGTGCATTTTATGAGACATTGCTATTACAACGGCTGCTTTCCGTACACTTCTGATTACTGAACTTTCCCTTTCCTACAAGGAAAAGGCCTTCTGAATAATAATGTTTAAATTTGGAGAGCTGTTCGCTCCAAACGACATTAGCTTGGTTTGTCGGTTAGTATCATTTTTTTATTCTTCAATGAAGAATTCGAATTAATTTCTCTTTCGTACAGGATTCTGATCCGTCTCCTCCAAGGATCACATCCAATGTCAAACAGCGCTTACAGATTTTAAGGCTGTGGTGGGTATGGTCTGGTTACCTGGTAAGCTGTGTGAACTTATAGTATCTCATCAAATCTCATGTCGCTTAAAACTTAGGAGTCGGAAAAACGAAAATCAAGTCCACCCAGGTCCACTACCAGCTACCGCAAAAAGAAAGTTACGAAAGAAGAGCTTCCAGATGACACTACAGAGACTACAATAACTCTCTATGAGTATGTTGTTATGGAAATGATTCTATTTAACCAAGCTAAACCTTTTGATGGCTTACACTTTTAGGTTTGTTTTTTCTCTGAAAAGAAGAAAGCAGTATGATCCGGCAAGATATGACCTATTCTCATTTGTTTCTCTATACAGTGAGAACCAAGAGCTGGAGGTTGCTGTTCCCGTTTTGCTTGTTGATGGATACAACGTATGTGGCTATTGGCCAAAACTTAAAAAACATTTTATGAGAGGAAGACTTGATGTTGCTCGCCAGAAGCTTATTGATGAACTGATCTCGTTTAGTGTGCTGACGGGTTTGCTATTTCATGCATATGCATATTGATAAAAACTTATTGAAACTTTTGTTTTTGATAATTCTGTATTTCCAATCCATGAACATCAAAAACAAAGTGTTATTGGTGTATTAAACTGCTGTTCTTTGTCATGTTATATTGGGGAATACTGGGTCTCGGGATTCTTTGATATCAGGGTGACTACTGCCACTTTGGACAAAAAGAAAAAAGTTCAAAGAGGAACTGGCTGAATATTATGTGACATTTATTTATCCAATAGAAAATATATTATATGTCACTTTCTGGAGATATTTACATGCTTGTTTTGTATGTATTCTTTTGGGTTTTGTTCATATGAGAATGAAAGATCCTATACTTCATATCATCTGATAGCTTCTTGTTTTATTAGAACTTTTGGAGAATCCATTCATGTAAACCAGCATTTGTCTGTATATTGAATAATCATGTTCACTTTCTTTTTCACAATGTTGGTGTGGCAACTTCATATATTAGAGCTATAACTTCTTACCGTACATATTACGGGAAATCTGAACATTGCCCCAGATTTGGTGGAATCAGGCCATGGTGATGATCCTGGTGGATCCAAACTGTAATAAGGGGTAACGATCCCAATTAGGTAACCTTTTTAAATAGTCCAAATCCTTTTGCTGAGTCATACTGAAAATTTGGATGAAGTGTCTTTCATGTTCATGGAGGCCACCACTGCCACCCCTGAAGTGGAGAAGCCACATCTTCATCCTCCTCTCTTTCATGTACTGATTTCTCCAAAGCCGACACAATGCATGCATGCATGGTAGCAAGACCTTCCTATGTATGCCACATCAATCACCTAATGAGTAACTTACATTTTGCTAGACTGGAGTTCACGCATCAAATTGTATAGTTTAGAAGCAAGCTTATAAATCACCCAGTGGATGACCTCTTGGAACATCTGCACTCTTTATGATGAGATTCAAGACATTTAGAGTGGTCTTGGTGTAAGTAACTAAGCCCAGTTTAGCTATGGCATGACCCACCATGACACATGGGTGAACGCCGAAACTCGATATATTCCATCAAAGAGGAAGAGCCCCAATTACATCTTCAAATCACTTTAGCGCATGATCTGGGGCACTGTTTTATATTTTGTCAGAGCGTTACTTATGATAGGATAGTTTAGTACATGTACATACCCCACCGCAAAGTAGTTTGATCCTGAATTCATGGAATGGGCGAACTGTAGTATGAGCATCGAGTCCCAGGAGTCAAATCGACTGAATTGAGGTCCCCTGTTGTAATAAATCATCAAGGAGACACGACAGCCTCAAAAATCAAAACATGGTAGCTTTGAAGGTCATAATTTTGAATTAGTCATTTGATGAAGAAACTCCTGGCCTATGTGACCAAGGAGTTGATTGATTTTGGAACTAGAGGGTATCAATTTAAATAGCTCAATTCAAGGGAAAGGTGAATGCATTCAAATTCAAATAAAGGGTCAAGATGGAACTTTTTTTACCAAACTGTAGGATTCAACCAATTCGAATGGATGAATGAGATTTAAAGAAGATTCCACTCATTTGAAATTTATATGGAAGGGTAAGATTGAAAGGACAATTCTGTAAGAGATGATCAATGATTAGATTTGATGTAGGAGAATATAAGAGATTCTCCTTGTTTGTAACCATATTGTCTAGGATGAAATACAAGTTTCTTCACCATTGCCTTATGCATTCCCATAAAATTGAGGACCTGTAAGCAGTCCTTTGGTATATCAGCAGTTCACAAATAGCAAATTCAGATATTTAGGAGTTAAGTAGTTTACTTTTAATCATTTTATTTCTTTTGTAATAGCTTCTAGTTTGATGTAATGGGTGTCAAGGAGGTTCTGCACTCTAATTTTCTTGTTTTTTAGTAGTTACATCTCCATTTTCCTTGTTTTAGGGTAGTTATGGAAGGAGGTTATTTCCTCCATTCGCTACTTTGAGGGAGTGGCTACTCCACTTTCTTTGCTTTTAGAATGATCATGCCTTCATGGTTGTATTTAATGGTTTTCTTGAAAGCAATGAAGGGAAGCTTGCCCATTGCTAATTCACGTTGTTAGGGATATGATGAATATCCATATTTGCG
This sequence comes from Brasenia schreberi, assembly GCA_036023115.1. Classification (NCBI taxonomy): domain Eukaryota; kingdom Viridiplantae; phylum Streptophyta; class Magnoliopsida; order Nymphaeales; family Cabombaceae; genus Brasenia; species Brasenia schreberi. The sequence goes on along the minus strand of JAYKKT010000089.1, from coordinate 4,496,987 downwards.
ATACACACTTGGTAGGCTTGGAGGTATTGGAGTAGGAGACAAACTGCTCTATTCAATGTGAGGTGTGCATCCACTTGCCTTTCCTCAAAGCAATGGGGAGACCTAGATCACTAAGGAGGCTGTCTTGAGTTTTAGGATTTATCTCATAGGACCCAAAAATTTGATTTGATTCCTAAGATAAATCTGGGTTAGTGATAGTTTCTCTGGATCAGGCATGATAACTGTACTTTCTCCTGTAGTATATTCCATTCCTTTTCCTCCCTCTCGATTACTTTTTTCTCAATTTCTCCCTTAATATTGATTGCAATTACTAAGATGACATTGGTAGCCTCACGGTCTTCTTTGCAAGAATCCCTCTGGAAAAGTAAGGCTAGATTCAAATAACGTGAAATCCGTACCCATATAGTCCTCCTTGTCATAGAGTTATAACATCCATAACCTTTTTGAGTAAGTAGGTTGACTGCTCCAGGGTCCAACTTATCTCTATATTGAGAAAAAAGTATGCTCATAATAGACAACCAAACACTATTGTGAAATGGGGGGAAAAGGAAGGCAAACTCATAGAGTGAGAAATGCAAACAACTGATGGTAGAACTAGTTGCCATAGTAAGACCATGCAACTTGTGAAAATCAGATAGCAATGATCTGCCTGGAGCCAAGCGACATTGCCTAGCTTGGTTGATGATGGAGGCCTAGAGCTTAAGGTGCAGCTTGCCAAGTTTGAGGTAGAGAAATTGGATGGAAAGTGTTGATGATGGTCTGCAGACCCCGTGGAAGGCTGAGAAGAAATAGCGGATGACAACCTCTTTCTATCAATCTTCCTTCCACTTTTTCCCTTCCAGCAATCGTATGGATGTCACTCATGGCGTTTGATGATATGACACTCGAATTCCCACTATCCATGCTACGATTGATGATATGACACTCGAATTCCAGCAATCATATGGATGTCAACCATTGATGAAAAGAAGCAACAGGAAGAATCCCAGGAGAGAGGCCAAAAGTCACAAGTGCCCTCTATCAGTAAAACAGTTTACGTATGGCCTCCTTAACATGTCTTTGCAGACAAGCTTAACAATTTTTTTTCCTCGAAAGGCCAATCTTTACGAGTATGTTTCATATTTAACATCTTTCACATTAGTAGATGCTCTATAATTGCAATTGCAAACACAAATAGTGATAGATATTTAAGAAAAAGTAGAAATGAAATGAAAAGAATCTGGATATGTTGGAGGCCTTTTGCATTTGTCTGGTTTAGTTCATGCAATCCCCAGCTCTGCTAATTTATGAGCGCATGCATGTGTTCTGAATATGGTTGCTGTTAAGTTGTTTATGTAACAATATGAGTTGCAGACATTGGACTAATGCCTAGCTCTAACTTCGTTGAAACCTATGCAGAGGTGAAAGTGGTTGTGGTATTTGATGCTATGTTCTCAGGTTTACCCACCCACAAAGAAAATTTTGCAGGGTTTGATCTTTAACCCTTTTGCTTTCTTTCAGAATAGTTGGTATAGAAGCCATGCTTCTAACTAATCTTTAATTGTACATTAAGCTTATGCATGTCCATTAAGGGCATAAAGTTGTATCCGGAAATACTTTATGCACTCACATATGGGAGGGGGGAATCTATTATCACTTCTATATGGATTACTTGTGGCTCATCATAATATCCAGTTTTGTATAATGCATATTAATTCTTCCTTTGGCAGAAAACTTGTAATGTCAAATAAATGAACAAAGAAAATATCAAGAAGGGTTTCAATTTGATAGATTTTTACTCTCTCTGTCTCATTGTGGAGTGGTAATACAAGGTGTTCTTAAGCCATCTTGTTGATAGAAAAATGACAGAAATCGTGATAGGATGCCTCATTAACAATACCAACCCAGTTAGCATAAGTACGAACAATTAGATTTAATGATGAGAAATAGAAAAAAGAAGATAAAATGACTCTTCTTGTACTTGTCTATTCATATTTGACTATTTCCATTTTCATACTGCACTCTAAGCATATTTTTAGGTGCATGTTGGAATTGACTTAATATTTACTCACTATATTTTTCTATATCATGTCAAACAAGTCAGGCATGTCAAAACGCCAATCTTTTCTCGTTAATATTTTTTTATTAATAACCTCTGGAGCACCCACTTTCTTTCCGTCAATTAAAGTAGACCTGTTAACAACAACCATAATTTTTTTTCTGAGAGAGGAAATACCTCGAGTGAACTAGCAATCTCAATCTCTGATGTGGCATATGGATCATAAAAGACCACGCAAAGCCAATTTTTGGCTTGGATATGCAATTTGACATGTACCTTTTCCAAGTTATATTATGATTGACTGCGTAATGATTTTCAGGGTGCTTTTATCTGGAGCTGCAAGGCATTAATTTCAGAGGTAAAACAATTTGCCTCTGAATTTTGATTGTTTTCATTAATGGCAAGCAGTTGTGTTTTGTGTTTATGCTTAAGCTTGAAGCATTTGATATAGAGAAATCTAAATGTGCTACTGCACAAATTGAAAAAGATTGTTTATTCAGTTCTGTTATCCTCACTTCAACTATGACACACCTGCCACCGACAGCTGCATGAAATAGTTGCTTGGCCTCATTCATTGGTATTATATGGAAAATCTAGTTCTCCACTGTCATGTAAGGTCCAGCAACTAACTATTTCGTGATGCAAACCATAATGGTACATTGCACTTCATGTAGGCTGTCTGACATCAGATTTTAAGTTACTTTATACATTTAACATCTAGATCCCGCCTGTAATTTCACATTAAGTTATAACTCAATACATTGTGAACAATCATTTTGAGTTTTCAACCGTTATACTAATAGTTTATACCATTTTTCCCTTCAAAGTTATTTGAAGTGGTTATATGTTAGAATGAGAACCTTTAGTCATCATATGCCCAGATAGTAATAAAGTTATTTGCTGGAATAACGGATAACCAACCAATTAGTCCTTACATTGTTACTTATCTGATGTTTTAGTGCAAATTTACTGGTTTGTTTCTTCCTTGTCTCGTTAGTCTATGCTTTACTGTTTGACCCTGTTTATAGATACAGGCTTCACAGAAGGAATTTGAGCAGATTCTTAGTGCAAGCAGGTTTGTAAGGAAATTAACGCCAAATTATTTTTAGTAAATGTAATGTAGTCTTTCTCCAGCAAATGTGGTGCAGTCTTGCCATATAAACATAATTTTGTGCTGGATCAGTTGGAGAAGCATATAATGCACCTGCTTCAGTAGAGAATGAACTACTTCTGGACAGTCCTGAACTCCTCAGTGAACTGTGCATGGGTAGTTTGTCTTAAAAAATCAACTACCAAACAACTTCATATAGGAATGGTGAGAGAATTTGCAAACAGTCACAATCTCACGGTTTGTGTCAAAGTGGAATTGTTCATTGTCTCATGATCTCATCCACGTTGGTCATCCTCTTTCTCACTCCTGTCTTTCATCCTGTGAAATAGATATTGGAGTTTGAGCTACACGGTCATGAAGTATATTCAGTTTATCTTTGCCAACCATGATTTATTCGATTGTGAACTATATTGAAGTTCGATTCACATGCTGTTATATATATATATATATATATATATATATATATATATATATATATATATATATATATATATATATATATTAGTCCACTTATTAAAGTTATTGATCAGTTTTCATACTGAAACTCAAGGGACAAACTTGTTGAATGCTATTTGTTAGTTTTTTTTTCTTCTTAATTCCTTTACGCATGTGGAATCTTCATCTCCAACTCAGTTCTTATTTATGGTTGGTTGATAAATTTCATCCTCTGAACTCTCTTCATTTTTCAGGTAGATATCTAAGACTCAGCACTTTTAGTAATTTCCTTGCAAAGCATTTCTGTCGTTTTACTGTTTGAATTTGTCAGTTCAAATTCAATACAAGGGAAGCTTTTGAAGCACAATCTAGATCCTCTAGTTGTTGATGCTTTGAAGGATCTTAAGAGACAGCTGACTGAGAAACAGAGATGAACAAGGTTCAGTGTCTCAAAAGGTTACCTCTATTTAATAGCAATCCTGGGATCAATACCAGCAAGTGATTCAATGTCTATACTGCTTACAGTTCGTTCAGGTAAATGCGGAAGCGAAATCAAGTATACTGATGGATGGAGTGTAATTGTAGGCTAAATGGCATATGGAAGACTCAACTTCATGATCACCATTTTGCGGAAATGGTTGGGATTAGCAAATCAATTTAGGCATGAAAATGTATTAGAAAGCAACTTATTGGCTGCATAGGCCACTATCCATGTAAAATTCTTCTTGTGCAATTCATGCGAAGCCATGATGGCTTAATCCAATGTTCAACAACAACAACTAAGCCTTTTCCCATATGGCTTAATCCAATGTTAATCGACAATATTGCTTTGATTGTCTGCTTGAATGAACAAAATCCAATTTCATTTTTATCTATCAGTCGTGATCACCCTTACATTGCCGGTCCCAAGCCCGAATAAAGGAGGAGGGTTGTGTCAGGCTTCCGACAACCTGCGTAAAACTTCGTCGGATTTTTATAACATGGATTATAAAAATTATGAGCATTGTTTTGAGGCGTCCCCGCCTAGCGACGTGCTACAGAGCTCGAATGCAGTAAGAAGTAAGCAAGGGTCACTACATTTTTGCCCGAATGTAGTGAATCAATTGCAGATAGGGTTTCCACATTATGGATGGGTGTGGGTAAAGAAGTTAGTCCCGCTACATTGCCGCCCGAATGTAGTGAAATTTTTTCAAAGAGGGTCTTCGCATTTTGATTATGGACGGATGCGGGGGGTAAGGAAGCTAGTCCTAGATAATAAGATTCGTATTGGTTTTTGGAATATTGGAACATTATCCGGTAAGCTAATGGAGGTGGTAGATACTATGATTCGGAGAAAGATTCATATTTTATGTTTGCAAGAGACAAAATGGGTTGGAAAAAAAGCAAAGGAGATAGAGGATATAGGTTTTAAATTATGGTACTCAGGTAAAGAAAAGGCTCGAAACGGAGTTGGTATTATCATAAATAAAGATTTAAAGGAGAGTGTAGTAGACATACAATGATATGGTGACCGAATCATGACATTGAAATTAGTATTAGGAGTAGAGGTTTTGAATATAATTTGTGCTTATGCACCCCAAGTAGGATTAGAAGATAGTATAAAGACAGTTTTTTGGGAAGAGTTAAGATAAGGTGTTTCAAAAGATTCCACAAAGGGAGATGATTTGTTTAGGAGGAGATTTAAATGGACATGTCGGTAAAGAGGCATTAGGATATCAAGGGATTCATGGAAACTTTGGTTTTGGGGATATAAACGAGGAAGGTAGGGAGATTTTAAATTTTGCTATGGCATTTGATCTCTTTATAGTCAATATAATCTTCAAAAAACGAGATGAACATTTAATTACTTATAAGAGAGGCTTATCACAAACACAAATTGATTACTTTATTTGTAGAAAAAAAGATAGAGCATGTTGTAAAGATTGTAAGGTAATCCCTGAAGAAAGCTTAACCACCCAACATCAACTTTTAGTTATGGATTTACAAATAAAAAAATGGACAAAGAAGAAAAGAGTACATCGAGCTATTCGGACTAAATGGTGGAACCTCAAAAGCGAGAAAGAAGGTATATTTAAACAAAAAGTCCTTCAAGGAGATGTTTGGAATTATGTTGGTACACCCTGTGATATGTGGAACAATATGGCTATACATATTAGGAAAGTGGCCAAAGATATATTAGGGGTATCTAAGGGAGGTGTACCGGCACAAAAAGAAGCTTGGTGGTGGAGTGAAGTAGTACAAAATAAAATCAAGGCAAAGAGGGCATGCTACAAATTACATTATGCTAAGAAAACTAGTGAAACTTTAAAAGCTTATAAGAAAGCAAAGAAGGAAGCAAAAAATGCCGTTAGTGAAGCAAAAACTAAGATTTGGGAGGACTTATATAAAAAACTCAACTCAAAAGAGGGTGAAAGAGATATTTTTGGGATAGCTAGGGCTAGAGATAAGAAAACTAAAGATATTAATTATGTTAGATGCATAAAAGACGAGGATGAAAAAATTCTAGTGGCAAATGATGATATAAGAAATAGATGGAAAAACTATTTTTATAATCTTTTTAATGAAAATAAAGATGTTAGTATTGGTTTAGGAGATTTAGCCAAGTCAGAAAAGTATATAAACCACAATTTCTACTGACGTATTCAAAAAAATGAAGTCAAAGAGGCTCTTAAACATATAAAGGGTGGTAAATCGGTAGGATCAGATAATATTCCTATAGAAGTTTGGAAAATATTAGGAGAAATAGGAATCACTTGGCTCACAAGACTATTTAATGAAATATGTAAAAACCAAAAGATGCCCGAGGAATGGAGAGCAAGTATACTTATGCCCATATATAAGAACAAGGGAGACATTCAAAATTGTGTGAATTATCGAGGTATCAAGTTAATGAGTCATACTATGAAATTATGGGAAAGAATTATCGAACATAGGTTAAGACAAGTATCAAGTACATCAGAGAACCAATTTGGATTCATGTCAGACAGATCTACTATTGAAGCTATTCACCTTTTGAGGCGTCTTATGAAACATTTTAGAGCAAAAAAGAAAGACCTTCACATGATATTTATTGATCTAGAAAAAGCTTATGATAGGGTACCGAGGGAGGTTCTTTGGAGAACTTTGGAAAAAAGACGTATCCCATTGATATATATTAACCTTATAAGAGACATGTATGATGGTGCAAAAACATGTGTGAGGACTCATGAAAGAATGACAGACTTCTTTGAAGTTAATATTGGGTTACATCAAGGATCAACTTTAAGTCCATACTTATTTATAATGGTGATGGATGAGTTAACAAAACATATTCAAGATGAAGTACCTTGGTGTATGTTATTTGCAATGACATTGTATTAGTGGAGGAGTCTAAGGAAAAAGTTAATAGAAAATTGGAACTATGGAGAGAAACATTAGAAAGCAAAGGCCTCCGACTTAGTAGAACAAAGACAGAATATATGGAATGTAAGTTTGATCATTTGGTTACTTCAGAGGACATAGAAATTAAAATTGGCACACATTGTATTCCCCAAAAGGAAAGTTTTAAATACCTAAGATCAATTTTTCAAAGTGATGAAAGAATTGATGGAGATGTTACACATAGAATTAATGCTGGTTGGTTAAAATGGAGAGGAGCATCAGGTATTCTTTGTGATAAGAAGATACCATTAAAATTAAAAGGTAAATATTATAGAGCAGCAATTAGGCCTTCCATGTTTTATGGTTCTGAGTATTGGGCAGTTAATCATCAACATGTACAAAAGATGTCTGTGACAGAAATGAAGATGTTGAGATGGATGAGTGGTTATAAAGAAAAGACCGTATACATAATGAGGTTATTAGAAAAAAATTAGGAGTGGCACCAATAGAGGATAAAATGAGAGAACATCGTTTAAGATGGTTTGGACATATAGAAAGAAGATCAAAAGAAGAACCTATAAGAAGGTTAGAAAAACTAAATTTGGAAAGTATTAAAAGAGATAGAGGACGACCACAAAAGTGTTGGAAAGAAACAATAAAGAATGATCTAGCTTATTGGGAGTTAACTGCTAACATGCCACACGATAGGGATATGTGGAAACAAAGAATCCATGTAGCCGACCCCGTCTAGTATGGGAAAGGCTTTGTTGTTGTTGTTGTAGTCGGTGTATGGAGTCTTGTTTGAGAATGCATTGAATCTTTGTCGTTGTATTATGTGATTCGCTATCCAACCTTGCAGGGGAAGAAGCCGTCCTTTTGAATATAATGTAATTTAGTATTCAGGTCTGAGAGTGTTAGTTTTGAATATATAATTTAGTCTTCAGGTTATGTCAGCACCTTTTGAAAATTTAATTTATATATATACAGAACAAATATACAAGTTATTCTTTTTTGGACAGGGAAATATACAAGTTACTATTGCAATTGAAGCTTTCTGTATGTTAAAATAATAAAACTCGACCATATAGCAATGTCGTGGCAAATTTGCATATAATATTACATAACGATCATCCCATGATTCCTGCAAATTGAAAAGAGAAAGCTAATTCAAATTAGATTATAAGGACAAAGCATTGGTTCATCAGACGGCAACAAACAAATGTCATCCTCCTTTATGGGATCGATTAGTTTTCAAGCCATTTATCAAAGCACTGGTTCTCAAGCTACCTAGTAGGAGTATATGAAATCCTTTTGGAACTCAACCACAATGCGTTGCGATTCATCAGTGCACTGATCTTCGAGTAAGATACTCGATGATATCAACTTATTCTAAGCAATAGCTCTCAATCGGGAGATCGCTCGCTCACTTACCTGTAAAGGTGAATGGAATTTTCAAGTCTCCTAATCCAAAATGAAAGCTGCCAGAATCAAATTGAATAACACTCAATCGGCCTATTCACATTGAATCAATAGGAAAGTGATACTACGGGCCGACTCTTGCCGGGTTTATTACCTTTTTCTAATATGGACATTTTCTGTTTTCAGTCGATCCCATTCGATAGATTCAGCCGATTGTCGGAATGATCTTCCGGAAGAAAAGATGGCTGGATTCAGACACCGTTGTGCTAGGCGTCATAATCCCTGAACACGCTCTCCTGACCTTATTGAGATTATTTAAAGATGAATTTCCCTAGTGGGTGGTCGTCAATTTATATCTGGCGGTGGTGACGGTGGGGAGTGATGTGATGTGCTGTGTTTGCTGAAATTATGAAGTACACGGGCATGCAGAGAAAGGCGAAGTACTGAATGGAGATGATTTAACATGATTGGCATCTAACGTGTCCATCCAGGTCATGAAGTTGTCCTCCATAAACTATTTTGTATTGAAGGAGGCCACACATATGTGAATACTAGACGGAATCCACTGGTACGTGTGAAGATCGGGGGTGCACCAATGATGGAACCCACTGGTATGTTGCAAAAAGGTGCGCAGCTAGAGCCTCCAATAGGAAACATCGCAACTGTTCGCTTTGAGAGAGAGAGAGAGAGAGAGAGAGAGAGAGAGAGAGAGAGAGAGAGCATTTAATGTTAGGCGGTTCTGTAAATGGACCTTGTCTGCACAGGTTCATCCCCCACAGACCCAATTAATGTCTTTACAAACAGAATCCCAATCCGATCACCCTGGATCACGGTTCACTCGGCGACTAGGCCGAGTTGGGAAATGACATTCGTTTTAACGTTTCATTCCTTTTCTTTGGAAATATTTGACTAATTATGCTGGATTCTTTATTATATAGATATTTCTGAAGTAATCAAACCTTTAGCAATATAAAGTTCTTCCACACCCACGAACATATCAAAATTGAAATTTAGAACTTACATTTCAAATGATAAATTGCATATCGAAGACAATCAAAGCTCAATACAAAACCTCACGCAAGATATGAGTGGATTGGATTGCCACTAGTTTCTGTGCTTAGGTGGACTCGACATTTCTCGATTAAACAACCGGGCTTGCTAATCAGTTTTTGCTGCATGCAGTTTGGCTTCGTTGTACATGCAAAAATGGTTGATCTTTTGTTGCGCTTGGTCAAGAACTCTGCGGGGATAGCTGAGTATATTGTGCAACATGTACATGATTGAATTCACGCGTCACTGTGAGATTATGATGTAAAAATCGAACATGGCTTTAGCTCCCTGCAAAATTTGAAAATTTAAACGAACAAGATGGTATAAATACTTCTTTAAAGTTCCAAAGTTCACATTGAAAACGTTGGTCTGACACTACCAAAGCAAATGCTTAATTTGGAAACGCACTGCGTGCGGCCCAGCCACCTTCATAAGATGAGTATTAAGATATGCCTCGTCCACTTTGACGATGAATGGCAAAATGTTCTAAAGGAGATTTCAGGCAGCTTAAAGATGTTGGATTTAATGTTAATTAAGTTGGATTTATTAAACTTATGTGTATTAATAATATTTAATTCATGTTCATATTTTGAATATTCAATTGATGCATCATTGATATATGTGAAAGTCATAAAATGTAAAAAGTCACATGTGAGGGACTTGTGATAAGAGGAGATAAAGTTTAGTCCCATATTGAAGAATGAGACAAAACCATATATGTCCTTGTTATTAGCTCATAACCTTTAGATCAAAGAATTTGGGAGGGACTTGTCTTCCATTCTTCTTTCATTTCATCTAATTGAGAAAATCAGAATCAAACAAGCTTGATCCTTTCGTATCCATTGGGTTGTGCCTTGATTTTTCTAAGGGAAGTTTGTAAAGGCGACTCACACAGATGAGTTCTTATTCCGGATATAAAATTGTTGTTGTTGATTGGAGATGTTTACATTTGTTGCATATTGATTTATTATGATATTTATCAATAATAGATTGCTCTCTAGTTTTTGATAGAGAGATCGACTATATATATTATATTATTATGATATTTATCAATAATAGATTGCTCTCTAGTTTTTGATAGAGAGATCGACTATATATATTATATTATATTATATTATTATGATATTTATCAATAATAGATTGCTCTCTAGTTTTTGATAGAGAGATCGACTATATATATTATATTATATTATATTATATGCTACCACACTTAGGTTTTAATATATTCAAATAATTTTCAACATCTCATCTTGTTGAAATTTAAATTTAAAAAGTAAAAAATATGGATGTAAATAAAGTAGATGTTCTATAAAAAGTATGCTTTTACTTTTTAATTTAAATGTCAATCAACGATCGTAGAAAAGCTGATTATTTGAATATGCTAGTATATGCCATGTTTGGTTCTCTCTCTATCTATACAAAGCGTCCTCATCAAACATGTATGCTAATCTCGGACTTATATAGTGATTCCTTTGCATAGGCATGACTGGTTTTAGGTAAACCGGAACTTGGAATCACAACCGAACCAGACCGATTACAATTTTGAAGTGGTTCTAGCTTGAGTCTAGAACCGCCTAAACAAAAAGATTTTAATTAAAGAAATTTTAAAAAATCCAGAATCAGCAATTCCAAACCACAGGCTCTGGTTGCAGGTAGGGTCCGTTTCCATCAAAGGTAGAACCGGAACCGAAACAGATGATCCACAGCTTCTGGTCCGATTTCCCTGTTCTAGATTCACCCGGTTCAGTTCCCGTTGAAACCACTGAACTTGTTCCAAACCGGCCATGTCTACCTTTAATTTATATATTTGTGAAATGTTAGATCATATGGAAACTTTTCAAAGTTAAATATACCCGATCACTTTCTGTATAAAAAGCAAAACGACGACTACCTGATGTTTAACGTTGTGATTTTTTATATGCATACAGCTAAATTAATGCCTAATAAGAACTAATACACACCCTTGTGTTTCCATAACTACAAATTTCTATGAACGGTCAGACGTTTTAGAATATGTACCCACTGCCACAGACTCAAACACCCGATCCTCGAAACCCGTGACAACAAAGAATAGAGGCCGACAACCTGCATCATGCAGCAGTAGTTGATTAAGCTCCTCTGTATTAGAAACACATTGAGCTGCTGTGAATATTTCAGATAATCATTTGCAGTTGTATCTTGTATGTCCCCGAATATCCACATTCAAGAGCATTTTGAGACGGACTATAATTCCAATGAGATTTCCCGCAACACAATGCATTTTTTGTCCTCTTCTTTTGCACAATTTCTTTATCTTTCGACACAATGGAACCAAGGGGGATGAGAATTCTAGATGGACCTGGGAATGCCTCAATATGCAACGAACTGCAGTATGCATAAGTCAAAGAGATTTCATGTAAGAGGACTCTAAAGGTTGTCTGTGTGCTGGAACTATGGCGCAAAATCGGGATCAATTCACTTAATGGGAGAACTTTGGCAGCCCCAATAACAACAACCATAACTACGGGAAGAGGAGTCTTCTTCTTGAATTTCATGAGTCATGAGTTGATTTTATAAAAAGAAAAGATTTACATAAAAACAGTTTTGCTTTTAAAAATGATACAAACGTCTCCGAGATAACTCAACTCGAAAGAGGGTGAAAGAGATATTTTTAGGATAGCTAGGGCTAGAGATAAGAAAACTAAAGATCTTAATTATGTTAGATGCATAAAAGACGAGGATGCAAAAATTCTAGTGGCAAATGATGATATAAGAAATAGATGGAAAAACTAATTTTATAATCTTTTTAATGAAAATAAAGATGTTAGTATTGGTTTAGGAGATTTAGCCAAGTCAGAAAAGTATATAAACCACAATTTATAATGACGTATTCAAAAGAATGAAGTCAAAGAGGCTCTTAAACATATGAAGAGTGGCAAATCGGTAGGACCAGATAATATTCATATAAAAGTTTGGAAAATACTAGGAGAAATAGGAATCACTTGGCTCACAAGACTATTTAATGAAATATGGAAAAACCAAAAGATGCTCGAGGAATGGAGAGCAAGTACACTTATACCCATATATAAGAACAAGGGAGACATTCAAAATTATGCGAATTATCGAGGTATCAAGTTAATGAGTCATACTATGAAATTATGGGAAAGAATTATCGAACGTAGGTTAAGACAAGTATCAAGTACATGAGAGAACCAATTTGGATTTATGCCAAGCAGATCTACTATTGAAGCGATTCACCTTTTGAGACGTTTTATGAAACATTTTAGAGCAAAAAAGAAAGACCTTCACATGATATTTATTGATCTAGAAAAAGCTTATGATAGGGTACCAAGGGAGGTTCTTTGGAGAACTTTGGAAAAAAGAGGTATCCCATTGACATATATTAACCTTATAAGAGACATGTATAATGGTGCAAAAACATGTGTGAGGACTCATGAAGGAACGACAGACTTCTTTGAAGTTAATATTGGGTTACATCAAGGATCAACTTTAAGTCCATACTTATTTATAATGGTGATGGATGAGTTAACAAAACATATTCAAGATGAAGTACCTTGGTGTATGTTATTTGCAGATGACATTGTATTAGTGGAGGAGTCTAAGGAAAAAGTTAATAGAAAATTGGAACTATGGAGAGAAACATTAGAAAGCAAAGGCCTCCGACTTAGTAGAACAAAGACAGAATATATGGAATGTAAGTTTGATCATTTGGTTACTTCAAAGGACATAGAAATTAAAATTGGCACACATTGCATTCTCCAAAAAGAAAGTTTTAAATACCTAGGGTCAATTTTTCAAAGTGATGGAAGAATTGATGGAGATGTTACACATAAAATTAATGCTGGCTGGTTAAAATGGAGAGGAGCATCAGGTATTCTTTGTGATAAGAAGATACCATTAAAATTAAAAGGTAAATATTATAGAGCAGCAATTAGGCCTGCCATGTTTTATGGTTCTGAGTGTTGGGTAGTTAACTATCAACATGTACAAAAGATGTCTGTGACAGAAATGAAGATGTTGAGATGGATAAGTGGTCATACAAGAAAAGACCGTATACATAATGAGGTTATTAGAAACAAATTAGGAGTAGCACCAATAGAGGATAAAATGAGATAACGTCGTTTAAGATGGTTTGGACATATAGAAAGACGATCAAAAGAAAAACCTCTAAGAAGGTTAGAAAAATTAAATTTGGAAAGTATTAAAAGAGATAGAGGACGACGACAAAAGTGTTGGAAAGAAACAATAAAGAATGATCTAGCTTATTGGGAGTTAACTGCTAACATGGCACATGATAGGGATATGTGGAAACAAAGAATCCATGTAGGCGGCCCCATCTAGTATGGGAAAAGGCTTAGTTGTTGTTTGTTTGTTTGTTTGTTTTGTCTCCGAGGTAAAGATGAAATAGTTTTAGCGGAGAGAGAAAAACATGAGAAGAGGAAAAAGTCCTCCTTTTCTTCTTCCTCGTTGCAGTGCCTTGCTTTGCATAGTCTTGAGATCTGCTGCGACTCGGCTGCGTCTTCTGCTCCTACAACAACGTCGTCCTACAATGAAGTCATAGTTGATTAAGGGTATCCAACATCGGTCTACTACATCTTTAAAAATCAGCCGCTATGAAATACAAAGCTCATCCCTATGGATTTCCTGAACTTGCTGTTGTGTCAAATCGGCACAGGCTACTGGTAATTGGCTTATAGAATTTAAAAAGCTAAGGTCTGCAAATCTGAAGGAGAGTAAATCATGAGATAGCGGAAACGTAAAAGGTGATCAAAGAACGTTCCTCTTTAATAAGTGAAGCAATAATAATTTGCTCCAAGACCTCTTCACAATACCAAGCTTCTGCGGTAGATGTGCCTTGGCCTTAAGACTAAGAGAAGTAGGAAGGTTATCCCTGAGTAAAATAGCAAAACACTAAAAGCAATAAATGAGCACTGAACTGGGAGAATCTAGACCAAACAAAATAAAATGGGATTGGAATGTTGGTAATACCTAAAAAGCAATATGGATGACCAGGAAAAAAGCTAGAGCCAGGATCTAGTTAATCTGCCATAATTTGAATTTTGCAGATGTCATTAAGCATTTCTCTAGGTCTCTAGGTTTAAGCTATAGAAAGCTGCAGAGTTGGTTCATCTTTGTTTTGATTGTTGCAATCATGTATTTATATGACCGTCGAAATAATTAAGTACTTGTTTCATCAGTCAATAATTAAGTACTTGTTTTTATCTTCATGGATTATTTTGGGTGGTTGCTTTTTCCTCAATGGTTGCAACCATCCCAAGTAGGTTTCCCTTTTTTCAGCTGTGAGCTGCTTGTGGTAGGAAAAGCTTATTACCATTCTCTGGAATCCCTTTCATAGTTATGTCGGGTTACTTTCTACAACTGATCACCACCGCCCCTGCTGCTACCAGCAGCAGCGGCGGGGAAGTTGGCCATCACTACTCCGCTTGCAAGGGAAAAATGATATTTCCAGCAGGACTATTCTGGAGTTAGAAAGTGTGTATTTCAAGCTTATCATATTTACATGAGATCTTCATTTACAACAAAACATTGACCCATTAATACCTGATTACTTGACTACAATCAGCCAATAGTGATCAGTTACTGCTATTTATTGATAACTCCACTAATGAAACTTGCAATATTAACATTCCTAAAAAGGTTGCAGAAATCACTTCTAATCTTGATCTTCTCGTCTTCAAAAAGCTCTCTTGATCTTCATTTTGTTGCCAACTGTAGATTGTCGTTAGTTGCCCTTGAAAACAATGCACTTCACAAGTTTGTTAAGTTCTTTACCACTTTTTCCTTAATATCTTCATGGGCCGCCCATTTTGTTTTTCTACCATGGACTTTGAACTTCTTGAAAATGGAGAATTCTTCTGATTTTCCTTAATAATTAGGTACATCCTCTTAGATTTGCTATATTTTTCAAGAAATCTAGGAAATGCCTATTATTGTTTGGCTACATAAATATCAAACTTTTATAATTCAAATGTTTATGTCCATGACACCATAACCAATTACCATGAAGTGATCTGAGCCTCAAAGCATGTTATTCATTGACAGTCGGATAATAAGGAAAAATATTTCGTAATAGGTACATTAGGTAACAAGTGTTTTAAGATTGATCCTTCAATATGGAACAAGTCGATCGATTCCTCAAAAACAAGTGAGTACGCCTCCACCATAAATTGTTTCACACTTAACAAATTGGGATTCAAGTCTAACACAAATAATGCATCACGGATGCAATTTAAACTAAGAGAATGTAGCTATGAAATGCCTTCTTCTGCTGCACGAACCGTTTCCTCACCATTGTGCCCTTTGTTAGAGTTCCTCCATTTTGTTGCACTAATACTTTTCCATCACTAAACGGTTGAACCTTCCTATGAGAAGCATTTTTAACATAAATATTATCATATATCTTTGTTCTATCTTTAGGAAAATAAAGAGAACGCAACACTTCACAAATTTAAGTTTTTTGACTCATCTATTGCAGCCATAATATGTTCATATTTCTTAGGCAGATGCAAGAACTTTCTCAAGCAATTCTGTGGACTTAAATCACAATCAAAGTTTCTAATTTGATTGACAATATCTGCAGTGTCAGAAAAAGAAGTCAAAGAACTCTCAAATTTCTACAAAGGAGTTTAAGTTTCATAGTTACCATTTTTCTCCTACCTTAGTACCTTGTGCATAATGTATCCTAAGCTTCTTTCCATTTTGTCAGAATGGCAATACGAGGAAAGATGGACCCATCTATGGTTTGCTGGATGAGAAACCATTCATTGACACCATTCTTTCGACACTCTTTAGGGGGTTTGTTTGTCTTCAATATAGTCATTTGTCCATTATAGCATAAAGTTCTTGGCTTATGAACAAAATTTTCATCTTTGTACTTCACATATCATAATTGATTTATTAAATATTTGAGATAGAGCATGGGTTTTGAGAACTTGTCTCCAACAAGGTGATTTGGCGATGGTTTACTAACCTGGCTGCACCAATAAAATGTTGAAAGCCGTAAATGCAATTTATAAGAGGACAGCTATGGAGACAGAAAGTGCGAACTGCAAACCTATCATATGCACATTAGATCCTTCCTTTAAATACATAACGTTTTCCAATAAATACTGACCTATTAATACCTAATTCCTGACAAGTATCAGCTAATAAAATGAGAGCTTACTGCTAGTTGTTTTCAACTAACTCAACTCCTAAAAAATTAACCTACAATAACGTTCCTAAAAAAGCTGCAACAATAACTTTTACTGACTGGCTCAACAAAACAGAAATGAATTCTACATTTGCTAATTAATGGCTTGCAGGCTTCGGCCATCAAAACAATCAGTCTTGCATGGTGTTGTGAATAAGGGTTTGTACAAGCATCGGATTGTATAATATTTTACTTGCATTGAATAAGTTGGTTTTTATTAATCCTTCATAGAGTATTCCTTGTTCTCATTGATAATGGGAATAAGATGCACCATTATTCTTAAGGATCTTTGCACTTTGAATCCTGCCATCGAGTTGCTCCTCCGAAGCACTGTATTTTTTCAGGCCAATGAGAATATGTCGGTACTTCTTTAGATATGTTGGCTGTCTTGGTTTATGCCCATCTACTGGTCGTTAACGACTCCTCACACATGATGATGACTAATATCGAAAACCCAACACAAGGTTGCCCATGTTCAACCAGTTCCTATACAATGTGGCTCGTTATGTTTAGGAACAATTTATGCTTAATTAACATCTCATTTATTGTATGTTATTTCATGATAAGCGAGTTTGAAAATAAAGAGCCGAGTTCAATCTTCTTCGAACGTCTTGGAACTAGTGTTTCTGTTTGTTTCAGCTTATGTCCACTGCAATAACTTGGTATTGCTTAAAGGAAGATGTTCGTTTTTATCTGTAAATAATCTGCTGATAACTATTGGAAAACTACCAAAACAAAGAAGGTTTATGAGTTTCGGCTGAGACGAATTAAGATTCATAAACAACTCATCTTTCTGGTTAGCTTCACATGCCAGATACAGACTTCATATTCAACTCAATGCTAAAACATCAAAACTAAATTAGGTCAGAAGGGTGACTTCTGAAATATGCACAACAGTGGCTGGATTGGGGATTGGGTCGGAAGGTGCTCATAGATTTTCTGCGAAAAACTAAAATCCAAAGATCAGTTTTTGTGGGATGGGGCTTGTGCCAGGGAGGCACGTCTCACATCTCGTCTCCACTCCAATGGTGGTGCCGTCATGGGCGGTGTCTTGTTTAGGGTCACTAACGCCTTTAAAACCAGCACTGTCAGTATCAATAAATAAAGTCACGCGTGTACTTCACTTGGTCAACCATGCTGCCCCACACATCAATGAGAGTGAAAAATCGAAGTATTACATTTTCTTCTTACTGTTACTGCTACATGCGGACAACCATGATAATGATGCGGTGCCTTTTAAATCGAGGTCTGCCCCACTTTCATTCATTCATGCATCGACCGACTGGCTTCAAGAACTCATGGAAAACGCCTTTTAGCTTTGACTAATTCAGAGACACTTTCCAGCATGTGAGTGCTGACAGACTGACTGAGTGGAATGACATTCTTCGCTTCCGTTCCTTTCATCTGCATCATTCTCCTCTTCCTCTCACGTGGTTACCTTCTGCATTTATGTATGCTCTATGCTCTCTCTCTCATGTGGCCTCAACACAAGCCATATCTCGTTTTGAGTCATGTTGTCTCTTAATGCCATGGATTGGAAGAGATACCAGCTGGTCTCGTTTTATAAATCTTGAAATAAACAGATATGCCTGGTTGTTACCTGATTGCATATTCTTGGGTGCATATTTTTAACAAATTAGACTCCTCAACTATTGGAAAAGGCTGCATATGTAGCATTTCATAAGTTGGCATATACACGGAAGCTTGCTTTAATATTCTATAAGACTCGCTAGATTTGGACAAAGCAAGCTCTTACTACTAAAACGTTATATTATATCTCTCCCTCTCTCTCATAACAAAACTCCATGCAACATTTGCAAATTGGCACAGGAACATCAGCATGCAAGGCCTCTTTAGTTCACACACATACACACACACACGTGTGTGTATTATGAGAAGAGCGGATAGTCCGGGATGAGAAAAGGGAGAAGGGCACGATGACATAGTTCGACTGATCATCATAAGCCTAGATAATCCCCGGCCGGGAAAGGTCGACTTAATATCCATCTGTTCTTTTCCTTAATTTTATCTATTCACTTTCTCAAACTATGAGCATATAAGGTTGAAAGACAAAATAAGTTCATAATTAGTATAGAATTAATCATTGATTATGACAATAAGATCAGCTTGATAATATAAGAAAGTTGTCTGCTTCCATATCCTATAGTTTCTAATTAACATGGTTCTCAGTTGACATTTGATAGTTTCTAACATGAAATGAAGAATTCTTTCTTTTTTCTGGAGAAGTAAATGTAAAACCCTTATCAATAAAAAAGTTATCTATCATAAAAAAAACGTTACCTAAAACTCCAATAAAGTTACACATTGAACAACTTACGATCAGGATCCCTTCAAGTCCTCCCTGATCCAGTTACTGAAAAGGAGTATCCCATCCACGTAATTGATCGTGATTCTGAGTATGACAATCTTTTTCAGCATCATGGTGCCTCTCATTCTAGCGGGGATAACCCCACTCTATCGCTCTACAAATGACATCAATCATGTAATTAAACGCATCGAATATCAAATATTTGAGGGCATGTTTAAACCAGAACGTGACTCACCTTGACTTTCTAGAAAGAAGAGAAGATGATTAGGTGACACATTTTGCTGCATATAAGAATGCATAGACATACACTAATAAAACACATACATATACGTATTAATCTTTTAATGTATTAAAGAACTGGGCAAAGGACTGATAAACCTATGGGATGAATAACACAAAGCTGTTTAGGCTTCTTACTCATCCAATACGAACATAAGTGCAGGCTTATAAAATCTACTTAAATGAGCAGAAAGAGATCAAGTCAAATATGAAGTTCTGTACGAGAATACAAACCAGACTAAGACCACTTGCGCTGATAATGTACCATTACCGAATCCAGAAAAACTCGAGTGAACTGAAGCAATACAAACCACAAACTGCTTGCTTAGTTTCGGCGACACTGCTGCAACATGACTGTTTGATGGTGCCCATTCTTGCTTTGGGGACCGCCTCCTCCTATATGAATCGAAGCAGGGACCAGCTAATCTTTATACTGCTGACTTTCACTCGACTTGCTGCAATCAATTCTTAGAAGAGCCATCTTATGTATGTATAGGTAACAGTGACACCATAGAAGAGGTACATAAGGGAAGTAATAGCAGATGAATGGATTTATCAAGAGAATCAGTAGCCGGCGCAGCAATCTGGCTGCCTAATACAACAAAAAGATTTCATAAAAGCATGCTGATTCTTTGGGTCCACGGCCGCCAATGACGCACTAGATTTGGTTAAAGGCATGCCTAACGAATATGGAGAAGATCTTGTCGATAGAGCTCCATATGTTTTATTCAGGAAAAATCACTCACTTTATTATCTCATCTTTAGTTAAATCTGCGCTCCATCGCATTAGTGGTCAAAGGTTTATTTAACTCGTTGGGACAAGAAATTAAAAGTCGTCTTCTACTCAATTTTAATCCTGAAGCTGTAAAACAGGCAGCTTAAGCAATCCCAAATTTTCCTCGAAATCTCAACATCCAAAAATTGAACAGTTCAAACTTGATGGAAATGTCAGTTATTTAGTTAAAACTTGATGGAAATGCCATCGCATCAGATATTTTGTTAATAGGTGAACAGAATCATCTACACGATTAAATTAGAAAGGAAATATTACGAGGACATACCAGAGGGCTGACCTGTTTGAGAAAAAATTTCGATCTTGTGGTATCGTAGTGAAAGAATTTAGTTTTCTCTAATTCGCTTCTAAATATGATTGCTTAGAAGAAGCAAATGTTTTGTTTGGAAGCAACATAGAATGAATCTTCCAGTGTTTAAATTCTACTTTGCTACAAGGCCAAGCTCAAAAAGGAGTAGAGAATTTTTATCGGTGAGATACAACGGGGTGTGAAATGCACCCCAGCGGCGAACAAGAAATTTCTAGAGTGGTGCACTAGTATTTTATTTTTTTATAAAAAAAAAAAGACTCATGAGTTTTTTAGATTTTAGGTGAGATATATGCCTCACTTTACGCCCACCAACCCCTCCTCGGGAATTGAATTAGCCACCTATAACATCGAGTGAGAGAGGCATGTGGTGAGCCAACCCACTAGATCCAGTGGTTTCTTTTGGTTCTCGCATACATTTTTTTTAATGGTTTAACTCAAGTCTGATTGTACCTAGTCCTAAACGTCCTAAGAAATCTCTAAAGACCATACAAACAATCAATTTTGCATCATTAAGTTTTTAAACATTAATTATCATCTTACTTTTTTAATACAACAAATGTTATCATATTTCCAATCAACATAACTCACGGACAAGTAAGCACATATATCCAACTTCAAGCATGCAAATTTGATTCAACCTCACATAACAAAATCAATAATAACCCACGTCATTTTAAGACATTCATAAAACAGTTATAAGCCATGCATACAACCCTAGCATGGTGCCATAGAGAATAGAAAACACACCTACCTGAATGAACCCAGCAGTTTAAACCATTGAAATACCTAAACAGATCCCACTAGTTTTTATTAGATCTGATTGTTTTTAATTAAATTAATCCTAATCTTAGCACGGATTATCAATCAAACCATAATCATTTGTTAGTGCATCCTATCATGAGTCCGATGCTTCAGCCGAGTTAAAATCAAATATAAGATAGATCCATATTTGGATCCAAATTGTATCTATATATGTTTTTCTAATTATATTAGGTTACATATACACCTTTTAAATCTGAAATGGATGTGTCCCAGGATACCAAAGGAGATACATGGTTTAAACAAGGTTTGGTCTGGACATGAACCCGGTCCGACCCACTCATGGCTGAGCCTGTCTTGAAACGAATGGGCATGGCCGATTCACTGCATAACCGTGGATAGGGCAGATTTCTAGCACCAGTTCCAACAGTTCTAGGTGGTGGTTGGTTTAGTAAGCTAGTAATCTTAGTTATCTTAGGGAAGTAATTAAATGGTTCAGCTGGTTTAGGACAAACAAGGATTTTTGGAATCATGTGTTCTCATTTATGTAGGTTTCCTTTCATTTAGAATTCACTTATTAAGAGCATATGAAAATGATTTTTTTCAATCTCATGTCATACATCTAACTTGAGTAATAATTTATTTTAGTTATCTAGTCTTAGTTATTTTAGAAGTCTCTTTCATTATTATCTAATTTTAACTTCTTCTTCTTTTATAAATTCTTCAAATTTTAGCTTTTGCTTTATTATTTGCGTCTTTTTTGGTCATTTAATCCTCCGAGTTCCGTGACTTTCACTTTATATTTGCACTATGAGTTACGATATTCGTATATTCTAAGGCTCAATTTATAGATAAGCACAACCATAGAATCTGCATCTGTTTTCATGATATTCAATCCATAATCAATCAAGTTCTTAGCATCACAAATGGTTCAGGAACCAAGCTGTTTTGTGTGAGAACCCTAAACATCTTAAGGTTATCGTCGACTGTCTTGTTTGGCTTCTTGCATATGTATATATGTTTAAATCAATGGCAGATAGATGCTTGCATATATGAATGAATCGAAACAATTAAGCTGAACATTCATTTATATTCAGCTTGCAATGTTTAAGAGACCGAACAGGAATGAAGAAAGAGGATGAGCTGAACTTTGCCGAACCATGAGAGGCTCGCTTCATTCACAGATTCAACCTGTTGCTTGTCCGACGAACGGCCTCATAACGTCGCCACATTTCTGATAGAACATGACATGTACATCCATGTATGTGATTCTGGTGTCCTCTCCTTGATGACACGGCACAGCGAATCACATAACATGCCAAACTACTGTCTTTGTCTTGTGAAACAAAACAAAAGTTTTCCAACTAAGAAAATACTTTTATGTGTTCAAGTAAGAAAGAACTCGTTATGATACAAAAAGTAAGAAATAACTCGTTGTATTATAGTATATAAAAACATTTTTTATAGAAGGCTCTTCTCGTGTCTTGTTCGTGAAAAATGTGAATTCATGTTGGACTCATGACACCGAGACGAGTCATTGTGATAAAGATGAATGAGAACTTCGATGCTGGAGAGTAGCAGCCTCATGGTTTGAAGAAAGCCGAGCTAGATATGGGTCGTGCATTCCTTGAAAGAGGCAACTCGATACAGGCATGCATTTTACTTTGCATACATCTTTGTCGTCTCTCTTTATCCTCATCATCTATCATATGTATGGATGGTCCATTGTTTTGTGAGAAGCTAGATAGCTACGTAGCTAAGAGAGAGAAAGGAGTAGTCAGAAATTATATTCCACAAACTTGAGTCAAAGATAACTCGACTTTGATCAGCTGGCGCTGGTTTTCAAAGAGAAGCACAATGACGTTGCACTGGGAAGGCAATAAAAGAGAGAACAATCTCGTTAGAGAGAGAAAGAGAAATTGCTGCTCATACCGCAGCATGCAGCAGAGACATCATACTCTATATAAATTTTGGAACCCACCACCGCCAACATCAATTTCAGTACTAAATGCCGCCAACAAAAACCATTAATGCCAGACGTCTCATACATCACTCAGTTATTTTGTGTTTCTATTATACCCCATACTTTAAGCACACACACAATATATATATATATATATATATATATAGATAGATAGAGAGAGAGAGAGAGAGAGAGAGAGGAGATGCTAACCAGTATTAGCTTGTAGGATATGTTATGTGTACGTGCAAGGGCTATTGCCTCTGTTAGATCTCTCAAGCTTTTAATTGACCACACTATAGAACTTTGAGAAAAGTTCATATAGATGAAATTTGACATGGAGAACCATCAGTCCAAAGATCATATAGATGAAATTTGAGATGGAGAACCATCAGTCCAAATTTCCTTGCACAGGCCACGCGTTCCATGAACAAATCTCTCCTCTCTCTCTCCTCATACACACACACACACACACACACACATATATATATATATATATATATATATATATATATATATAGAGAGAGAGAGAGAGAGAGAGAGAGAGATGCTAACCGGTATTAGCTTGTAGGATATGTTATGTGTACGTGCAAGGGCTATTGCCTCTGTTAGATCTCTCAAGCTTTTAATTGACCACACTATAGAACTTTGAGAAAAGTTCATATAGATGAAATTTGACATGGAGAACCATCAGTCCAAAGATCATATAGATGAAATTTGAGATGGAGAACCATCAGTCCAAATTTCCTTGCACAGGCCACGCGTTCCACGAACAAATCTCTCCTCTCTCTCTCCTCATATACACACACACACACACATATATATATATATTACTAAATAGTTTTAAATTTAAGTTTCAACTATTACCTTAACGAAGGAGTATAAATGAGATGCACATTTACCATGTTCACCCCCTCTCTCTCTCTCTAAATATATCTATATATAAAGTTGGCCATCCATAAATAAGCTTGTGGTCACGGGTTTCCCTTGACTCACAGACGTCACAGGTAGGCGAGTCCGGTCTACGAGGAGGGAGGAGTGGTTTAAAATGAAAACATAAAAGGGTGCAATGCTGGTTTGTTCGACCTACGGCAAGTTAGAAGAGACCTGGCATGCATGGGGCCCTTCTTTCAACTACGAAGAGTTTACGCCCCGGTCTCTGTCTTTTCTGCAAGCCGTCCTTCTCACACCCTAAACCAATTTGACAAACAGGATATTTTATTTCCTTCAATGCATAATTTTCTTTTATCGTTTATGTTCGTTGTTTTCTTTTCGTTACCTTTTCTTATCGTCTTTGAGATTTTAACTCTCGTCAAAACGAGAGAGAGAGAGAGAGAGAGAGCAAAGGGGAACAGTTCCCACTTGCACAGAGCCAAAAGTGTTGTAACTTGTATATAAATGAAGAGAAGACTTGCAGGAGCAGGCGGACGAGATCTATAGAGTATGATATCGGATCTTTTGGGTTTTTGAACTCAAAAAGTCTAGAATAGATTGCAACAATGAACTGTGACAAAGATGAAGTCCATGAACAGGAAATGGTGATGCCTGGCTTTAGGTTTCACCCAACAGAGGAAGAACTTGTTGAGTTCTATCTGCGTAGAAAGGTGGAAGGGAAGAGATTCAATGTAGAGCTCATCACCTTCGTCAACCTCTACCGCTACGATCCATGGGAACTTCCAGGTTTGGTTTCCATTTGTCATAATCGTCTTGCCTCCTTTCTTGCTTTTGTTTCCTGCTTTTCGGATTACAATTCAAGGTGAATTGTCTTGCATCGCCTTCTTTACTGAAAATTTCTTTTACATCGGATGGAATTTTGTGTTCTTCAAAATGAAGAAGATTTAATCACCACCTGTCACTGTATCTACGCATTGAGATTTTCTGGTTGTAGCTTCTCTCTCTTTATCTTTCTTTTCTACCCCAATTTTGAGGGAACCCTCATTCCATGCCTTTGATGCGTGACTTCCATTAGTGGTCCCAACTGTTTCATTTCCTTCTATCAGCAATACAATGAAACAGAAGGAGAATTACTACCATATAGGTCTTGTACTAATACTCTCTCTCTCTCTCTGTGTGTGTGTGTAACAGCGCTTGCAGCAATCGGGGAGAAGGAGTGGTTCTTCTATGTGCCGAGGGATCGAAAATACAGAAACGGAGACCGACCAAACCGGGTAACGACGTCGGGCTACTGGAAGGCGACCGGAGCGGACAGGATGATCCGCAATGATAATCTGAAGCCCATCGGCCTCAAGAAGACCCTTGTTTTCTACTCGGGCAAGGCCCCGAAAGGAATTCGCAGCAGCTGGATCATGAACGAGTATCGTCTCCCTCATCATGAAACCCAGAGGCTGCAGAAGGTCCGAACTGAATTACACAAAATTAATCAAGAATTCTCCTTCTAGCTAGCTAGCTACTCTTCTTGTTTAATGCAACTCCCCCTATACTGCAACAACCAATTTTCAACTTTTAGAACTTGGTCTCTTAGCCAATTTCTCTCACTGGCAGATGCTTTAAGTCGTACGCAGTTGTCTGTGTGGAAATAATATGCTTAAAAAGACTGAGGGTTTCTCGTCATAGAAGGTTCAGCATAAAATAAGCACTTAAAAGACATTATCCATGAAAGCTAGCTCCCTAGTACTCCATATACCGATGCGTCTACCTCTTTCAAGTTCATCACGTAGAGATTGCCGAATTCGACCTGTTTCTCCAATACCAGATCCTTGGCTCTAGCTACGAAAGCTGCAGAAAAGTGACACTTTCATGTTAGAGAAAACGGAAGGGTCATTCGTACTAGGTATAATAACAGTGTGGCAAGCATTCAAGATTCTTTCTGCATGCACTAGCATGAGTCAAAGCGTTTCAGAGCTTTGCTGTCTATGAGAATATGCGTAGATACCGAGAACTTTTACATTCAATACCAAAAGAGATCAACCTAGTATGCACAACAACAGCAAAAAGTACGGCAAGAAATTTAAGTCTTAGCAATAGCAACAATGCTGCAGAAACAGTAAGGCTGATAAGCGCTGTCTGCTGGTAAAATTCTGAGAGAATTTAAATACGCAGAGAGAGAGAGAGAGAGAGAGAGAGAGAGAGAGAGAGAGAGAGAGAGAGAGAGTTATTGGTTCTTTTTTTTCTATTTGCGTGCCTTCTTTTCTTCAAGGGAGTTTCTTTTCTGGTGTTTTCAGGCAGAAATCTGCCTTTGCCGAGTGTACAAGAGAACAGGAGGCGAGAATCATGTCCTTACTCCCTTGTCATCTTCCAGAATCTCTTTCAAAAAGATTGCACCAGGGAGTTCCAAAGAAGGCACTGTGTCAGACAATAACAAGGTGAGCATGGGAAAGCGTCAAGCTGCAGGAGAAGAAAACGGAGTTTCCATTTCTGTTGCCAATAGAGGAGGGACTCCTTCAATTACCAACACCAATTCTAACATTACACGGTCTGCAATTGCTGCTAGAAGAAACATGCCTGCAAATGAGATCTTTGGTGGTCTAATTTCTCACGTTGATCCGATAATGGAAAACCAATCAGCAGCAGCGATAAGGCATCAACAACAACGATATCTAGATGATCAACCTTCTCTTTTGCCACAACAGAAGCTATTGGGGCCTAACGTTGACGATTCAGTGTCGTTTCCTCTGATTCCTGCAACGCTAGGAAGTATATTCGCTTCTTCTTCTTCTACTATGGTGACCATCGTAGATGAAGATGTGCGTAGATCAGTGGATATTCAACAGCAATACCAAGACAATATTAACGCTTATCACAATATACGTCATTACAACCCTTACCATGCCCAAATATCACCAGCCAACGCGCTGCCCAACTCCTTGTCCAGTCTATGGGAGAATCTCTGGGCGTGGAACTCCATTAGGAATGTCGATAAGGATTAGAAAAGTCTCTCTCTCTCTCTCTCTCTCTCTCTCTCTCTCTCTCTCTCTCTCTCTCTGCGTGTGCAAGCCGTGCAATTTTGTAAATTCTGAAATATTATTAAACTTGGTTGATTTGTTTGATAAGATGTACTATTATCCCCTTTTAGTCTGATAGTAAACGCTGAAAACAGAAACGAAAATTTTGACTGTATACGTACTATATTCATGAGGAATGTCCGTTGGGAAAATATTGACTGGATGAACTGCGCTTGATTTGATTATACATCCAACGAAGTTTTTGATGGTTTTAGTTTAAGAAATGGCACATGAAGGGCTGCTTGATCTTTCATGGGATTCATCAATTTTGTCATAATATGATGCATAATATTCAAGGTACATCTGGACTGTAATTTGATAACTTATGCATGTGTGCTCGCGCGCGCATGCACCTGTATCTCCTCTATTAACTACGTACTGAGTCTGTTTTTTTGCATATCTTGTTTAATGCTTTCTTTTTTCTTCGTTTGGCTTCCTGCAGATTCTATTTTCAACTGCTAAATATAGAACGGAAAGGCTATTTGATTACACTGACCAAAAAGATCAAGGACAACTTCAGGTAAAGATGCCATCATGCATGTTTACTGTTCATACATTTCCATCGATGAGACTTCTCAACTTTCTTGCATAAAGGAGAACCTCTCTCCCACTATCTGTTTCCTCCCATACTTGAGACAATGGATGAGCCTGTATTTGCACTGTATTTCCAGACTAATTCTTAATAATCTTTTGTTTCTTCTATATGCGGCACATACATAGGTATAAAAGCGGGAAAAAAGTAATCCACACAGATCCTTACGTGCATTAATTATGGATAATAGAATCTATCATAATCTCATGCTAGCAAAGCTAAAGTAGTTTTAATCTCACCACTAGATGCACTGAAAGACAACCTCACACTGTTACAAACGATCACATGACACAGTAGAAGGTCCTCCATTTACGAAAAATAATTAACAAGTTAATGGTTGACATTATTATACAGCTTGATGGAGATAACAAAACCAAAACCAAGCTTTCTCTCACGGTTAGTGGGGTTAGATACATGGATTGACTCTTATATAATCGTCATTCTGCTCGATCTTTCATCACAATAATATTAACTCTTAAAGAAAAGGCAAAATTATGTTTTATTGTTTCCTTTACACACTTTTTAGGGATTCTTATGTCTATCTTTGAAGTATACCATATCATCTCTCAAGCCTTCTTGTTGGAGATCTGTTGGCCACCTCTCCAAATATTTCAACCAAGTAATTCTCTTTTTTTATCCCGCAAAGTGTTTTTCTCCGATAGCATATGGAATTCATTTATTTCTTGTATGATCACATACATCTTCATTGCAAATATTGATTGTTGACTATCTTACATCTATACTGTAATGTGTTGCTGGGATTATGTTTAACTTTCCATTTATTGGTTTCGTCTTGTTACGTAGCATCACCAAGGGTAAATTAAGAGGAAAGTTGTTGCTCTTATATAGTGATCATAATGCAATGCCGATGCACTTCTTTATTATAGCAAACTTCAAGTTTGTATACGATGTCTCTATCAAAACATCTAAAATTGTCTCTTGAGGATCCCGTATGCATTATTTTAGCATCATAAATATCGTGACACATTATATATATATAATTAAAAATATCAATCATGCTGCCTGCTAAATAGATGTAAACCATGAAAGCAAGTACGAGACTCATCTATCTGAAGAAAACAATAAGACATTTATTGTGTAGAAGAATATACTGATTTAGATGTTCGCGTCATAACAATAACTATTGTGTAGTAATATGTCGTCAAACTGTCTAGTGTAAGGAAAAAATAAACATCGAGTCGATATAGAGAAAGCAAGAGATGAGTCGAGCAGAGAAACCAATCTCCGTGATGCCTCTCAATTGATGAGAAAAATAAGGTTCCTTCAAAATTTCCAAAAGTTTATGGCAACACAGAAAGATCCACATCCTAAGGGTTCTGTATTTGGGTGATATACCAGAGATTCTCACACCAAAATTCTTAGAGCAAAAAAATAAAGACTGATTGCAATTAAATCATGTGAACCACTGACACTATCCCACAATGAGAATATATACATATATAATGAGAGCTGCTATTCATAGTCGAAGAGATGGAGGACCCATATTTAATATGCCAAAGTGAAAAAGTACAAGTTGTATTTTATACTTTTGTATTTCTAAAAAGTAACTTTCACTTCTTGCTTTCTTGTACACACAAACACACAGTCTGCAACATTGACTTCTTTTCTTTTCTTTTTTTGTCTAGAGAGAGAGAGTATCTAAAGAAAGTACATCTGATATGGACTCCTTTAGCTCTTCCCTGGCCCCAACCTGTAAAATAGAAGTGGCCAACCTATATGCATGACTTTTCTTCAAGGCTCAAAAAATGTAGTTGCTGTTCAAGTACGCATTTTCAGAACTCTAAGCAAACTTGATGAGAGTGCGTCTCCTGTTAAAAGAAGCGCTACTTTGTCAATGGAGATCTTTTGAGACTACTGTGAAGCTATACCGGGCATGTGAGCCCTTCTTATTTCACCATCTGATACTTTGCTTTTATCAAAAGTTACGACATAGATGGATTGAGGATTGCTTGGATTAGTGATGAACAACTTTCAAATCGTCAAAAGTTAATTGATCATTTGTTTTTTGCCATTATCAACTGAGAAAGATCAATGCTTGAAAAAACTAATGAATGCTTGAAAAGACTCAAGTTTTTTGTTCTTTTGTTTCAAAACTATAAAACATTCTCTGGAAAGATAGATATTTCTATTACATTGATCATATTGGATTCCACTACAGTGTCAGATTAGCTCAAACAAGAAACACATTGCAGTGAACATGCTGTAAGAGGACCTACTTTAGCCTCATGTTTTCTCATGCTTTAAGACCTTCGTGTTGAACTGTTCCAAAGTAAAATACTCATGGCAGGTAGTAAGGCAAGTTCAACTCCATAAAGCAAAGTGGTCGACTTGCAATTATACGGCACAAATGGACCATAGAGAAACAATAAAGGGTCATGCTTTTCCGACACACACACACACACACACACACACACACACACACACATATATATATATATCAAAGCCTACAATGATTTACTAGAGCAAAATAATATCTATCTTTCTCTACCTCTCACAGGAAAACCTGCCCGCCATGAGGCCTGGAAGACATAGACGGATCCACATTGAGGTGAGGTGGGGCGATTTTTTCACCCTAAATTTGGAAAAATGTGAACCGGGTGCTTGAAATTCGAGTAAATTATTAGGGGCGCCCATCCAAATTTTAGAATAAAAAAGGTGGCCTCCTATGAATGAAATTGTTTTAACCACCTAAATATAAATTTTATGTTATTTTAGATCAAATATCAGTAATCACATTCGAAATTGGATTCTAATCCAAACAACCAAAATTAAGTTTTCAGTAGCAGCCCAAATCATTCAGCTCTGCCTCTGCTCCTGAATTTTTGTTATGTTCCTCCTCGCATTCTCTTCTCTCCCAAATCGTCCAGCACTTCACCTTCAACCTCATCAGGTATGCTAATCGTTTTCTTCTTTTCAGTTTTAGGTAATATAATGATATGAACCCTATAGAATTTGATAGTATTTTTTATAAATCCATGTCGAATAAGGCCCTGTATCATCGTGCTTTTACTCACTTTCTCTTCCTTCCCTCTTTATTTTTCGGGACCATCATTCCTAACTTTTTCAGTTCTTGAATGAGCCAAACGACATCCTTCTTCTCAAAGGAAAACATGAAGGCTGTGACGTTGATTGGAATTTGGATATACTGCAGTCTTTAAGAACACCATGAGCTATTCTTTCCTTTTGATAGACTTTCGGTTGGATACATCATAAATCTCGCAATAACAAGGGTTATGCTTTGGTTTCTCTGACCAAAGATAAGAATATCAATACCACATTTGCTTATTCTATTTAGTTATTTACTTATGGAGTGCTAATTAAAAAAGGTATTAGGAGTTCATGTAACTGATTAAGGATTCAGAAATTTGGATTCCCAAAGACGACAATTTCTTTTCAATGCCTATACTATATTGTATTACTTAAAATACACGGTTCTTTCTTATTGTGTTTGTTTTATTGGATTTTTTAGATTTTTTTTCTCAAGAAATTGAGTATAGCTCTCACTTTGTGCTGAAAGCAAACATTACATAAGTAGACGATCATGCTAATTAGGTTCCATTAACTGTAATTTGGTATTGTATTGTACCGTATAGAATTAAGGCTTTTCAGTTTTATGTCTCATGCATCATTAATCGTAATGCATATTGAAATATATCATTTTATGTCTCCTTCACATAAATCTATTGTATATTCTATGTTTTAATGGGTTTTTTAGTCTTATATCTCTTTCTTATATTCTATTGTATAATTGTGTATTTTGGTTTTTCATTATATATGGAACAACATTGTTGTTTTTGTAATAAATAGATTTGAATCTTAAACAACATTTTGTAACGTGATGCTAATGAAATGGTATGTGTCATATTGTTCAGGAATTTGTTGTTGTTGAATACTACAGATTTAGTTACATGTAATTTTAGTTTGGCTTTCGTGTTATTTTTTTCCCCACCCAAAATAAATTTCTCGACCCGCCACTTGATTAAGTTTATCTTTTTCTTATTTTTAATAGAATAACTGGCCGGGAAAACCCCTGAATATGGTAAAGGTCGTTTTCAAACCAACGGATAAATGAGTCAAAGTGTTCCATATGTAGTGGCTTGTCCTCCAACATAAAATATCATAATCTAACATAAAATAGTAGAACTCAAAGAATTCACCGTGATTTTTTTACTGAATTAATCAAGAAAAGAAAAAACCACAGGGACTATTCGTGTCCCCAAATCCTATTTGTGGGTGGGGAAAAAATTGTATCACCTACTAGTGTAAAACTATATTATAAGTTGGGTGAAACCATCCTAAATCTCATTTTCCTAATAGTGATAAACATTTTTATTGTATTTGATTTCTTGCCCAACCTTGAGTGCCCTAATCAAGCATTATTTCAAGAAAGTTTATCACCATTGGCAGCAAAATCTCTAGCTTACATATAAGACTCCCAATGTATATAAGTTCCTAATGGATAAAATGGCCATTGGCTCCTCAAACAGGAAAAATTGCATATATTGAAGCTTTTGTAAGGTTGAGATGAACTTGATTTGCATTAAGATGGAGAAACTATTAGATTTCAATAATAAGGCCGATACTCAACTACAAGCGGTGGGCAATGGCGGCAATGAGACAAACAAAGCAATAATGACTTCCTTTGTGACTCCTGAATAGAAAGCTTTATGTTCATCATTGGCTTTTTTCTTCTAAATAGACCGAATATATGCGTCATTTTATTATGTTAAAGTTTCTCCAATGGGATTAATCAAGGAATGCATAGTTGTGAAGTTAGATTTAGTTTTCCTTTATGGAGGCTTGAGACTGCAGTAGAATCTAAACGAGTCATATCCAATGTGCATTTGGATCTCGTATATTAATCCCCCATTTTCCAAGAGACCAATAATCTTTATTAAATATAGGGTGAGGTGGCTGCTCAAAATGCCACAATCCGATCCACCCATCGCTGGTTGCTCAAGAGACCCGTTCATGACAGTGAACACCCTTAGAGATGAGGATTGACTTAGTGATTCTTTAATTCAAA
Organism: Brasenia schreberi; assembly: GCA_036023115.1. Lineage (NCBI taxonomy): Eukaryota > Viridiplantae > Streptophyta > Magnoliopsida > Nymphaeales > Cabombaceae > Brasenia > Brasenia schreberi. Next base: position 4,464,330 of record JAYKKT010000089.1, on the reverse strand, counting down.
CCCAAGACTCCCTGTTTGATGTTTGCCACCATGGTTAAAGCAGTTCAAATATATCTTCATGTAATTCTACCACTAACCTAATAATGCTTGGCTAGTTGACTTCCCCCCAATATAGAATGTCATGTTCCCAACGAAGTGATTAGCAATAATTTTGAGCCTTGCACGCAGGCTCGAACCAAATTAATCGCGATTGTTGTGCCAAATACCGAAAAAATTATTATCTATGTCCCCGATAACAGCATCAAACACTTTCTAAACCAAATCAGCACAATCAATTGGGTTTTGGGGTCTGAGTAAACTATAACCCACTTATGAACTTCAATCCAAATCCAAATCCAATCATCAAGAGTCCAATTAATTCACATTCAATAATGCAATAATTAGTTGACATTGTCATAAATGATGCTTTCTCACCTTTTCGTCCCTATCGCCTGACATTTCTGTTATTGAAAATCAAGGGATGTCCTGACTCCGGAAAGCAATCAAGTCAAGGATTCATATTTTCATCTCCTGAAAACACGCATACATATATAATGTCAATATATGTATGTGTGTGTGTTTGTATTCATTTTTGTGTTTGTGTGTGTGCGTATTTATTTATGAATATCTGTGGTCATGGCTCGTGTCCTCACTTGAGTTTATGCCGACCGGTTGCTGCTTCATCATTAAAAAAACTATTTTCTTAAAATAATATCTAAAAATATTTTGGGTCCTTTGGTGCAACCAGTAACGCGTAAGTGATTGTGGTTGAGCATATCTGAATACCAATCTTCGAGTTCTAAGGTTGTAGGATTATCTTGAAAGAGCAGCAATCCAAATCTAAATCCAATCATCAAGAGTCCAGTTAAGTCAGATTCAATAATGCAATAATTAGTTGGCATTGCCATCAATGATGCTTTTAAAACCTTTCGTCCTGTTGCTGAACATTTCTACTATTGAAATCAATTCATGTCCTGACTCCGGCAAGCAATCAAGCCAAGGATTCATATTTTCATCTCTTAAACATACACACACATAATGTCAAGAGATTTATATATATATATATATATATATATATATATATATAGAGAGAGAGAGAGAGAGAGAGAGGCATATGTGTGTTCATGTTGGTATTTATTTATGAATATCTGTGGTCATGTACACATGGAGTTCGTGCCGACCGGTTGCTTCTTCATCCTTAAAAGTTATTTTCTAAACAAAATAATTAAAATATATTTTAGGCCTTTTGGTGCAACCAGTAATGCATAAGTCATTGTGATTCCGCACATCCGGATATTGAACATTGTGTTCTAAGTTTGTCGGATTATCTTAAACGAGCATTGAGGTTTCTGCAAGATTGCAGCCTGAGAATTTATGTATGGCTAAGCCAAGTCATGAAATGTCATTTTCTTGAAAATGCCCACAAGGGAGATCTAGTATTCCTGTATATACATATACGTGTATATATATACGTGTGTATATATGTATGTATGTACATATACACAAAAAAATGTCAACAAGGGAAAAAATATTTACATAGACCATGTTCAGCAAACTTGACCATACAGATGAGATCGCCTTAAACAACCTTGAGATCGACTGTTCGCACGTTTCTTCAAAATTTGTTCTGTTATAAGGTTTATAATTTAATGGTTCACTTTTTTTTTTCCTAAACAGTCAGTGTGTGGAAGCCCACAAGAACCCCAACTGATCCAGTTCGATCAAGTTGCATTGGCCCACTTTAGGGGTAAATCTCTCCCAGCATTGGTCTTAGTGTTTTTTGCTTATGAATCTCGTCTTCCTAAAAATATCAAAATATAGTTAGCACGGTGAGAACTATGCCCATATAAGGGATCACCTTACATTTTCGGTCCCAAGGCCGAATAAAGGATGAGGATTGCGTTAGGCTTTCGACAACCAGTGTAAAACTTTGTCGGACTTATTTACTATGGATCCTACAAATTAAGATAGAGTTATGTGGAAACAAAGAATTCATGTAGGGACTCCTTCTAGTATAGGAAAAGGCTTGGTTGTTATTGTATAGTTAGCACACAAAGCATTAGCTCATTTATCAGCACTTTATGATTCCCACAATGTAGGTGGTGAGTTCTATTCATAGGGTGTGCATGTTTGTGTTCCGGCCTCGCCTTCTGTTGTACCAAAAAAAACATTTAGGTAAAAATTATGAGATCAGTTTACTTATAAAAAATGAATTTACTGTTCATTTAAGACGTGATTTCCATTTTTTTATGAGGCTGTGTTCACTTCTTCCACAAATAATACTACGAAAAAGAAAAAGAAAGAAAGTTTCAATGACTGTGCGTAGTTCACACGGGCTACAAGTACCGTTCATCTTGACGATGAAAGGCCAGGAAGCGTGATGGAGATGTGAACCTCCATTGATTTCCCTTCATCTGATGGTAGTAATAACGACATCGTGTTGTCATGGCATCCGAATCTAGGGCCCACACGTAAGCGAACCCCCATTGATTTCCCTTCCGTCCAAGTTGGAGGATCATGATCCTCTGAAGAAAGAACGTTACGCAGAGATGCCCCCCATTGTTTTTTCTCAAAGAAATTAAATTTTACCGCCAGTAAATCCCATACTTTCAACGAGTTATCGTCTGGTTGCAAATGTCAAATATTATTTGATGCAACAAAACATTGTTTGTGTTCTCTACCATTTATAATGTTTATATTTTTATTTGAATTATATATTAATATCACATTGAATAATAAATTATGCATTTCTTCATTTTAATCAACCTGTTAAAGATGACAAACATTTACAATCTAATAACAATGTTTAAGACCCTTCTGGACTGCATTTTGGTTTTCATATAGTGGGGCTAACTATTTTTTCTTTGAGAGACAAGCCTAACCAACACACACATGTACGCATTCTTACCCGAATTGAACTCAAGGCGAGAGTTGAAGTAGCTTACTCTATTCATATAATGAGACTAACTTCTTTATTTACATCCATCTATATAAACTGTTGTAGCCTAACCAACACACACATTACGTGGAAACAACGAATCCATCTAGCCGATCCCGTCTAATATGGGAAAAGGCTTAGTTGTTGTTGTTGCTGTTTGAACCTCTGAGTTTTGATAGGTGGACCATACTACATCACAGAGATTAGCAGCCGTTCATCATGGAAACGGACGGTAGAGATTTGAAGCAAAAATCTCAAATGTACTCCCGCGTATCATCGTGAGAGGCTGCTGCTCTCCAACTCTTCAACGACTAACAAGAATTAAAGATTACTACAAAAGCATAGTAGGTGAGGGGAGAGAGAGGGGCCAACCAGCGGCAGATACATTATTAGATCGCAAGGAATCTCTCCTCTCATCCTCCCAATGCCACGTGGGGGGGCCCTTCTTGCTTCAAAGTTTCGCGACTTATGCGTCCCCGTCCTTTTCTTCAAAAAAAAAATCTCTCCCTTTGTGTCCTTATTATATTCGATATTTTCTTGAATATAAAACTAATGGCGATAAGGTTTTCTCGATTTGGTCAACCCATCCGTACTGTTCCTGCATTCTAGGGACATAAATGACCCCCAATCGTGTCGAGTCCAAGAGTCGTGCCATGATAAAGACACCAACATATGTTGTAGTATAAGAGGACGCATATAATTTCTTTGTATTTGACATCAAATATTGTTCTTGAATTCGCTGGACGAATGAAGCTAAGGGTACCTTGCAAGAAAACCTAGAAGTAAAATCTATTCAAAGATTGATTGTTTTATCATATACCTTATTTGATTCTTTACATTGGGTATGGTGCTTGCAGACCAACCGTAATATTTAAAATAGGTAGGAATGATATACTACCTCTCGATTGGTATAATGATGTGATAAAGACGGTACTTTGTTGGGATGATCGGATCATCCTAAAAGCTTTTATGTAATATTAGTTTAACATTTAGTTAATGGTACATTTTTTTTATATAGAGATGTGAATGTTCATTGTTGGGTGGCTCAATCATATGCTGGTCTTAGAAAAAACTTAGTTACATGTAGGTCTTAAAAATTTGGAGCCTAAAATTAGGGCAGTCTACACTTGAACGGGTACTATAGCACACTTAAAATTTGGAAGCGCAAGGCCTTACCCCACAAGCAACTCTTGTGTTCAGTCGGTACCAACAAATCAAACCAACTTCTTTGGTGTCTTGCCTTTCGAGCATTTCTATGACCTTGAGATTTTGATTGAATTCGTGCGCGACGAGTAATAAATAGATCACTTGTTAGGAGGGGCCCAAGATGTAAATTAAAGGTCATCAGTTCGATACCTAGGGTGTGCATCTGACTTGGCCCTCCCAAATCATTCAAGAATTTTGCAGTTCACACTGTTTGTTAAGTGGGTATTGACGGAGTCGAGTAGGACACGAATGCAGCCGTGTCTATGTTATGCATGGGCGAACTGACAAGGAAATATAAAAGGGTGAATGAGAAAGGCTTTCGGAACACGTGATAAGGCGCGGATGCCAAAACTGCAGAGGGATTGTGGGAGGCACGCACACACTTTGCTTCCTCTCTTCTCCGTAACAAAAAGAAAAAAGAAAGAAGAAAATTGAAAATAACATGAAAAAAAGCCTTTTTCCTTTTTTTCCTTTTCCTGTTGTCGTCGTCATCCCAATCCATAATTGTAAGAGGCCTCTCCTTCTTGCTAGGAGAAGGAGAGAGAGGAAGAAGAAAACGACGAAGGAGAGAGATGTTCCAGCGGTGAATCCGGCCGACGGAGAGCGTAGAATCGTCAGGGAAAGAGGGAGGAGGGGGTTTGCGGCCGGAGATGGAGGTGCCGCCGGAGGACGCTGGCGCGCTGGCGGGAAACTCTGGCGGTTGGGAATGGGGGAGCCTTCTGGACTTCCCCATTGAAGACGATTCGGGACTCCTATCCTGGGACTCTTCTCCGCTGGATAACCAACCGTCCGGCACCGACACCTCCTTCTCTCCTTCGGATCTTGGGGCTCCGGCCGACACCCCCCCCGTGGACCGGGTTCGGAAGAGGGATCCGATGCTGGTGTGCCCGAATTTCATGGCCGGAAGGGTGCCGTGCGCGTGTCCAGAAGTCGACGATAAGGAGGAGGAAGCGATGGCTGTCCGGAAGCGGCCGAAGACGGCCGTCCGATGCCAGGTTCCCGATTGCCAAGCTGACATCACGGAGCTGAAAGGGTATCACCGGAGGCATCGCGTTTGCTTGCGCTGCGCCTACGCGCCCACGGTTGTCCTCGATGGCCAGATGCATCGCTATTGCCAGCAGTGCGGCAAGTACGCCTCTTCTTTCCCCCTTCAAATTTTCTCCAGAATCTTCTCCCAAATCGTGTTTGGGCTTAGTTTATGCACGCGAACTCCGCATATTGATTTTGATGCTTTCCTTTTATACTTGAAAAGATGGTACTTTCTTTTAGCAGAAATGTTTAGTACTTCAATGCCTATGCTATCAACTGGAAAGATGATATTTCGCTTCATTGGAGTTTTAGGAGTTAAATTTTTTATTCTATCAATTAGAATGATGGGTCTCCCTTTTTCTAGATATATTCAGAAATTCAGATTTTATTTTATCAATTGAAGGCCTGGAACATCGTTCTATTACTAAGTTTCAGGGGTTAAGTGTCCGTTAGTAGTTTCCTGCCGTTTCTTTTTCCATGTCAGCGTCCGTAAATAAGAACAATATCATTGTTTTGAAAATGAATAAGTGCAGGGTAATAAATTTAACTATTGCCACGTCATTTTCCTGAAAAATTATGAACCCTTGGAAATGAGCTGTTGCAATTGTCAGCTGTTTCTTTTTGTGACGAGAGTTTCTAAACTATGCCCACTACATTGTGATTATTGTATAGAAATGGCCTCTTTGTCGAACAAAGAGTGAGGTGCGATCAAGATATTATCTTGTGACAGTTACAGTGCTGATATGTCTTGTCTCCGGGGATACAAGATGGAATAGGGCAAGAAGATAAGGAAAAAAAAACAAAAGAACCTTTAGCTTTATTCTTTCAGTCGGAAGTATGATACTACTTCCTAGGTTCTTTTTTCTGTTGGTGTGAACCAGTAAAAGCTTTCTGTTGCAATACTTATCAGGAAAACATTGAGGTCTACCATCCGTCCATCTCCTGCAATCCTTCAAATTGGATATTTTAAGCTGAGGTGTAGCTAGGTGTGGGGAGCCCTTGGGGGCCTGGGGCTTAATTAGAAGCTTCTTAAAATATGCGTCATTGTATTTTCTTTTTGCATCACTATTCATCAAATTAAAATGATGGTACTTCATTCTACTGGAAACATTTAGTCATTGTAGTTTCTTTAACAGAAACTGTTAGGAGTAACTGTTGGCAAGCATTTCCTTCCTGCAACAGGGGCCACTCTAAACATTTACTGCAGAAATAGCAATTTGGTGTTCATCTAGATGGTAGGAAACTAGGGCAGCATGAAGTTTTAGTTATCAGGTGCGTCCTTAAGTGCTGATTATGCACTGCTTAAAGTTTCTTGACGTCTGGTGCTTATAATCAACTGAAGCTTTTGATAAAGGACATAGACACTTCCCTTTTACTCATTTTAAAAACTTTGTGTTGAACTACATGCATTTAAGTCAATATGATAAGTATTGATACAGACCGCTTATCGTTACAGAGATGATTCAACTGATATGTATCAGTACGAATGTTATACTTTAAAAAATGCTAAAAAAATCCTAAAAATTAAAAAAATCTCGCGGTTCCCAGGAAGTTGTTAACAAGAGAAGACAATTGGAAAAATAATTCATGTTTATTGGCATTGCAAAAACAATTAAAAGTTCATAGCTTAACATCATTAAGTCATTAACATTCATGAATAAGCTAAGACAACAATAACATGAAGTGTTTTATCTATAAGTTAAAACATTAACAATTTACCAAACTAATGCATGAATAAGCTAATAACAACAACAACTAAGCCTTTTCCCATACTAGATGGGGTCGACTACATGGATTCTTTGTTTCCACATGTCATGCTAGCATTTAACTCAATATAAACTAGATCATTCTTTATAGTTTCTTTCCAACACTTTTGTAATCATCCTTTTTCTCTTTTAACATTTTCACAATCTAATTTTTCATATTTTTTTACGGGAGCATCCTTAGGTCATCTTTCTACATGTTCAAACCATTTTAAACGATTTTATCTCATTTTAAATGGTCTTTCCTTGTGTGATCACTCATCCATCTCAACATTTTCATTTATGCTACGGACATCTTTTGCACATGTTAGATGATTAACTACCCAACACTATAAAACATAGTAGGTCTAATTGTTGCTCTATATAATTCTATGCATAACATTTCCATCAATTTTTTCATTACTTTGAAAAATTGACCCTAGGTATTTAAAACTTCTATGTGAGAGATGCATTGTGTGCCAATCTTAATTTTTGTTCTCTAAAGTATCCAAATGACGAAATTTACATTCCATATATTCAGTCTTTATTCTACTAAGTCAAAAGCCTTTATTTTCTAACATTTCTCTCTATAATTCCAATTTTCTATTAACTTTTTCCTTAGACTCATCCACTAACATAATATCATATGCAAATAACATACAGAAGGTACTTCATCTTGAATACATTTTGTTAACTCATCAATGACCAATATAAATAAATATGGACTTAAAGTTGATCGCTGAGATAACCCAATATTAACATCAAAGTAGTATGTCGTTCCTCATGAGTCCTCATACAAGTTTTTACACTATCTTATATGTCTCTTACAAGATTTATGTATGTCAATGAGATACCTCTCTTTTCCTAGGTTCTTTAAAGAACATCTCTTGACACCTTATCATAAGCCTTTTCTATATCAATAAATATTATGTGAAGGTCCTTTTTTGCTCTAAAATGTTTCATAAGATGTCTCACTAGGAGAATCACTTCAATAGTAGATCAGTCGGGCATGAATATGAATTGGTTTTGTGTTATACTCAATACTTGTCTTAACCTACATTCGATAATTCTTTCTCATAATTTCATAGTATGACTCATTAACTTGTTAACTCGATAATTCAAATAATTTTTAATATCTCCCTTATTCTTATATATGGGTATAAGTGTACTCTCTCTCTATTCTTCGAACATCTTTGGGTTTTTCATATTTCATTAAATAGTCTTGTGAGCCAAGTGAGTCCCACCTCTAGTAGGATTTTTTATACTTCTATAGGAATATTGTTTGGTCCTAAAGATTTACCAACCTTCATATATTTAAGAGCCTCTTTGACTTTATTCTTTTGAATATGCCGATAGAAATTGCAGTTTATATAATTTTTTGATTTGGCTAACTCTCGTAAGCTAATACTAACATTTGTATTTTTATTAAAAAACTTATAGAAATAATTTTTTCATTTATTTTGATATCATCATTCGCCACTTAAATCTTCTTATCCTCATCTTTGATGCATCTAACAAAAGTAAGATCCTTAGTTTTCTTATCTCTAACCTTAGCTATTCTTAATTTTTCATTTATTTTTGATATCATCATTCTCCACTAGAATCTTCTTATCCTTATCTTTGATGCATCTAACACAAGTAAGATCCTTGGTTTTCTTATATCTAGCCTTAACTATCCTAAAAATATCTTTTTTACCTTTCTTTGAGACTTTGAGTTAAGCTTTTTATATAAATTCTCTCAAATTTTAGCTTTTGCTTCATTAATAGCCTTTTCCACTTCTTTATTTGCTTTTTTCTTTGCTTTCTTATAAGCCTCTAAAGTTTCGCTAGTCTTCTTAGCTTAATGCAATTTGTAACATACCTCCTTTGTCTTGATTTTATCTTGCACCACTTTACAACACCACCAAACTTCTTTTTATGTCGGTACACCTTCCTTAGATATGCCTAACCCATCTTTTGTCACTTTCCTAATATGTATAGTTATATTGTTTCACATATCAGAAGGTGTATCTACATAATTTCATGCATCTCCTTAAAGAATTTTCTGTTTAAATATATCTTCTTTCTCACATTTATTTGAGGTTCATCATCTAGTCTGAATAGCTCTATGCACTCTATTCTTCTTTGTCTACTTTTTCACCTTCAAATCTTTCATTACTAAAAGTCGATGTGGAATAATTAAGATTTCTCCAGAAATTACCTTGCAATCTTTACAACACGATCTATCTTTTTTCCTACAAAAGAAATAATCAATTTGTGTTTGTGATAAGACATTTTTATAAGTAATTAAATGTTTATCTCATTTTTTGAAAATTATATTGACTATAAAGAGATCAAAAGCCATAGAAAAATTTAAAATCTTTCAACCCTCCTCATTTATATCCCCAAAACATAGTTTCCATGAATACCTTGATATCCTAATGCATCTTCACCGACATATCCATTTAAGTCTCCTAAACAAATCATCTTCCTCTATAGAATTCTTTGAATTACCTTATCTAACTCCTCTCAAAAGGCCTTTTTTATACTATCTTCCAATTCTTTGAATTATATCCAAAGCTTCTACTCCTAACACTAATTTCACCATCATAATTCGGTCACCATATCATCGTATGTCTACTATACTATCTATTAAATCTTTATTTATAATAATACCAACTCCATTTCGAGTCTTTTCCTTCCCTGAGTACCATAATTTAAAATTTGTATTCTTATTCTCCTTTGTTTTTTCTCCAACCCATTTTATTTCTTTTAAACATAAAATATGAATCTTTCTTCGAATCATAGTATCTACCAACTCCATTAATTTACTGGTCAATGTTTTGATATTTCAAATCTTATTATCTAGGACTATTTTCCTTATACCCGCATCCATCTATTCTCAAAATGTAGAGACCCTTGTTGTAACTTGTTTACTACATTCAGGTGACAATATAGCATGACAAATTCCTTTATCCACACTCACCCATGATGTGGGAACCCTATCTACAATTGATTCACTAAATCTAGGCAAAGATGTAGAGGCCTTTGCTTACTTTTAACTGCATGTGGACTCTACGGTGCGTCACTAAGAGGGAACGCCCCAGTGTGTCACTAAGAGGGAATGCCCCACCGGGCTTGGGGCTGCCATGCAAGGGTGATCCCTTACATGGGCGGAGTTTGAATAAGCTAACAACATTAACAAAATAATTGCAAACCAAATGAACACCAAAGCATCAAATGAACCATCAACAGTGTACCACGCATTAAATCAAATGAACGAGCAGAACCATTTTCTCTTCAACCTTGATTCTGAGTTCAAAATATCAACACAATCATAAAAAAGTAAGATACTACTAGAGAGTGAAATTTCTCCCCACATGCAAGACGTAGTGAAGGAGAAAGAACAGGGGTGAGTCTTTAAAGATCTGCCCCAGAGAAAGCTGAAATTTTACTTATTTTTTGGGTTTGGAGTGGAAGCATCTGCTGTTTCCTATCATACTGTTGTATATACTGGCCGAATCGGTGTTTGTATCACATCACTAGAAGTTCCTAATGTTATCCCCATACCCACCTCAGTACATTTTGAGTTGTTGCTATCATTATTGTTAACAGTTGATACAGGAGATTTTGTTATTGTTATTTTTTTTAGGAAATTGATACCCGATTGTGTACGTTGCAGAAGATGTGTATAAAATCAATAAATGTGGATTCATGAGCATAATATCATATTTCTGAAGGCTAGGTCCAATAAGTACGATAAGAAGCTCTTGATAGAAATGCAGACAATAAGAAAAATGGTTATGTTTTCAGTTTAAATTAGATAGACAGTTAGCAGTTGTAACATAGAGAAGGCATGAAGATGCACTTAATGAGAGGTAATAGAAATGGTTATGTTAATTAACATCCGTAAGTGTTTTCTTCAATGATATAATTTTTCAGTTTAAATTAGATAGGTATTTAGAAAAGCTAGGAAAATGGCACGCATCGTCAAAGCATATTTCTGTAACTTTTTTTTAAAGATAGATTCATTATGTTTCTCTCTTTTCCATGGCAGGTTTCACTTATTGTCAGATTTTGATGAGGGTAAACGTAGTTGTAGAAGGAAACTAGAGCGCCACAATCACAGGAGGAGGAGGAAGTCACTTGATTGCAAAAGTGGGCCTGAAACATCACGGCCTATGGAAGAACAAACATCGGGGAAGAGTTTGGTGGACGCTGATGCTTGTGAGGATGAAGCAGGGAAGGGTAACTCCTCTTTTCAATTCTTTGAGTCATTTGATAACTTTTACTAATTATCTTTTTGCACTAAACACTCCCTTCACTCTTTTGGGTAATTTTTTCTTCTAGTATGTTTCCAATGGCTCTTCTCTTGGTTTTCATGGTGCCATGTTTTTCTTTGGTAACAATCAATGGAATTTCTTATTTGGAAAAATCCAAAGAGAAAAAAGGTCTCTGTAAGTGAATTTCAATTCCTAAAAGCTCAAGTGGTTGGTAGTTCATGTGATGTTTATGTATACTGATGACACTCCTCCTAGAATGTGGTTGCAGGAAAGTTCTTGGGAGAATCATGTGAAGATGATAGTGTGCATGTCAATGAACAGTCAATGAATAGAAACCACATGCTTGAAACTGAAGATATCCTTGGATCTCCTATCAGTGCTGTTGCTGGACAGATTAATAACTGCACTCTGGATGTACGGAATGAAACCATCCCTTCTTCTACAACTTCTGGTGGTATTGGGAAGGAAGTTGGAAAAGATCAATCTGGATCAGCAATATCTTCATCATTTTATGAGAATAAGACTGCTTATTCATCCATGGTAGGTGCTCACTTCATGATTATGTCTTCTGTTGTCTTATTTTCTTGATTATATATTCTTTTTGAAAGAGTTGAGCCAAATCTGGACATAGTGTGCATATGTGAGAAGAGATATATCTCACATATGAATAGATATTTCAAAACAAGAAACATATACTGAAAAGTATTTTTGCATGAGGATGCATTTGGTAAATGTATAGCATAAATTTAGAAGAATTACTAGTTGGAAAGAATGGCCACAACAGGTCAAAACCAGAAAAACAATGCCAACTTTTTCCTTGAAAAGGAATGGAATATTGGGCAATGAATTTGAGGTTTATTCAGGGGCAATTTCTTATCAGACATACGTTTACCTTGAAGAGTCAGCCATTTGCCTCTATCTATAATTTTGAAATGCTATTTTGCCAGTTCTTGTTGTTCCATTTGTTATCATGATTTAATAAATCTTGCATCTTTAACCCATATTTAGCTTGTAAGCGATCTTGAAATGTCAGTGATCATTGTTCAATTATAGTGCCCAACAGGTCGTGTATCATTTAAGCTGTACGATTGGAACCCAGCAGAATTTCCAAGACGACTGCGACATCAAGTATCTCCCTCTGATATTTTGATTTGGAGAAGTTCTATTATTCAAATAAGAAAAATAGTAGCTTTGATACATATTTATTGTGTACCTCAGATATTCCAGTGGTTGGCCAGCATGCCGGTTGAGTTGGAAGGTTATATTCGTCCTGGCTGTACCATATTGACCGCATTTATTGCAATGCCTCAAATAATGTGGAAGAGGGTAGGTTACAATTGTTTCTGTTGTATATATCTCATTAAGCATTAATCCATGAGCTTTTCTTCTACATTTTCATGTCTTCAAGAAGTGGCATTTTATCTTGCTCCTACTTGTTTAAACGGATATATGTTGTCCTTCAATTGAATTCAGTGCCAGGCGCCTTTGAAGTCTTCTCGAAAGACAACAACCTAACATAGTTTGAAATTTTTACTTTCCTTTTGCTGCTTAATGTAACGGGTAAAGAATACATGGGCTTATGATGTTCAAGGATAAGGGGTTGCTACTTCTGGAATCATGGATGGATTATGTATTCCAATGAAACTATTCTGTCTTCGTATAGCTTTTTGTAAAAGATTTTGCATGTGATTCAATAATTGTAGGTCAACATGAACTGTACTTTGGATGCATTATTTTGGCTATCGTGATGTTTCTTTTTCTCCCGTCTAATACGATAAATTTGTATATGCTTAGGTTGAGCATGGGAGGCCTAGAAAAGGGAGTGCAAACATGTTGGACAAAGAAATTGTTAGCCCATGAGACTAAAGCTAAATGATATTTGGTCTGCTTGAAAGTGTCAGTGTACAACAGATCAAGAAGCAAGAAACCAAAAATATTTTGATACTACAAGTATATTTCTTTCAAGCATCTACATACCATTCATTATGGTATTCAACACCTAAGTTTCAGTCACCCGAAGAACTTCGAAGTAGCTTCCTCCATTCCATACCAGTTATTGAAATTCCCAGTCTCCATGCATCGGTTTTAGGCGTACCTTTCTTAGTGTAACCAGGTAAAGCTAGATTACAGCCGTTATAAAGTTTGAAGTACTAACTTCTTTCGTCCATGTGCTGTTGTGAAATAACCTAAATCAATCTTCACTCGATAAAGATCTGGATTGTTTTTGTGTTGCAAACTCCTTTTTCTAGATGCAAGTTACTTTCGTTGAGGTGATTCCTTGGATATAACTTTTTCTGAGTGGGGCCTAACACCTTGCCATGTCTGATCAGTGATTCAATTAAACTTGTCAACTGAAGAGCTTTATAACCATGATTTTGAACTTCATCATGTTTTCTGTTTTGCATATTTTTATTTCTTTTCTTGCTCATGCAGTTATCTGAAGATGATACTATATTTGTCAATGACTTGATCAATGCACCTGAAAGCCTGTTAGCAGGAAGAGGAAGTGTGCTTATTTATTTGAACGATTCAATTTTCCAATTTCTGAAAGGTTTGTCTGATGGAATCTAACTTTAAAATTTTAATCCTAATCAAACTGATCAAATCTACTGGTGGTTCAAGGTTGGAAGGAATGTTCTAAGTTGTGATGATTTTAGGTGAAAGTTCGTTCACAAAGGTAGTGACAAGGATAAAAGCACCAAGACTTCATTGTGTTTACCCAATCTGCTTTGAGGCCGGAGAGCCGATGGAGTTTATTGCTTGCGGAGAAAATCTTGTCCAATCTAGATTTCGGTACGGTTCTTGTCTTTTTTGTCCCAAAAATTTCACTCTTCAATGACCAGTGTTAATATTCTTTTAGAAGTTCAATGGCTCATGTTCAGAACCTCTTTGTCATGAGTCCTGTTATTAGGTACTATCTGTGCTGTATTTCGCTTTTGGTTGATTATTTCAGTTCGTAATGTTGTTTATTTCACTTGTGATGGTTTTCAGTTTTTGTGGTTTTCAATGCTGCCGCTCATTGTGTATTAACCATATTGGCCAAATAGTCATTAGGTAATGGTTGGGTCCTTTTCCTTAAAATTTCCAGTCTTCCATTTTCTCTGAAGTCACATCACAATACCGCCTGTGAGCTCAAATGCGAGCTTATGGGTCAAGTGCTTGCAGAAGATATTGCTGCTCTCCAGAAATATATCTTACTTTCTTCTCATAACTTTATGGTAAAAATATTGTGGTCTCTATTTAGCAGTTGTTCCTGTTTAAGTTCCGAACATTTAGCACATGAATGGAAGTGTAATATATGATTAGCCATGAAAAGATATTATCATGGATGTGAATAGAGTTATGTCGAGCTACAAACTCCAATTTGATGGTGTGATTAGATAGTTAACATTTTGAAAAGAGCCAGAGAACCCTAAAAGTGTTGAAAGGATACAATAAAAAAATTATTTTATCTCTTGGAGTTAAATGCTATACTCCATGAGATTGAGAACGATTTTGACTTGGGAACCCATGTAGCCAATCCCCTTAGAGTGGAAGGAAGCTTTGGTTTTGGTTTTTGCATTATGATTTAGTTGGTTGTCCTCCAAAGAGCAATATTTTGTTTCTTCCATAACTAGGTAGGCAAGAAACCCATCCCCTTTTGGCCTTAGTTTTCTATGAATTAAGGTAGATCTTATATTTTCAAAATCATCTCTAAGGCTTCACATGAATAAGAAAAAATAGTGATTGTTCAAATATTCTTGGAACTCATCCATTTTTTGAAATTTTCTAAATTTATCAAAACTTTGAAGTTGATTCCAGAATTTGGAAAATTCATTGTGAGAATCTCCTTGCTGAAGCATTGTCATGATTTCCATTAAATCAATTTGGAAAACGAAATCATCTTGAGAATGAATTTTCTTCAAATATTCTTAAGTTTCAAAAGTATTTTCAAAGATGTTAATTATATTTCTAAGCTTATCATTTGCATTTTGAGAAATAATCCAAGTGCTCTTCATATTCATTTTTTTCATGTTTTTAAATCTTGTTTATATTTTTCTTGGACTTTGATGATATCATCTTCATCAAGACGATCAATAATCAAATTAAGTTCTTGAATACTACCATCAACATAATCTCAATAATCTTTAAATAAAAAATATTTTTCATTGTTCTTATCCACCTTTGATAGCAATTTGGGTCAAGTGTAAACACCGAAACACTTCATTTTTTCATTCCATTTTTTAATAGAAACAAGTTTTCGGAAATTACCTCAACCTTAGAATGGCAAAGGTAAGAAGACAAAATTTGCTTCAAGTCGGACATATTTTCCAATGCAGTCATGTCCGATAATATTCTTGGAGTAAGCTCTGATACCATGTAAGAAAACGATCCTTTAAGTTGCTCGAGAAATTCTAACAAATTGTCAATTGATCAAACTGAGAATAGGCATGAAACCAATTCATCAAAAGCTTGATGTTTCAATGCTCAATATCAAAACAACATATATTATTAAGAGGTAAGAGAGAGGGGCATCCAACATTCGGCCGTTGCGACCCCCCAACAACTATATTGACTAGCTGGGGAACCTGATCCCCATACGGCTAGTTGGAATGGCCAAGGCCTTGATGCCCCTGGCAATCCAATACCCAAACACGGGCCCTAGTGGCCCGTCCTATTTATTACATTTTAACAGTGTGGTGGTTCTAGTTGGCGGAGGTGGATGATAGGGACTGCTCAAGATTGAAAAATATGGTTGTCAGACAGAGAGGTCCAAGTTAGGTCCAACTGAGACCCAATCTATGCAGGTGAGGCTATGCCTGGATTCGATTCATGAGAGGCCTCAATTCATATGCTGGATTAAGCTTAATGGAGAAACAATGCTTTGTCTGGTTGGCCAAACATGAGGATGAGTTTGGGTGTCTAATAAGTTGAGTGTGATTCAGGGATGACATGAGAAACAGGATTTCCTTTGATGGCTATGGTTGGCGAACATTATGAATAAAACATGTGGCTGTCATCAAGCAAAGATATGAGGAATGATCCCTATCTTTTGGAGCTTGCATAAGAAATATTTTGACATCATTAACCATTTATATTCAGGTTGGTTGAGAAGTGTCAAATGGAGATTTAATATATTGTTGACCTTGCTAGTGGTACCTTATCTTTCAGGAGCTCGTTTCATTCTACAATAACTATACCAAATGTATTTGAGTTTCCTTGACAAGGAGACCCTCTATGAGGTAAACTTCATGTGGAACACGATCTTCTAGCACATTTCATATTTGAAGATGCAGTTAAACATATAATGAAAGAAAGAATAGACATATCTTGGAAGTTGCTCATACCTTGCTTATTGAGTGTAATGCTCCTAAGTCTTATTGGGGTGAAGCAATTCTAACCTCAGTTTATTAAACAGAATACCAAGCTCCGTGCTTAGTGGTGAATCTCCATGGAAAACTCTTATTCTTGACACAAAATTGTTTCGTGTTACCTCTCGTATCTTTGAATGTATATATTATATCTACGTTCACTCACATGTCACAGATAAACTGGATCCTAGAGCCACCAAGTATATATTCACTGGATACTCCAGGTCTCAAAAGGGTTATAAATGCTATGGTCCAGTCTATAGGAAGATTTATATATCCCTAGATATCACATTTTTTGAGTTACTCCTTATTGTTTTTCTAAGGTGAGCTTATGGATTTAGCGAGTAAACTTATAAATGTTCTTCCAATAAGCCCAATTGAAGTAGAATCAAATTGTGGTAAGGAAGAGGAAATTGAAGTTTCTCCTAAGTGAACGTGGATAGGATAGCGGAAGATCGAATATCACAAAACACACGAAGAACAATGAAGAGAAAATATGGAGATAGGAGGAGTGGGGCATGCCCTCAAATTGAGGTCGACCCCCTCACTTTCTTATTTTTTTAATCTTAATCTCTTAACCCTAATACATCATGTTCAACCCTTATGGGTTGGTAGACACAAAATAATCAAAATGACCTTAGTACTATGGGCAATTACAATAATACCCAAATATAAAAAATTACAAAACTAATACTAAAACAACAAATATTCATATTCTTGAACACCCCCCTCAAGTTGGGAGTGAGATACTTCGAACTCCAAACTTTTAGAAAAATTGGTTCATTCTTCACCACACTTGTAAACTCCGCCTATGTAAGGGATCACCTTTGCATGGCGAGTCCCAAGCCCGAAAAAAGGAGGGTTGCGTTAGGCTTCCTACAACCAACGTAAAATTTTGTCGGACTTAACATGGATTCTAAAAAAAAACAAAGAATCCATGTAGTCGACCCATCTAGTATGGGAAAAGGCTTAGTTGTAGTTGTAGTTGTAGTTGTAGTAGTCTTCACCACACTTGCACCAATGATCTATCTCTGAGGATTCTCTAAATCAACTTTAATAATTAAAATTATACTTGAGTACAGCACAACCCTTCTATGGGTGTCGGCAACTCCTTTTCTTCTTTCTTTTCAATAAAGTGATTAAGCAGCAACACTTTAAGTCTTTTTTCTACTATTGAGAAAGTTGATATGTTATAGTATAGGTACTATCTCCACCATACACACTTCACACAGCTTTTCCTGTGTCCCTTCATATGATGGCTATTATCGGTGTGTTGGTTGGGTGTCCTCTCTCTACCACTCAAACACATCTGCCCATACTAGACGGTCTTCTGCCCCTTTACATGGTGATTGCAACCGCTTTTTTTAGCTCTCTTGGTTGTTCACTTGGGCAACTTAAGGTCTTAATCTTCATGCTTCTTGGTGATACTATCACATTACATATGAAACAATGCATTTGCCTCTTCTCTGATTTGATTTTCAGCATATGTGGTGACAAAAAAAAGATTTTCTGCATTCTATCTTTCCTTCTATGTTTATTATGTAGTTTTTTCAATGGAGACAATCATCACCTACTACTTCATATCTTCTGTAATCTTTTTCTCAAATTTCAGCCCTCTTGAGCATTTCAACAAACAGTTTATATGTAGGTAAACATCTCTCTTGAGTATTTTATCAAACACTTGATATACAGGTGAATATTTCTCTTAGACATTTCATCAAACAACTATTGTGCATCTTGCATAATTAATCATTCTATTAAAAAACTGAATTGAAATCTAATAGGCTCCATCCTGCTGCCCATGGTCTTGCTCACGCCTGCAATGAAACATATCTTGTCTGATCTCAACACCTATTGTGCTTACTTTAACCCACATCAGCATCTTTGTTTTCATCTGTTCGATCCTGGTAAGCTTCCCACGCAATAATATTCCTTTAACTCTAGTAACATATCGTATCACTGATGAATCTTTGATGCTCACTTCACAGATATAAGGCATGTAGACAATCAATTTGGCATTTGTTTCATCAAACTCATAAGCACTTAGATCTACATTGGCAACACTCACATCATGCACAACTGTGTACTGCCTAAAAGTTGACGTTTCCATGAAATGGTAGATAGGTTTTCCATTTATAGAGAAACAACTCTTCTCGTCATTCATCACTACACCAACACCAGTAGCGGCCCAAACTTTACCATAGAGATTTGTTTTACTGGATTTGTAAAACTTTCGTTCTCTACATTCAGCCTAATAACACGGAATGACATGGTCTCTAGGTTGCACCTCCGTGACGCCCTCACCAATACTTTCAACAATTCATGCAGCCTCATGACCAATAATGCAAGGAAATAACCCTTCTGGATCCTTGCCGCCCCATGTGTATGCATCGATATGGCATAGAGCCGTGTAAAGAATATTGTATCGAACCTCCCCTGGTTGCAGAGGGGCAACCTGAACATCTTCGATCACCAAGGGATTGTTCGACTCCCAAGCAACAACGACTTCACAGGTGATGACTTGTCCTTAAATCGCCATGATCCAGAGAGCAGATGGGAATGGGATAGGGCTCTTGGTTCTTCTTCTCCTACAAAAACTTACTCGCAGCTGTTGCTCCCATCAATCGAAGGATCTGATACCATGTTGGAAAACATGGGTAGCGCAGCGGAAGATCGAATATCACAAAACACACGAAGAATAATGAAAAGAAAATATGGAGATAGGAGGAGGGGTGCAGGCCCTCAAATGGAGGTCGCCGCCCCTCACTTTCTCACTTTCTTAATCTTAATCTCTTAACCTTAATACATCATGTTCAACCCTTATATAATGGGTTGTTAGACACAAAATAACCAAAATGTCCTTAGTACTACAGGGAATCACAATAATACCCAAATATTAGAAATTACAAAACTAACACTAAAAAACAATAAATATTCATATTCTTCAATACTAAGGAGACCAAGGTGTACATACTTGGAGAAAGGAATGTGATAATGATTCGAAATCAAGTTGACGTGATCAAAGATCTTACCTCCAATTCAAATTCACAACCTCCCATAGAGTCTGACTCCGATTTACTTATTACTCTTCGAAAAGGTAAAAGAACTTGTACTCTCTATCCCATTTCTCAGTATGTTTGATATGAATCTACTTCTGCATAATTTTGTCATGAATGTTAAGCTACATTCTATGCCTAGAAATATTAAAGAAGCAAATCAAAGCCCTTAGTGGAGGAATGTTATGCTGGTTGAGTTGGATGCCCGAACAAAGAACGATACATGGACCATTGTTGATTTACCCTTGGGCAGAAAACTTGTGGGTTGCAAATGGGTTTATATATTCAAATTTAATGTCGATGGAAGTCTTGAACAATACAAAGTCAAGCTTGTTGTTAAAAGGTATAATAAGTCGTATGCTATGTTGCATGGATACAGGTATGGTACCAGTACCCGGTATGGGTATACAATTTTTTTAAAAACTAAGGTACGAGTATGCTATTATTAAAAACATAAATAAATAAATACATAAATAAATATAAACATAATTATAGAGCATTCTACGTTTTAAAGAGTTGGTGCTTAGCAGATAAATATCAAATTCAATCATCAATTTACAAGAGAATGCCTAAGATCTCTATTATGGTGAATAGACATATGATCTTGATCTTAAATCTATAGTAAAGCATTGCGGGCAATAATAGAAGGGCAACTTCTCACATCAGGTACATTGAGAGCCAAATAAATACAACATATGAAAACAAGAAAGTTTCATTTAATAACATTTTCAATCAACTGTATACAATCAACTAAATTCTCATAAAATCATAGAAAACATAGGAAAGAAACATATAAAAAATTAAAGCAAATAAATGGTGGTTTACAGAATCAACTGTCTTACCAAACCTAGAAACCAAATTCATACGCAAAACATATCAAGTCAGCTTTCCCGACTTGGATTCGAAGGAGGCTTCCTTACGAGAATGTCGGTGAGGCTGCTCTCGGTTGGTGGGTTCTTCAGAATTAGGGTTGCCTGTCAAAATAAATTAGTACAAAACCAAATAACTTATCACCAAAGAATAAGAAATTAGGAACAATATAGTCATTCTGAGAAATGCAAATGAAACCCACATTCTTTATAGATCTCAACCACTCTAAAAAGTCTATCAAAAGCCCCATACGCATCAAAAGGTTTATCATATATATATACATATACATATACATATACATATATATACATATACATAATGTATATGTAAGGTTTATCATATATATATACATATACATATACATATACATATATATACATATACATAATGTATATGTATATGTATATATATATGTATATATATATATATGTATATATATATGTATATATATGTAAGGGATTACTCTTACATTGCCGGTCCCCGCACCTCCAAACCATCGTTAATTTTAAAACTCCGCCCATGTAAGGGATTACCCTTGCATTGTCGGTCCCAAGCCCAGATAAAGGAGGAGGGTTGTGTTAGGCTTCCGACAGCCAGCGTAAAACTTCATCGGATTTCTACAACATGGATTACAAAAATTATGAGTATTGCTTTGGGGCGTCCCCGCCTAGCGACGTGCTGCAGAGCCCGAATGCAGTAAGAAGTAAGCAAGGGCCACTACATTTTCGCCCGAATGTAGTGAATCAATTGCAGAGAGGGTTCCCACATCATGGACGGGTGTGAGTAAAGAAGTTAGTCTCGCTACATTGCCGCCCGAATGTAGTGAAAAATTTTCAAAGAGGGTCTTCGCATTTTGATTATGGACGGATGCGGGGGGTAAGGAAGCTAGTCCTAGATAATAAGATTCGTATTGGTTCTTGGAATATCGGAACATTATCGGGTAAGCTAATGGAGGTAGTAGATACTATGATTCGGAGAAAGATTCATATTCTATGTTTACAAGAGACAAAATGGGTTGGAGAAAAAGCAAAGGAGATAGAGGATACAGGTTTTAAATTATGGTACTCAGGTAAAGAAAAGGCCCGAAATGGAGTTGGTATTATCATAAATAAAGATTTAAAGGAGAGTGTAGTAGACATACAACGATATGGTGACCGAATCATGACATTGAAATTAGTGTTAGGAGCAGAGGTTTTGAATATAGTTTGTGCTTACGCACCCTAAGTAGGACTAGAAGATAGTATAAAGACAGTTTTTTGGGAAGAGTTGGATAAGGTGTTTCAAAAGATTCCACAAAGGGAAATGATTTGTTTAGGAGGAGATTTAAATGGACATGTCAGTAAAGAGGCATTAGGATATCAAGGGATTCATGGAAACTTTGGTTATGGGGATATAAATGAGGAAGGTAGGGAGATTTTAAATTTTGCTATGTCATTTGATCTCTTTATAGTCAATACAATCTTCAAAAAATGAGATGAACATTTAATTACTTATAAGAGTGGCTTATCACAAACACAAATTGATTACTTTATTTGTAGAAAAAAAGATAGAGCGTGTTGTAAAGATTGTAAGGTAATTCCAGGAGAAAGCTTAACCACCCAACATCGACTTTTAGTTATGGATTTACAAATAAAAAAATGGACAAAGAAGAAAAGAGTGCATCGAGCTATTCGGACTAAATGGTGGAACCTCAAAAGCGAGAAAGAAGATATATTTAAACAGAAAGTCCTTCAAGGAGATGTTTGGAATTATGTTGGTACACCCTGTGATA
Source organism: Brasenia schreberi (assembly GCA_036023115.1). Taxonomy (NCBI): domain Eukaryota; kingdom Viridiplantae; phylum Streptophyta; class Magnoliopsida; order Nymphaeales; family Cabombaceae; genus Brasenia; species Brasenia schreberi. The sequence goes on along the minus strand of JAYKKT010000089.1, from coordinate 4,442,126 downwards.
TGTGGAACAATATGGCTATACATATTAGGAAAGTGGCGAAAGATGTGTTAGGGGTATCTAAGGGAGGTGTACCGGCACAAAAAGAAGCTTGGTGGTGGAGTGAAGTAGTACAAAATAAAATCAAGGCAAAGAGGGCATGTTACAAATTACATTATGCTAAGAAAACTAGTGAAACTTTAGAAGCTTATAAGAAAGCAAAGAAGGAAGCAAAAAAGGCCGTTAGTGAAGCAAAAGCTAAGATTTGGGAGGACTTATATAAAAAACTCAACTCAAAAGAGGGTGAAAGAGATATTTTTAGGATAGCTAGGGCTAGAGATAAGAAAACTAAAGATCTTAATTATGTTAGATGCATAAAAGACGAAGATGAAAAAATTCTAGTGGCAAATGATGATATAAGAAATAGATGGAAAAACTATTTTTATAATCTTTTTAATGAAAATAAAGATGTTAGTATTAGTTTAGGAGATTTAGCCAAGTCAGAAAAGTATATAAACCACAATTTCTACCGACGTATTCAAAAGAATGAAGTCAAAGAGGCTCTTAAACATATGAAGAGTGGTAAATCGGTAGGACCAGATAATATTCCTATAGAAGTTTGGAAAATACTAGGAGAAATAGGAATCACTTGGCTCACAAGACTATTTAATGAAATATGGAAAAACCAAAAGATGCCCGAGGAATGGAGAGCAAGTACACTTATACCCGTATATAAGAACAAGGGAGACATTCAAAATTGTGCGAATTATCGAGGTATCAAGTTAATGAGTCATACTATGAAATTATGGGAAAGAATTATCGAACGTAGGTTAAGACAAGTATCAAGTACAACAGAGAACCAATTTGGATTTATGCCTGGTAGATCTACTATTGAAGCGATTCACCTTTTGAGACGTCTTATGGAACATTTTAGAGCAAAAAAGAAAGACCTTCACATGATATTTATTGATCTAGAAAAAGCTTATGATAGGGTACCGAGGGAGGTTCTTTGGAGAACTTTGGAAAAAGAGGTATCCCATTGACATATATTAACCTTGTAAGAGACATGTATGATGGTGCAAAAACATGTGTGAGGACTCATGAAGGAACGACAGACTTCTTTGAAGTTAATATTGGGTTACATCAAGGATCAACTTTAAGTCCATACTTATTTATAATGGTGATGGATGAGTTAACAAAACATATTCAAGATGAAGTACCTTGGTGTATGTTATTTACAGATGACATTGTATTAGTGGAGGAGTCTAAGGAAAAAGTTAATAGAAAATTGGAACTATGGAGAGAAACATTAGAAAACAAAGGCCTCCGACTTAGTAGAACAAAGACAGAATATATGGAATGTAAGTTTGATCATTTGGCTACTTCAGAGGACATAGAAATTAAAATTGGCACACATTGCATTCCCCAAAAGGAAAGTTTTAAATACCTAGGGTCAATTTTCCAAAGTGATGGAAGAATTGATGGAGATGTTACACATAGAATTAATGCTGGTTGGTTAAAATGGAGAGGAGCATTAGGTATTCTTTGTGATAAGAAGATACCATTAAAATTAAAAGGTAAATATTATAGAGCAGCAATTAGGCCTGCCATGTTTTATGGTTCTGAGTGTTGGGTAGTTAATCATCATGTACAAAAGATGTCTGTGACAGAAATGAAGATGTTGAGATGGATGAGTGGTCATACAAGAAAAGACCGTATACATAATGAGGTTATTAGAAACAAATTAGGAGTGGCACCAATAGAGGATAAAATGAGAGAACATCGTTTAAGATGGTTTGGACATATAGAAAGAAGATCAAAAGAAGAACCAGTAAGAAGGTTAGAAAAACTAAATTTGGAAAGTATTAAAAGAGGTAGAGGATGACCACAAAAGTGTTGGAAAGAAACAATAAAGAATGATCTAGCTTATTGGGAGTTAACTGCTAACATGGCACACGATAGGGATCTGTGGAAACAAAGAATCCATGTAGCCGACCCCGTCTAGTATGGGAAAAGGCTTAGTTGTTGTTGTTGTTTGTTGTTTATATATATATATATGTATATATATATAATGTGTAGAGAGATGACACTCACTTGAAAAAGAAGAGACCACTGCATAGTGTCAACATCAAATTGCTTTATCACTCTATAACCAGGCCTCCCAATCTTAACTGCAAGAAGAAACCATGAATATCACTAGGATAGCACAATAATAAAAGCACTAAAAATCTTCGACTCATGAATGAAAAAACGAGGACACTTTAGCAACGGATGAATGTAAGTAACTAACAACTTTTGTTAGAAGTAAGAGAAAGTATTAAAGTTGGTTCAACAAGTAGATTTGATGCATTCACACGCTGATTGCCAAAATGCACCCGAGAGACATGTTAGCCCTAGAACATTGTTACACAATATTGTGGGCATGTATATAACATTTGAAATTAAACACATTTCATCAACGAGGACCAATTAACTAAAACAACTTTTCATAACTAAACAAATTGAGTAAGAAGCAGGATGAACAAACCTAAAAGAGCATTGAGAGCAGAGAGAGATGTTGGAGAATGGGGGTTAAATCACTCGCAGTCATCGGTCATTCATCGCTCGCAGTTGTCTGTGATGAGCACGTGAGACAGAGCACTTTGAGTAGAGAGAGACATTGGAAACTAAGAGCAGAGAGAGACACTAGGAATGGGGGCACTGAGAGTAGAGAGACAGACGTTGCCAGACGTTGGAAATGGGGGTTAGGGTTTGATTTTTGCTTTTTATAGTTCAGTTTCGAATCGGGCAACCCATATCTATATGGGTCGACCAGATCCATCAAGTACCTCATATGGGTACTTGGCGTACCATATTGGGTACGCGTACCAGTCCACGTTTGTGTGTAGCGGTATGATGTTTGTGGTAGACGTACCGATACATACTCATACCCGGTACGTACCGAATACAGGTATGTCACCCAAAAGTACTTACCCGTGCAACATAGGTTGTATGGAATTGACTATAATGAAGCATTTGCTTCAATGGCAAAGCTTACCTCTATCAAAGTTTTTTTGAGTTTTGTAGCACACAAAGGTTGAAATATGTGACAAGTGGATGTAAAGAATGATTTTCTATAAAGAAATCTCAATGAAAAAATTTATATGGAATTACCTGTGAGATTCAATACCAAGGAGCAGAAGGGAAGGGTATATAGACTACATAAAGCTATCTATGGTCTTAAACAGTCTCTTAGAGCCTGGTTTGAAAATTTTGGTGAAGGCATGAGTTGTTTAGGATACCACATGAGTATAATTGATCATACATGAGTTTGGAATTGAGATAGCGTATTCTATCCCTTTATATTGTGATAGTAAAGAAGGCATTCAAAATGCAAATATATTGTGATCGATTGTCATTTTATAAAAGAAAATGTATCAAATCTTTAAATTGGAGTATGTTAAGTGATCAAAGTGCAGATTTCTTAACAAAAGCTGTTAATAGAAGCAACCTTATATGTCTCTAAGCAAGTTGAGTGTTGTGAACACCTTTTTCCCAACTTGAGGGGGAGTGTTGAGAAGAGCCTTTTTGGATCATCTGAATATTGGATCTCTTGTTGCTGATCCAATCCAATTATCTACTGCTGCTTAATCTCTTTTTGTTTAAATATGTTTAAGTATAAGGGCATATACGTCTTCCAAGTTAAAAGAGCCCTTATAAGTAGCACTCTTAGGGTTTTAGTAGTACAACATAGGAAAAATCGTGAGCAGCTAGGAGAAACTGCCCAAAGTTGGTGCAGCTGTATTGGAGACAATCTCCAACGGTTTTTGTATTAATTCTCATCTGTTATCAATAAAGATTTCTTTAACAGTTTGGTTCCCTCCATATTGAAAGTTGAATTCAAGTCTCAATGGTAACTTCTCTGCTCAACTGATACAATTGTACAGTCATGCTGTTTCCATCTGTTCTATTTACAGGTTTCTTGTCTCATTTGGTGGAAAGTACCTTCATTATGAACATTTTCAAGTTATTCCAGTTGTGGAGGCTGCGTGTTATTCTGAAATCAATGTGAATGCTGGTTGCAAACACAACCATGAAATGCTCAAAGTGTATATTCCACGCACTGATCCAGAGATATATGGGCCTGCATTCATGGAGGTACAGATTATCGTAATATACTTTCTCTCTCATTCACTCATGCACACACACACACACAAATGTCTATTTGCTTGGTTTCACGAAGAAAGAAAACCCAACTTCCAACTTTCCTCAGTCAACTAACTCATCACTTGCATCCTCTAAAATGTTTCTGCAAAACAAAGATATGCAATTTATGTGTTGAATGCAAAAGCAATTTTTGTGTATTATTGTTTTGATACTTTGACAAAGGTTATCCCCCCTTGGTTGGATTTTCTTCGGAAATTTTCTTTTAGGTGATCTTCTAGCGGTTGTTACTTGTTAGTTAGGATTGCAAGTGAAGTTTACCGGTTCTCTCTTGTTGTGTCTTGTGGCTTGAGAACTACAAATGCTATCATGTAATTTTGTGATCATAACATGGGCCCGGATTCTAGGTTCAACGTGTACTGCTTATATCTACTGTGATAAGGCATCTGTATCATTGTTTACAAATGGACCTTGTACATTTGATGGCTGTTTGAGTTCACCCTTCAGTTAGAATTAGCAAAGACAATGTCCGTGTCATGTCATAACTTGAATATTTAACCACATTAATGAATCATCAGGGATACCGGCATAATGAATTGGTACTTTTATTATCAATCTGTTTTACAGAGATATCGTGTACTTTATGGGACAGTGCCTTCTCCGTTATTTTTATACCATGTTGCGGGAATAGTTTTTGTTTGTGGTTACTGCAGATAGTGACCTGGTTCTTCCTCCTTAGGTTGAAAACGAATCTGGACTTTCCAATTTCATTCCTGTTCTCGTTGGCGACCGTCAGATGTGCTCCGACTTTAAGATGGTTCAACAGGTGCTTTGTGGGTTTTCTCCTCAATGGGGTAATGGGTCCCATTTTGGTGACTATGGTGCCTTCTGTGATTCTTCTACGTTTTCAGGAGAGAAACAGAAGATGATTTCTGAGCTGCTTGTAGACATAGCTTGGTTGATTAGTGAGCCAAGGATGGACAAAACATGTATAACATTGTTTCATGTTCAGAGGTTGAATCGACTTCTTGACTTCCTCATTACAAATAAGTTTGTCAACATTTTGAAGAAGATACTGCAGTTGCGGAAAGTTGTGATGATTCTGGAAGAACTGCATACCCTTCAGGGCAGGAAGACCAATATTGACTTGAATTTGTTTCACGTCTATGTAAAGAGTGCAAGAGAAATCATTGCTAAAGAAACTGGTCTTGCTCATGGAGGCAGCCTTCTGCTTGATTTGGACGATAAAGAACACGCAAACTCAGAGGCTTTCGTGCCCCAATATGGTTTCCAGACGGTTGCATACTCTATAGGACATAATTTCAAGCAAGTAAGTTGTACATTTCAAGCTTCTCTTTGCGTCCAATTGCAAGTAAACGTTCACTTTAGTGCTTCGTTATTAGTTTGTCATAACTTTTGCAAGCATGGCCTCAGGCATGTTCTCAGTTGGACTCAATAACAAACTAATGTTGCTGATACTTATTTATAAATGATTTATATGGAGATGTATGTATTTTATATATAAAGCAGCTTATGTGTGAAAATATCAGATTTAACTTTGCATGAAATGACTTCTGATTTCGATTTTCAATGGCAGGAAATACCCATGCAAGAGGATGATACAGTATCCACAAGGCCAGAAACTGCATCCTCATTGGTTGAACCAGGAGATGAGAAAACTCCACTGCTTGTGAAGGATTTTGTCATGAAGGTCCATGGCTACTCTCAAGGAGGACGGCTGGAATGGCCCAGTCATGGGCAGGCTAGGCACTTTACAGACACTTATTTGAGGACACGTCCTTTGGTTATTATGGTTGCTGCCATAGCTTTCTGCTGTGGGCTTTGCATCATTTTAAAGCATCCACATAAGGTTGGGGAGTTCTCCCATACGGTGCAAAAGTGTTTGTTGGGCGTCCATGGAAATGGAAAATATCACCAAGGTACCTGATCACATCATACCTAACCTGCTAAGAGTCTTTGTATGGGAAGTACAATTTTTCTCCATTCACATGGGGGGCATTACCTCTGTAGGTCATCTCATTTCGTGTGTATATGCAGTTCATGTCTATTCTGTATCATTCATTAACTTGTTGTTTCTGAAGGTTCATGCCGATCGGCTAGAGGTTAAATTTGTTAGTTGGTAAGTTAACCAAATGTCTGGGTTTGATGGTGCTCATGGGGAAACTCCAAAAGGGTTGAATACTGTAGCAGTAGGCCTGCCTTAGAAATCTTGTTACTTGAAATGATATGTAAGTATTTTGTGGGCAACATGCGGAGCCCTCACATATGGTTCTGTCCCTCCCACATGTTTAATCTTTTTTAGTGGTTGCCGCAAGCTTAGTCTGTGCTGACTTGACAAGGCTGTTGCATTTCCAAATCCCAGCTTATTGTGAAAGTTAAGGAATTAAAGGGCAAAGAAGATGCATTATCAATTGAGGCCGCGAAGACAAATGCATCTAATGGAAGAGATGCGAAATTGAATTACTGTGGTTGCTGCATATCACATGGTAGTTATAGACTCGAGCAAGCTGCTCTTTAAGATCTTTAGCCACTCTGATTAGAAAAGCTAGACAAGACTGCTGCTCCCTTGCCTGGTTTCTTTTGGATATGGGTTTTCCTGTTTCAGTGGCAGGGAGCATATACGCCTAGAATTCCACGAAAAGCTCTACCTCTTGAGAACATGCAAACTTTCCTTTTCACCTACCATTCTTTTAGTACTCCCACAGCTATGCAGATGGCCGTCATAATCATATGCCACGATGATCATAAAGTTCCAAAGGAAGACAGATCAACAATGTCAAACGCAAAAAATAACATGGAAAGTATCTCTTTTAATTGAAAGGTTCTTTTCGTTAGCAAAGCAGAATCAATCTTAATTGAATATGGTTCTTTTAGTTGGTTATTTCTCTCTTACGGCACCACGACAGCAGAGAATAAACTGTACCTTTTTGTCCTTAGAGAGACGAAGTCCCTCCAAGGTGAAGCGAGACGGAAGACCTATTGGAGTCGTCGGCCATCCAATTCGGTCGTTTGGGGTGACTGATGTCAACTACCATCTGTCCTGGCCGTTCAACTGCATTCGCATCGGTGGCTAGGATTCGTTGTAGGATAGTGAGCATCATTTGGCACAAAAATGTAATCTCTCTTTCATATTCTCAAAGAGAGAATGATACTATTGTTTAATTTAGTCAACGAGTTGTTTGGAACTCAACGAGCGAGGTTTCAATTTAATGCAAGGACTTAAAATAGCTTGCCGGATTCTGTTGGACTCCTGAATCGTGCACGTAAACATTTGCGAACCTTTTTCTTGATAAGTTGCTCATAAGTGAGGTAAGGCGACCACCTCACCTAAAATCCAATGGAATTCATAACAATCTATGGATTCTATACACAATATCTGAAATTTTTGAAAATTCACATTGACCGCCTCATCTTTACTTCACTTGACAGAACCTAGTCCTCCACCCCTGAGAATCTCTGGTTCAATGGTTGTATGTAAGTCCTTGTGATGGAACCACGACTAATGAATGAAATTCATCCATCCCCAGGTGGTATATATGCTCCTCCTTCGGCAACACTGAAACAAGAAATCCAAAGAAGCGGAGGACCCGACCTACTGGACACACCGGCCGTTGTATTTTCCTGTGGCGTTGCAATGTGTGCCTGCCGTCGATGAGAGTGTTTGCGTGAATGGCCTCAAATGCATAATCTAGTGAAGTGTATTCTTCGTCGCCCATGGTGTCACTTGAAGATCCTTAGGAGATTAAGAACTGGACGTTCTTGAGATATCCTTTGAACGCGGCCCAGTCGAGTGGCGCCCGCCCGTTCTGGTCCCTTGCATCCACGGATGGCCCCTGGGCACCGACTCTCTCAGGCCAAAGACGTTCCCCTCATGTCCTGACGTTGTCCGGAACAACATGTCTGCGACGTACAACCTGTCCAAGATGTGGTGGTGTCCGGATTCCATAGCCAGCGTTTGCGGTGTCTTCCGGTCGTGTGTCATTGAGTACTTTGCGTCGCACACGTCCAAGAGAAATGTCACCGTGTCCAGATGTCCCTCCGCCGCGGCATAGTGGAGGGGAGTCCAGCCATTCAGGTCGAGACTGTCGACGTCCCCGCCTGAGGCAACGCAGAAGCTGAGAGTGTCTAGGTTGCCGTGGATGGCGCACAGGTGGAGAGGGGTCCGACCCAGCGAATCAATGACACCGTTCACATCAAAGGCGCGGGCGGACACGAATGCGGACACGATATCCACCCTGATAGAACATCAAACAACTTTACATATAAAGTGCAACACTAAGATCTCCATCTTTAAAAGTTTGGCTTGAACAGGTGAGATGCTTTTAACCAAAAACTTTACACGAAGTGCAACATTAATATCTCCATCTTTAAAAGATTGGCTTGAACAGGTGAGATGCTTTTAACCAAACAACTTTACACGAAGTGCAACACTAATATCTCCATCTTTAAAAGATTGGCTTGAACAGGTGAGATGCTTTTAACCAAACTTTACACGAAGTGCAACACTAATATCTCCATCTTTAAAAGATTGGCTTGAACAGGTGAGATGCTTTTAACCAAACAACTTTACACGATGTGCAACACTAATATCTCCATCTTTAAAAGATTAGCTTGAACAGGTGAGATGCTTTTAACCAAACAACTTTACACGAAGTGCAACACTAATATCTCCATCTTTAAAAGATTGGCTTAAATAGGTGAGATGATGCTTCCAATCAAAGCTAATGATGTGTACCAAAAGTGTACACTTCATACTAAATAGACAAAACCAACATTCCAGTTTTTGGAGTGGGCTGGCTTCTAATTGGGGCTGGTACCACTCCCAGTTTGGCTTATCAGTGTTCATTTCGCAAAACCGTAGCTCGGTTCTGTGTAAAATGGCATTTTTAAATCATTTTCCTCCCCAAGGTAAATATATTAAGATATTTGAGGTGAATGAAGAGCTCATTTTTCTTTTTTAATTTTTTTCACAAAGAAAGTCCCTAGGTGAATGAAAATGCATTTTATTTAGAGTATTTAAGGATATATATCTTGCAACTCGATTCAGGTTAACTAATAAAAGAAATATGATCCTTTGTGAGCACGTTCAAGGAAGTTTCTCAAGCAGCCGTCAGCTTCGCTTGTTCTAAGCCTGTGGGGTTTTTCAGCTCTTCTACTGGCCCTACTTGAAAAATAAACTAAGCACAAAATCAATATTAGAAAAATCATGAGGTTTTCCGGTGAAGAGCTGACTGCTACCACCCTTTCTAAAATGTTTAGCTTAAAAGAGTATTAATGCTAGGGATGTCAATTGTGGTTTGTATCCAAAGTCAAGCTTGCACAAATTGACATGCCTAATTTGTAGACTGACATTAGACATACATACAGCACTGCGGATGAGCCGGGTAGTTTATTTGCCTCTTAAAATTGCTTCACTATAATGGTTCTTTAAAAATGATTATCTATTATAGATATATATAACTTTTAAATTGAATGATCTTACTAAAACATCTTCGTCGATCTTTGAGATCACCGTCAACATTTGAATAGTGTATTAAATACAACATAGAAAATACAATAATTCTTTCAATTCAAAACTTATTACTGTTAATCTCAACAAAAATATAATAATTATATGTATAAAGAGAGATTTAAATGTATAATGTGTTTTGTGTTACAAGATAAGTGGTCATTCTCGGCTCAGGTAACGGCTGGACTAGCCATTCAGTCCGTTACCTGAACAGATGAGGCCGAACAGTAACGGATGATCGTTATCGGGATTTCCGGTAATGGCTCTGTGATTTGCTCCAGACGAGGGAAACCACAGGTAGAAGAATCACGGATGAGGGAGAGCAGGCTGCCTATAAAAAGTAGCCATTACAGGTCGTGGAATATACTTGAATACACTGGAAAAACACAAGAGAGAAACCACAAACACCTGGAAGCTCATCTCGTGAAAGCCCCTACGTGGGAACCTCGCGTCCACTCCAAATCTGTTATATACAGAGGCGATCGGCAAGAGCAACACCAAGGAAGAAGACAGACAGTCAGAAGTCGCATGCCGCCGATGCATCACCGGAATCTGCCGCCATCACTGGAGGTAGATTCCAACACTGGTATCAGGGCCTAAAAACCCCGCAAAAAATAACAGGTAAGAGAAAAAAAAATCAACACGGGAAAGAGGATCAGGGAGAAGCAGAGGCGGTCGGCAGAGAGAAGGCATGCCACTGGCCAAACGACCAGCAACCAAAAAGGCGACAAGCCAGAGGCCGAACGACCAGCAGCCAAAAAGGCGACAAGCCGGAAAGGCCAGAAGCCAAGAAGGCCACAAACAAGGCAGGCCAGAGGCCGAACGGCCAAAAGCCGGAAAACAAACGCCGCCAGGGATGCCGACAACCTCCTAGAAAGGCGCGATAGAAGAAATCGCCAGGGACTCCACCAGAGGGTCCGACACCCCACCCCCTCTATTTCTTTTCCACTCTCCCTCTCTCTCTCCTCCCGTTTTCTTTTTCTCTGTAAACCTGTATAGATTTTTGTTTTTGTATCAGTATTTTAAAAAAAATGAAATCCGCAGCTTCGGAAAAGCGCTGCAGAAACCGCCTCGGGGAACGGTCTAAAAAGACCATTTTGCCCCAATTGATTTTCAGATATTACTTTGTTGTTGGGCAAAATTACCATTTTGTCCAGATAGTTTTAGGTAAAAAGATTATTTTGCCCTTACTAAGCAAAAAGTCTGATTTACCCTCTGGTTGTTTATAGAAATTACCAAATACCAGCTATTACTTTACAGTTTTACCCTTTTCGGTTTGGATAATTTCATTCTTGCCATCTAGTCAAAAGATAAATTTACTCCTGTTCTTTTCAAAAATTACAAATTCACCCATATAAGCAAGAAGTGAAAAATCAATTAGGGCATTCAATCAAAGTCTTAAGATCAGACAGATGAAGTGAATATACATCGAAAGAATTCTTGGAATTTTGCAAAGACTTTGGTATTGCTAAATAAAATACAATGCCCAGGATACCTCAGCAAAATGGTATAGTTGAAAGATATAATAGAACCTTGCTTAATATGACAATGTCAATGTTAATTGATGCCTCTCTTGCAAGGGCATTTTAGGGAGAAGCAGTAAGTATAACTGTTTACATACTCAATAGAGTACCGTGTAAAGTTGTATTCAGTACACCATATGAGATGTGGTTTGAAAGAAAACCCAACCTAGGTCATCTTAGGAGGTGGGGATCTGTTGCACATGTGAAGATCTTTGATCAGTCTAGAGATAAGCTAGACAACAAGTTCTTGAGATGTATATTTATTGGATATCCAAAAGGTTGAAAAGGATATCGGTTTTATCATAAGGAACATAGACTCATTGAAAGTAGAGATGTTAAATTCTTAGAAGATACTAAGAATGACATCCGTGACAGTGATGAAGAATGTGTTGATGATTTGGTAGACTTAGACCAATCATCTTTTGAGCCCATAGTAGATCTTCCTGAAACTACCAATACCTTTTAAGTGAACATAAGAGACCAAGAGTCACTCCGTCCTACTTAAAGTATTATCACACTTATCTTGCAGAAGAAGTGTGTAATTCGGTAGATTTGGATGAGTTGACTGATAACTTGACTTATCAGCAAGCAATGAACTCATCAGAAGTGACAGATTGGGAGAAAGTCATGGTTGAGAACATTGAGAAAAACCAAGTTTGGAAATTGACTGATTTGCCAAAAGTAAAAAAAGTTATAGGCTGCAAATGGGTTTTGAAAAAGAAATATAAGGTCGATGGTACAATCGATAAGTTTAAAGCGAGGTTGGTTGCAAAAAGTTTTTCACAAAAAGAGATAATAGATTATGTTGAGACATATTCTCCAATTGCAAAATTTGCATCCATTTAGATAATCTTGGCAATATCTGTATACTATGATTTGGATTTATATTAGTTAGATGTAAAGATAGTTTTCTAAATGGAGATTTAGAAGAAATCATATACATGCAGCAACCCGAAGGATTTGTGGTTAAAGGCTAAGAAGATAAAGTATATAGGTTGAAAAAATCCCTATATTGCCTTAAACAGTCACCTCGTCAATGGTATTTGACTTTTCAAAATGTCATTTTAGAACTTTGGTTTGTGGCTAATAAACTTGATAACTGTGTATATGCTTGGAACAGTGAGAGCCACTTTGTCATTTTGTCATTATATGTAGATGACATATTATTGACTAGAAACGACAATGAGAAGATTGTCAAAACCAAGTCATGGTTGAATTCTAAGTTCGAAATAAAGGATATGGAGGAAGCATCCTATATCTTGGGAATAAAGATCTCTCGATATAGAGGATCTAAACTTTTATGCCCGAGTCAAGAGAGAGATATTGACTATATCCTCAAGAAGTTTAAAAAGGGTGAATGCAAGTCTATAGATACACCTGTTGTAAAAAGGGTTAAATAAAGTAAGGCTGATTGTCTCGGTGAAAGAGACGATAAGCTTAATGTTCCTTATGCATAAGCTGTTGGCAGCTTGATGTATGTTATGTTGTGTACAAGACTTGATATCAGCTTTGTTGTTGGTCTTGTAAGTAGATATCAAAATAATCATGGTTGGCAGTACTGGGTAGCTGTGAAAAGGATTCTAAGATATCTAAAAGGAACAAAGGACTTGAAATTGTGTTTTTAAGCAGATGAATTGAAAGTGGTAGGATACTTAGATGCTTACTTTATTGGGAACAAAGATGTCAACAAATCAATCTCGGGACAAATATTCTTATTTGAAGGTAGTGGTGTTTCTTTGTTGGGAGCAAAGGACTTGAAATTGTGTTTTCAAGCAGATAAACTGAAAGTGGTAGGATACTCCGATGCTTACTTTGTTGGGAGCAAAAATGACAACAAATCAACTTGGGGACAAATATTCTTATTTGAAGGTGATGTTGTTTCTTGGGCATGTAAGAAACAGGGTTGTGTAGCATTGCATACACAGGAAACTGAGTATTTAGCTTGCTGTATAGATGCAATAAGTGCTGTCTGGATAAGCCGCTTCATACGAGATTTGAAGTTGAAAATAATAAACGAGCTAGTAGTTATCTATTGTGATAACAATGCAACAATTACTCTTATTAAGAGTAGAGCGGATTGCTCGAAAAGCAAGCATATAATGATAAAATACTACTATGTTTATGATATGGTTATGAGAAAGGAAATATCTATCTCATACATGCCAACAGAAAATATGTTGGCAGACCCCTTAACAAAAGGCATAACAGAGGATCTCTTCTCAAAACATGTTATTAACATGGGTTTGAGATATGTTTGATTGTTGTATAGGTAAATAACCATACAACAGATAGATTATTGTATAAGTAAATAACCATTCAACGGATAAATTATTGTGTAGGAAAATAACTACACAACAGGTTCTGATTGCAATAGTAATCAGGAATCGACATAACTAGGAAAAACCCTGAAAAGTAGGAGGAAAACCAGTATGCCGATACACTTGGCTCGAATGGCTAAGTGTGAGATGTTACAAGATAAGTGGTCATTCTCGGCTTAGGTAATGGCTTGACTGGCCATCCAAGTCCGTTACCTGAATAGATGAGGCCAAACAGTAACGGATGACTATTAACGGAATTTTCGGTAACGGCTTCATGATTTGCTCCAAACGAGAAAAGCCGCAGGTGAAAGAATTACGGATGAGGGGGAGCAAGCTGTCATTACTCATCGTGGAATACATTCAAAACACATATGAGAGAAACCACAAACAACTGGAAGCTCATCCCGTGAAAGCCCCTGTGTGGGAACCTCACGTCCACTCCAAATCTACTGCGTATAAAGGCTATCGGCAAGAGCAATACTAAGGAAGAAGACAGCAGTTAGAAGTCGCCTACCGTCCACGCATCACCGGAATCCGCTGCCGCCATTGAAGGTAGATTCCAACATTTTGGTGTATAATAATCCATATTATCATTGAGATTATGAGAAAAATAAACATCTGTTTTAGTACCTCGAAATATTTAGAACTACCTCCTTGCATATAAAGTGGAATGCGTGTTGATAGCTTTCTATTTATAACTGAACAGTTAAAAGACCTCTGAGAATGATTTAGCACGATTTCTTTGTGCGTATTTCTCAAAATTATGTGCACAATAAGGTCAAGAAGTTATCCAAGGAATGTTCAGGTTGGATTTAGTTATGCATCGAGAGAGTCCGGCAGCTTACCTGCTAAGAGAATCTGCGGAGTGAAGGAATTTCCGGACGGAGGGATCAACGGCAGCTCCGGCGGAGAGAAGTACCCTTATGCTTTCGCCGTTGCCGGAGTTCACAGCCAGCGCTAACGCCGAAATCCCAAGGGCATCCCGGCAATTCACGTCCGCACCAGCGTCGATCAGGGTGGATACGAACTGGGTCCGCCCGATCCTGCAGGCTAACCGGAGAAGCTCGGCCATCTGAGACGGCGTGCAGACGGACACCGCCTTCGCGAGAAGTACAGACGCAGACAACTCGTTCAGATGCCGGTGTTCCCAAGAGATGATCGACCGGGCGGCGTCCTCGCCCGCAAATGCTATGGAAATCGAGGCATCGTTGTAGACGTGGTTTCCGGGCTCGGAGAAGAGGGCGTTGAGCTGATCTTCGTCGGCTTTTCCGGTGGGTAGCATGGTGCTCTTTATGGACAATTTGTCCTGGGGAAAGGAAAGAATGGGGCGCTCTGTCCCGGATGGACTATCTACTGTGGTGGATAGGGAGAAGGTGGCGGAGGAGAGGGGAGGGATGATGTATAATGGGGAGGGTTTGATGGTAAAGGCGTGGGGGTTGGTGGTGCACATGGAGACAGCAACGGACATGGTGTGCATCAGATTCTCCACACGGAAGTTCGCCAAGGAACGAGTTTGTCCGCAACGGAACAACAAGTTGAGTTCCTTCACGTCTGTCCGTACCAGTCGATCCATGGCGATGCCCCTCTCTCTCTGACTCTCTCTTTCGTCCTCTTCGTCTCATCTGAGACGATAAGGAGCTCTCTGCGGCTAAGAAAATAAGAAGGCAGGTTTTCTTTTCCAAACAGACTTATTTCTTATTCCCTATTGTCAAACCAATCTTGATTCATCAGTATTGACGAAGACACCCCTGTCTCTTGTTGTTCGTGTGGGTTTGCTATTGGACATTTTAAAATTCAACACCTATTCAGCTATGTATGAACTTAATAAAAATATAATGAAATAATGGAAATACAGAATCAAAGGGTTCCACCAAAAAGATAATTACTGTTGGTTCGATCAGATCAGGCAATTTAAGTGGCTTTTGGATTCTAACAATATGCTATGTTGAACAAACGTAAATCCATTCATTTATTTTACAAAACCAGAAAGCAAAACTGGATAGTTCAGCCTTGGAGTTACGGGTCACTAGGAGTGTGTTTAATTCATGATGATAACCTCCTGGTCCAAGCTTAGATCCATCTGAGAAGAACCATGGTCTTATGTTCGATTCATAACTGCTAGTGACGCTTGAATCTAGTTGATGTGCCTTTTTCCTGGGTGTCAAAGCTTTTGAGTCTATGAAACTACAGTCTCACATTAGCAACAAGAATTACGTTTGATGTATAACAAAACTTGAAATTGTCAACCGCAAAAATCAAGGTCCAATTCTCTTGAAACATTGTATCGAACATACCCTAGGTTCACTTGATAAATTGGTGGAATGTGGACATATACTTTTCAAGTACTTTTTTGAGTAAAACATTAGTATAGGCAAAGACTACTAATAGCTCATCTAGCTAACAAGGCAACTCACAAGTTGAACATCATGAGCTTGATACCCGAGCCACGCCTCGTTTTGACCTCCTCATTGTACCAAACATTAGGATAGTCTTCTTCCGTGACGAACCCATCGAATCGAAAACAATGAACAGTGCTAAATACTAAAACACCTAAAGAACATGAGAATGCAAACTTCAACTGGGTCTAAAGAGTATGCAATGCTTGATGAGAAACAACAGTGCAAACTCTACGAGCTACATATCACTTCACTGACTTAGGTGTGATCCTAGCTTGAACAAGATAGGATGGATCTTTAGCTTGTTATCAAGCATCGATTATTATAGTCAGCTCAACAAGTCAACAATGTGTTTCCCAACCATGCCACACGAGCTTACTCAATATTACAGATACCTCCCATTACATGGTGAGATTCTATTTAAACCCATTTTCATAAAGTTCATAATTGTAATTTAACGAGCTTTGAATTGGTTGATATCTTTTTAACAAAATATGCTAATTCATCCATATAAACCAAAAGCAAAGGCTTTTTCTTTCTTGCTATACTTATAAAGAAGGTTGTTTTTGGCATTGGCAATAAGAGAGGTGCATTTTGAAATAACGGAAATGAGAAAGCGAGACGGTGATGATAGGATGACGAAAGAAGTACGCTTTCAAGTCGTCACCCTTCATCTTGATGATCAAGGTGGCAGCTTTCTCCAAAGCGGGTCCCATTTTATGATGGACGGTGGATATGGTTCCTATCTAAGAAAACACAGTTATTGTTTTGTGCTTTGACGTATTGAATGAGGCGTCCTTGAAGAGAGGGAGTTGGTGAACCAAAATGAAGACTTTGGTCCTGGAGTCAATCCTCACTCGTGGGCTTCTCACTCGTTGCCAAGGTGAACGTCATTGACAATATGGAGATGGAAAAAGAAGGTGTATCGTTTCTGTGAAGTTTCCACAATCGGAGAAGATCTTGAGTTCGATACTCAGGGTGTGCATGTTGTAGAGATATATCTGGCAATCCGGTGGTCGAAAACTAAAACAAAAAGAAAAGAAAAACCAAGTCTTCTGTAAGACTTGCATATCGTAATTTGATGATTTAGGATTAAACTTTATAAAACTGAAGCTCTTTGTTTGGATATCAAAGCTGAGAAAAAACAATTAACACGTACCGGCAGATGAGTCAGGAAGGTTTTTTACAAAGATATAATGCTGTAAACAACGAATTTGATGGAAAGAATATTGTCGAGCAAAAAGAGTGAAATCTGGACGTCGTCATAATCATTTATGGTTTGGATAATTCCTAAACCACCATCTGTTTGTGCTGGTCTTTTATCTGCGCAGACGATCGGTGACAACCTTCTTGTGGTGGATCATTGGATATCTTCAATGTGAATCTGGACGTCGTCATGATCATTTATGGTTTCATGAATGAAATCAAAGAAGGAAAACCCACCATTATGCACTTTCCCGTATAGTATTAGCGTTTAGCTCCAAAAAGCAACACGTTTATCGTTCTTCCTTTGTGAGGCCTTCCTTTTGTTTACAGTCAGTTCACCACCTTGAAGACAGAAGCTTAGACATTCCACCCACATGAAAATCCAAATCCTCCCTCTCTTCATTTACCAAATCAATATGAAGAAAGCTCCATCTGGGGTCGATGGATTTGGCTTTGTTAATCGACAAGAAAGTTGTAAAGCATTCCGGACCACATACGGGGAATGTAGAAACTTTTGCTGTCCTTATATTGAGAATTTATGGATTTTAATAAGAACTTGTGCTCTTTTTCAAGTATCATGTTGCCTTTGTTTTATGCGATTCGGGCAGCCAATAAATCTGTCCTCCTGTAAGCAATCCCGTATAAAATGAGTTTGACATGTGCCAGGTTGTAGTAGACCTGATCCATTGGCAGAACTGCTTACCCAGATCGTCTTTTCTATCAGCTTCTTCTCCTCTGTTGACACCTACAATACACGATGATGTAGACATGACTGGGTTTGGATATATCCAAACATATTGACGATTTGGAACCACGGATTCCGATTAACCCGAGACCAAGAACCTGAACCGGATTGATTTGGTTTGGAACAGACAGTTTTGGTTCGTGCTTTAAACTGCAAAAAAACCATGAATACATACAGAATTTTAAAAAAAAACAGAAAAAATAATAAAAGATGGTCTCTGGTTCCAGAAACCGGACTCTGAACCAGGGGACAACTCCTCCCCTGGGTTCAGTCCTGGGCCCTAATCGGGTTTGGCCGGTTTAGGTTGAGACCGGTTCTTAGCCCGATTCGGTTTCGTTGGATCTACCAGTCTGGTTTGAAATCGGCTATGCAGCGTACCGAGAGAACTTCTTAGGGTGGAGTTAATAGCCGATGCATAATCGCTGGCTCTGTTTACAGCCCAAGGACTGCACTGTTCAGTATTTCAAACTCTGGGTGGAGCTTTGGCATGAAACAGAAATCAAGTTGTAATAGGGAAAATGTCATTTTTTATATAAAAGAAAAGGTCATTTGAACAGCCATTGGTGGAAGATGCAGTCCAAAAAAATTGAGTTGTAATAATTGATGATTTACAAACAAAACTGAAGTATATCAAAATGAAAGGGAATACAAACTAAGAAAAAACATGGAAAACCAATAACAATTTCTTCTTATTTGTTTTGCTGCAAGGAGGAGGGCGGAAGCCAGGTATCGACGCCATGGGTATCAAACTAGAGAGTGGATTCCTCTCTCTCTCTCTCTCTCTCTCTCTCTCTCTCTCTCTCTCTCTCTCTCTCTCTCTCTCTCTCTCTCTCTCTCTCTCTCTTCTTAGCTTAACATCAGGCAATGACAAGTCGTGACTCTCGCTCAAGGCGACTCTCAAATGCGAGCATCTTTCCTTCTGTTCGACACTTCTCACGATTATCATAACCAACGACATTCACTACTATCCATCGCTATCTTCTCATTTTTCTGCGCTACATCCAATCATCAAGTTCACAGTAAACGGTGCCTATGTAACGCAGGCATTGATTTGACAAGTGTTCCGTAAAATTTGTAGGTGCATTGGCTTTCTTCTAAGAGGGAGGTAATAATCTTAACTCTGCGTTTTCACAACTCCCTGTTACCACATTAGCATGTTCGCAAACTGATTCTTAGTTGTCTACGTGTATGCTTCTATTTGACTTAGGTGATGCAACTTTTATCGATTGCCTTGAAAACCCGTCATTAGGACTCCTGGTGAATGTGATAGTTGTTGATGTTAGTCTGCTTCTTCCTCACTGTTGAAGTTTGCGGGGATACAATATTGTGTTGTTGGTGCCTGCAACTGCAGTCAATTAAGTGAATCCTTGAAATTGTGTGGAAAGTTTAAGTGCCAAACAGTAAGGGTGAGGAAAACCCACAAATGTTGAAGAAAAGGGAAAGATCCTATAATTTTAAGAGTTTAGAAAGTTCTAAGGGTTTTCATCGACTAAAAATTTTAAAATATACTGCAACTTTTTATCCAGCCCATTACATCTTGAAGAAAGAGCAAATGGATCTTCGATCATGGTAATGAGAGAGAGAAAGAGAGCTTCCACATCCTTTAAGAACCTTCCTCTTATGACTTCCATGAGTAAATTTTTCCTTTGAAAAAGTCAATAATAAGTTGCGAAGATTAGGTCAACTGCATGTGTCATGGTTTAAGATGCTGTGCCTGAAGTATATAGTTAAGGTAGTTGACAAGTTGACTCGAGCTCAAGTATAGTCAAGCTCAACATGACTAGATTAGAGAATATTGAGCTTGAACTTAAGCTTGAGCTTGGTCGAACTTCAATTCACATGCTCAAGATTGGTTCAAGCTATAACCAAGCAACTCGAGCTCGAGTCATCGAGCTTGTGACCTCAAGTCACTCATGCCCGGCTTGTTGAGCCCACGACTTTTTGAGTTTGATTGGCTAAAGGCACTCAAGCCTTTGCTAAGTTCAAGCTTGATGGACTATCCTTAGCTATAAATGAACGAATTCATGCCTTCCGTCATTTAGTGACCGGTCCGGTTTCACAAACACTGGTTGAAGTTTCTCGTGAATTTAAGCAGCGATCAATTCCTTCAAAGATGGGTTGCGTGCTATACGAATTCTTAAGATCGAGTTGGTATGAATTCTTTCACCAATATCAACAAATTCTCTCTCTTTCTCTAGTGTGTGTCTCTCTCTCTCTATATATATAAATAAAAGGTGTTCTACATACATAATATTTTTGATATATAATCTTACTTAAACATTGTTATCATTTCAGTTTTTAGATTAACAATAAAGATCTGAATTACTTTATACTTAATTTGTATGTACAACTGTAATGTTATCAAATCTTTATTATTGATCTTACAAACCAAATGAGTAAAATATTTGTGCATATGAAAAACATCATGCATTTAAAACACCTTTTATATATTACTAATAGAGAGGGGTACATATATACGTATGCATGTACTATATAGTACATATACTAATTTATGCATGTTGGTATACTGAAAAAAAGATAGTTGTCGGTGTCTACCTGGTGAAAACACAATCGGTCGCCGGTTATTTTAGACGATGTCAGCAACAAAGTGACAAAGTTGCAGCTGTCAGTTGGCCCACTTGGCAGGGCTCTCAACTTACGCGTTATAGACGACAAGTTCGAATCCCAGAACGTGCATATCCGGCTTCGGGCTCCCGTTGAGAGAAAAGGTCTATCCCTGTCGTCATACACCCAATGGAAAAGCATTCAAAGGTGATTCCCGTCGATCACTCTCCAGAACTCTCCGTTCAAAGACACATCTCTTTCTCGGGAATTTGCGGGACTGTCGCTGTAATGCAAGAAGATTCGTCCATCTTTCGACCTCACAACCCCGTTTTCTTTCTCTCTGTGCCACCCAGAAGTAGAGAGATATGGCCATTTTCTAATCGTCCTTGACTTGGAAAGTTAGGGTTATTCTGGAAAATAAGGAAAGAAAACAAAGTGCATTTTCGTAAAACGTTTACAGGAAAACAAAAAAAAAGAGGGAAAGGCAAGGGTGAAGAAGGTGGTGCTTTTGTCCTTTTCTGCCGCTCTCTCTCTCTACACACATGCATCTATCTTTTGCGTTTGGCTTCGTCCGCACGCACCAACTTTTGTCTTCTTCTCTAAGTCATCAGTGACTGAGAAAACCCAGTATTTAATTGGACAAATCGGTTAAGTAATCAATGCTTTCATTATGAGTGGGGAAGTCATGGACCCAAAACTCTGCGCGGTTTCCCTTTTTCTACGTTATATCGTTTACCATCTTCGTCAATAAATTTTTAAATGATAGATTCTTGCTTCAGTTTATCAAAAAGGAAAAGGAGAGGTTTTTCCTGCAGATTTTTCAAGAAAGCCAAGAAAATGATGTCTACATGTATTTGTATATCTTGTTTTTGATTGATCGGTGTTTATTTTCTTTGAGGCTTTGGAGATGGGGGAGGAAAGAGTCATCCGCGGGCCCTTCGTTTTGAGCCGCCGTGTTTGTCGTGACTCTCTCAATGAGTCCCCACTCTTCAATTCTGGAATTTAGCGTTTGAATCCCCTCTATCTATCTATCTCCTTCTCCTCCTTCCCCCCCTTCCCTCTCTCTCTCTCTCTCTCTCTCTCTCTCTCTCTCTCTCTCCTTTTTTTTGGTTTAAAACCCAAAACGACTTTTGTGGGTGTTGTTTGAACTGGGTTTTCGTCTGGTTGGAGCCCACAGTTTAGCTCTTCTTTGGCGAGAATTAAGGAGCTGAGCTACAGCTCAAAGACATTGATCGGGCCACATCCACCACCGTCCCATACTAAGGGAAGTTGTGTTTCTCTATCTATCTATCTAGACGGATAGAGAGTCTGTGGGTATTGGGTTCTTGATTTTTATCTCGGTTTCTCCTGAAGCATGAAAGGAGAGGATTTTTGGTTACTGGAGGTTGTTCTTTAGCCTCGGTGATTCAATTATGGCAGGAAACAACGATGTGTCCCTCAATGACGCCAAGGTAGTGTTTTTCCCTTGTTCCATTCCGTTGCTTCCTACAGATTAGTCTCCCACTCTCTTTATTGATACTAATCTTGATTATTTAACGTTTGGGTTTTCATGGGAAATTCTTCTGATTGGTGTTGCTTCGGTGGGGCTGAGAAGAAATCCAACGTTTTTTTTATGTCTGTGGATTGTCTATGTCAAAAATCAAACCATTCTATTGTTGTATTCCATGCGTTTAGGGACCGGTGAATTTTTGGGAAACTTTGATCTCTCTTTTCTATTTTTGTCCTGTTCTCCTTTTGGTAGAAGAATCGTGGGTCGTGACTAAGAGTACAAACAGGTTTTCTAGTCCGAGATCATTAATTCTTCTGTGTACTCAGAGAGAGAGAGTTCATTACTTTTTTTTGTGTGTGAAGCCCTTCTTGATTGCTGTTAAATTCAATGAACTCGTATGCCATTTGGGTGTTCAGAAGTTTGGTTCCTTTTATGCAGATGGTGGTTCCACTGAATACATGGGTTTTGATATCTAATTTCAAGTTAGCATACAATCTTCTCCGTCGCCCTGATGGAACATTCAACCGGCATCTAGCAGAGTTCCTTGACAGGAAAATTCCTGCAAATGCCACTGCAGTTGATGGCGTCTACTCCTTCGATGTGATAGTTGAGCGTTCAACCAACCTCCTTAGCCGGGTTTACCGGCCGGCCATGGATAATCATCCAGCTGCAGCAGCTACGACTGCACCATTCGAGCCTGTGCCAAGTGATACTATTGTCCCCGTGATCATCTTCTTTCATGGTGGGAGCTTTGCTCACTCCTCTGCAAATAGTTCCATTTACGACACATTGTGCCGACGGCTGGTCACCTTCTGCAAGGCAGTTGTTGTCTCCGTGAACTACCGCCGATCGCCCGAGCACCGATACCCTTGTGCTTATGATGATGGATGGGCAGCATTGGAGTGGGTGAATTCTAGGCCATGGCTGAAGAGTGGCAAGGACTCCAAGGTCAACATTTTCTTGGGTGGAGACAGTTCGGGCGGCAACATTGCACACCATGTCGCTCTCAGAGCTACAAAATCCGGGATTCAACTTGCCGGTAACATACTTCTCAATCCCATGTTTGGTGGTGAGAAGAGAACTGAGTCCGAGAAGAAGTTAGATGGGAAGTACTTTGTAACCATTCAGGACAGGGACTGGTATTGGAGAGCGTTCCTCCCGGAGGGCACTAATCGCGACCATCTGGCCTGCAATCCGTTCGGGCCCAATGGTGTGAGCTTGAAGGGCTTGCCGTTCCCGAAAAGCCTTGTAGTTGTTCCAGGCCTTGACCTTATCCATGACTGGCAGTTAGCCTATGTAGAGGGGCTCAAGAGGGAAGGGCAGGATGTGAAACTTATGTATCTGGAGCAAGTAACAATTGGCTTCTACTTTCTTCCGAACACAGAGCATTTCTATGGCTTAATGGAGGAAATCAAGAACTTTGTGAGTTCCAACAGCTCATAAGCTGAAGCTCCAGACCTCCATAACCAGATCAGAAGCTTGACACTGTTTTTAAGCATTCTTCCTTTCTTTTGTCTTTGTTGTAAGTGTTGATGTGCAGCTGAAGAGTAGTTATGCTGTCTTTGTTGGTGTTACAAGGCACATAGTTAAAGTTACCTGTTTAACGTTTCTTTTTCCTTTTGGGGCTATGGGGCTGGTTGAGGTGGGATTGGCAGTAAATGTTGAGACAGAATGGATCAGGAGAGAGCTCCACACACACACAAGATGTCTTGCTGATTGACGGTAGGCTTCGGGGATCTGGATTTTGAGTCAAGTACTTCCATATGAAACTCGCGACATGATGATTTGGTTGTTTGACTGTGTTCCGACCTGTGAATCTGAAGAAAAGGGACATGATGGATTGAAGAGACTGCTGAGAACCACCATGAGTGTCAACATCTGACAGGCGCTGTTAAAGGTTAGAGGGCATATTGGTGTTACAGTTCTGTTCAGCATATGAACGAGTCGCCGTTTGTGTTGATTCTCAACTAGCTGATTCAAGTGCTAATGTAGTGTAGTCCATCGTAACATCCATGTCGTGGTGACTCTTAGATACTTTCTGTAGAAAACCTATAGATACCTATATATGGAAAATTCAGTAGTGTGATTTCCTCTCTTCAGATTCGCCCTCTCCATTAATATTGTTCTCGACCTCCACGCAAAATCATCTTTATTTTCCTTTCTACGTGATTATTTCCCTCTTGTTTGATCCTTCTCTGCAACCAATGAAGCTAGAAAAGCTTTTCAGCAATTTTCAGGCCCCAAACTCTGCATAGACGAGGTATGTGGTGCAAATGGCACTTCCAGCCATAAAAGCCTGGGATGCCTTTGTATCATAAAGCATCTGGTCGGATTTCAAGGACACAGGAAAGATGAGAATCAGAGAATGGTGGAAGAAAAGTGGTCTTGTTATCTGATGATCGCCATGGTTCGTTGGACTCCATCTATGACAGCCTGGATTTTGGTTAATTTTAACCCTTGGATGCATTCCTTGGAAGTTTAGGATCAGATGTAGGGGTGCCCCAACCTCAACTATCAGGTAAAAGTATCCTCTCTTCTGCCAAAATCGGTTTTCTCTGCAGCTCGAAACTGCAATTCTGGAGACAACATTCTCGCAACCAAAAGTATGCTGCATTTGCACTGCCAATAGCCCTGCTTATCACAGATTCTCCTGCAGATGAGATCCTAGCCTTTCAGCTGAACTCATGTTAAATGTTGAAATTCTGTCAAACTAAGAATTAGGATTTAAAATAAGAACCTGACCATTTTATCATACTTCCAGTGAGCCCTACAAAATTATTGAGGGTACCTACAACTGAAACCAATTCGGATAATTGGAATAGCGATCGTGGGATCTGTTACTAGAAACGTACTTTATCCCAAATTTGTATTTTACTTTTATGCAGCTAATACCTAATTGACAGAGGTATTCTCTGTACAGCTCATCTCTGAAAACACACACACAGCCCTTGCGCATAGTTAACTGCATGACACCTAAGAACTAAAAGATGGAGCTAGCTCAAAAAGCAACAGAGACCTGCCTCACTCTAGTTCCACTCGATCAAGTCAATCAACATCAAAACGATGCCTTTTCCCCAGACGGATTTAGACGCAATTGAGATCGACATGGTTAGATAATGTTTCTTCTCTCCCTCCCCAATACAGACACATGCACACACTTTGTCCATGGAGCTCACTCATATGACCACATTCACATTTTTGAACCATGGACACCTTTAGGTGAGCCTGCCAACAAAAATTTTGTTCGGATCACCTGCATCTACATTTGTTGAATTTATTAGATCACAACGGCATGAGCATCTCCCCCCTCCCCCGTGTGAGAGAGTGGGCTTCTCCAGCTTTTTTACATTTGAACCTGTAAGCAGCTGATTGCGGGAATCCAACATGTTACTGACGTTGCATTTGGTACTAGACATTCGTAAGAAGCTTCCAAATCCCCCCCAAAGAATGGAAATCATGAAGAGACACTTTTTTACGAGTGCCAGTAGTCGCCTCCTGCACAATAGGAACTGTTTTCTTTCACTTGTCCAATCTGCTCAATGTCACACACCGGTTATTTCATCGTGTAATATATATATATATAATGTGAACCACTTACTTACAGGCGCAGCAGAGGTTTGCTGTATGCAGCAAAAAGGAACAGCCTTTTTGATGAATAGAGAGAGCTATTCGTTCTCCTTCCCTGCTGTCCAAGGAGCCAAAGACTGTTAACAGCACTCGCCTTGTTCTGATGCTAAAGAAACAACCTTCTGCTCCTGGACAGCAGGGAGGGATAATGGCTTTCTCTCTATTCATCAAAACGGCTGATCCTACTTTTCTTCCTGATATATAAGTGGGTCATTCTATTTAAAGTGACAATTAATGGTACAGGTGCATTAAGGTAACGCTCACCTGGCAGGGCTCTGACTCGCAAGACGCAGGTAGTGAGTTCGAGTGCTGGGGCCTGCCTACCTGGCTCCGGGCTCAATTTGTAACAAAGAAAAAAAAAATTGCACTGTACCCACATATTCTTTGGTCGCGAACCAGTTATCTCCTGCATTCGTTGTTGCCGTATAGAGTGCTTTTCATGGAATATCTAAGAAATATAAGGTGTAAATGATTTATTTATAACTAAGTATAGAATGAGTACTGTACAGTGAGATTTTGAATTCGCATATTCAGAAAGAACTTGGTCCAACTCGAAAGTGTCAAGAATTCGGGCTCGTTTTCGATACAGTTAGCCGGCTTTTCCAATATCTTCTAAATATCCAATCTTAAGAAGCATGATTTGTGACAAGATGTGCTTAAAACGATGAATCTTTTAGGAGACTTAAGAAATAGGAATACTTTATTTGACATACTCAACAGTACCAAAAGACTATTTTTTCGATTTTTTACTGCTTTCTTTTTACTCTTGCAAGAGCTTTTCTTCCCGGCTGTTTTGGGACCGACCGCAACTCATCTGCGTCATCAGGTTCTGTCCACTTTAGAGGTTGTGTCCACTTTAGAGTTTTGCTCCTCTACGGTCACTGCCTTTGCCACCTTCTTCTTCGCCATTTTTCACTGAAAGCATGCAACAGCGAAACACCATGAGCAAGAAGAAGCGAAGAGACCCATGGGAGAGAGAGGGAGGGTGTCTTTCATGCTTACCTTAGTGCAGGTGACAGAGGTGCGTGAGGGAGCGAGGTTTATTCTGTAGAGGGAGGAGCAACAAGAAGCGAAGAGACCTATGGGGATATGTAAGGATAAGAGGTGGAAGGTAGACGAGAGAGAGTTGGGAACGGCAAGAGGCGGGGAAATTAAAATGGAACGTGTCTCAACGGCTACATTTACCAACCCTGGTTCTGCTTGGAAAGAATTAGATTTCCTTCGTGAAACTAAGTCATACAGCAGAAAGAATTAGATTTCCTTCTTGAAACTAAGTCATACAAAATTTTGATCAGGGTATATAGGTTATGTCACGTCCAAAATGGTTTCCGTATTACTAAACAATCGGAAAGCCAATCTGGTTTGCTGCTCACTACAGAAGAATGGGAATTTAGGTATAATTGCAATTTTCCAAACATAGACATTCCTGTTCTTTCAAGGAATTGTTCAAAAAGCGTTAGGTTGCTTTGGAGTCTAAAATTGTAAATTGTTCAACTTTTTTTATGTAGTCATCACTTGAGTCACACTTATGGAAACAAACAACCAGGAAAAAAACTAAAAGATACGTTTGTATGAGTAATTATTTCTTAAAAGATTAGGAGCGTTTGACAAGTATGAAATGTAAGAGGACTAATGCCAAATGGTTCTTAATCCGTTTGTTTAAAAGAAATACTTGTTAATGAGCCCTGTCGTTGCAGTTAGGGCTAGTAAAATGAACCGTTCAAGTTGAAATGAGCAAGATGGTACCTTTGGCTCGGTATGATATGTCCATGGCTCATTTTCTTTTATTTAAGCTACTTAAGGAAGCTTGTCATGCATCGCTTTTAACGTATTTATCTGCACCTATGGTACTTAAGGTTACTGATGTTGGGGTACTTAAGGCTATTAAAATGACCAAGTTTCTTTTAGCTTTGAAAACTTTAGTTGAATAAAAGCCATTTCATTCGACCATTTTCTCAACGGCAGCGTGCCTTGGCACTTGAAGCCGCTGGTGGGGAGTTTGACTCCCAAGGGGTACATACTTGGGTGTATGTGTTAGGCTTCGGCCTCCTCTTGGTAACCAAAAAAAAGAAAAAAGGCCATTTGATCCAAGGTTTTACAGAAGTCTGCCTACCAACTAAGCTTGACGAGCAGTTCCTTCTTAAGCATGTTCGAACAAGGATAGATCGATAGCACAGTTAGCTCGGGCTTGTCCTTAGAATGAGCCAGGGTTCTCTGCTCGACTGTTCGTCCCCTAAGAAGATATCACGAGCGAAAGAAAAAAACAAAGAAAGGCACCTCATGGTGGCCCTCAAGAAGAAGAAAATGAAAAACGACGAAAATAAAAGGTCAGTCAGATTGTGGCAATCACGCAATCGGATGGTGCTATCCTGTTCGTTCTGAACTTCACGTTCTGGATAGAACATGAACGAACATGAGCATTTTAGCCCCTCGAGAAAGACAACGAAGAACAGGAGCTGAGCCTTCTCATTGGTGTAAACAGCTTGTGGTCACGTAAGACCCCGTCTGAAAGATCTCCTTTTCTTCAGATTCTGTTTCGAAAGCAGATATGGGTACTGTAACATCAAATCTTGGAGTTGTCAAATCCAGGACCCGAAGGGCTTCGAATTCGGTTTAATTGTTTAAATTATTGTGCAGGAATTGGCATCTTGCAGGCATAACCATTAAAGTGGCTTCAGATTTGTCAAATGGTTTCATTGTTTTAACTATTGTGTGGCCGTTGAAGTGTGCACTGAGTGACAGACAGTTCAGTAGAAACGATGAGCATTGAGATGAGGAAGGTTTTCTCGAGAATTACATCGCCTGCATGATGGGGTCGAACGGAACCGATGAGATTGATTTGAGGCTCTCTGCCTAATTCATCTTCCCCAGGTTGTGATATCGGGATCCCAAACGTGTACAGCTTCGGAATCTCAAGGGATCGATGATTCTCTTGCACCCTTTACTGAAAAGCATCCCAATGGGTTGGTTGTAAGTATTAATCGGAATATGTTGTATTAACCTGACGAATAATCACAAACATAGCCATCGCCAAATAAGATCGAAACTATTAATCTCTACTCTCTCTCTCTCTCTCTCTCTCTCTCTCTCTAGAGTTTTTCTGTTCTCTCCATATACAACGTATATTCGCTCATGGCCCTGGGTCAAGGTTCCCACAATTGGAAATTTTACTCGAGGAATTAGGTGGTTTGATCACATACCTCCCCACAGTGTTTCCCGGGATAACGATTCAAAAGAAGATATTATCAAAATTAGAGGCATCCATGAATTAAAAATTAGCATCATTAGATCAAGATAAAATGGCATACTGTCCTTTCGTGAATGAATAACAAAAAAGGATTGCAAAGCTTTAATTAGCCCGACTCATAAGAAGAAACGATATTATCAAGATCATTGCGACGTGACCTGAAGAAGCTGAGAGAGTCAAGAGAGCTCTGAATTTCTTCAAGGGTTCGGCCTTTGGTTTCAGGCACAAGTGCCATCACAAACAAGATCGTCGCTCCACAGAATGCAGCGAATATGTAGAACGTCCCTGAAAAGTGTGGGCAAATGCCTTAACTAGAAATCTGTTTCCAAGAATCGAACTATGGGAGTAATAAGCTTACTGATATGAGTCAAGTTTTGTGCAAAGACATGTGATTTTAAAAATATATATAAGACATTTGAGTTTCTCTGCTATTACAGTTATCACCAAAGATGACAGAACTTTTAGATTTTACCTGCCTCACTCCAGCTCTCCATGTAACTGAAGGCAAACGTAGTCGCCCAAGAACCAAACCAACTCACTAGAGTCACCAGGCTACCAGCTAAGGCCTTGATGTTTATAGGAAATATCTGCGAAAACAAGGGAATCGAGCAGAGGTGCATGTCAATAAGCTAAGATATGAATGGATCATATACATGCAATCCAAAACATTTAACCAGATACTATTTGTATTCATTTTAAAAGTTTCCGGATATATCTGACAGATATTCGAGGCCTGAATCTTTCTGCAAGTGTATCTTTTAATGTGCGATCCTTAATTTCCTTTTGGAGGGTGCTATCAGGAGAGTGAGAGCAGCACTTACCTCGGACATCATAACCCATGGTATTGTGCCCATGCCCGATGAATTGAAGGCAACATACATCTGTTGGAAATATTTACAAGATGAATTAGAAAGCACATCTGCTAATGCCTACAAAAAATAAGAATCAGAAGGCTATTACCAGCATGCCAGTCAAGTTCATTATCGGAACCGAGCTCTTCGACCAGCTATGCGCCTACATCACAGTAACAGAACAGAGTTTACCCCTCTCTCTCTCTCTCTCTCTCTCTCTCTCTCTCTCTCTCTCTCACACACACACACACACACACACAGACAGATACACACATACAACTTATTGGTACCTTGAAGAGAAAGGAGGTTCCAACTAGAAAGCTGCCTAAGCATGTCCCCGCCGCAGTTATCTGAAGCACAAAATTGTAAATCTAAAGAGAGAAAGAAAGCCACAAAATTCCTTAATACAAAAATGTAAGCCTTGTATACCATTAGGAGAGGTCTCCTTCCTGATTTATCCAGTAAAAACGCTCCCAGTAATGTGAAGGGTACCTGTAAGACTTCTTAATGGTGAATTTCTGCTTTGGTTCATTTTCACAACAAATTATGCACCGCTCTTGTTCAACACATTGGCTTGGAGTTTGATGTGCAGCACATTTCTCTCTCCATGAATTTCTAGCACGATAAAATAGATGTGAACGACCCCTTACTGGCAAGAAAGAGGGCTGACTTCACAAGATTTGAATATATATATATATATATATATATATATATATATATATATATATATATATATACTAGACTCTACTCACCAATGACATGCTCCTCCATTCTTTGGTGGCACGAGTGTAATTTAAAATTCTGTAAAAGATTTTCAGAAAATATGAAAAATATTGTTATTATATTAATGCCACAAAAAATCATTGGACGAGAGAACATCATTGGCACGTGAGGAGGATCCAACCACTATAGTGATGTGTTATGGCCATTCTCGGCTCATCCAGCACAGGTAATGGCTGGACTGGCCATCCAGACCGTTACCTATATCTTGGATAAGGAAGGATCATAACTAGAGGATATTACCGAGATTTTCGGTAACGCTTTGGATAACACTCTAGATGAGGCAAGCTGCAGGAGGAAAATCTAGGAAGAGGGGGGAGCATGCTGCCTATTTAAACGAAGCAGCTAATACAAAATAGAACACTGGAAAAATAGTATGCAAAAGGGAAATCAAACCGAGTTCCTCTCCCGGGAAACCCCTGTGTGGAAACCTCAAACAAATCTATAAAATCAATTTTCGTTGCACACTCTTCAGGCGAACAGAAGCTCCAGGCCAGAACAGAACCGAAACACGTTGCCGGAAGCAGGTAATTTCCAACATCTGATATCAGAGCATCGTTACTGACCTTGCAAAAAAAAAATCGCTCAGGAAAAAGGATTCTTAGAGGATGGAGAAAAAAGAGAGAAGAAAAATGAACGAAAAAAGAAGGGAGTCAGGCAGGCCAAAACAGCCCGGAGACGCCCACAATCAGAAGGGAGTCAAGCAGGCCAAAACAGCCCGAAGATGCCCACAACCAGAAGAGAGTCAGGCAGGCCATAACAAGCCGGAGACGCCCACAACCAGAAGGGAGTCAGGTAGGCGAGAACAGGTCGAAGACGCTCACAGCTAGAAGGCAGGCAGGCCAGAACAGGCTCTAATCACCAATAACCTGAAGGCCAGCAAACATAATAGGCACAACCACCACAGAGCCGAAAAAAAAAAATCATGGCAGAGCTGCCGGCCGACTCTCTCTGGGTCTCCCTCTCTCCCTCCCTGTATCATATTCTTGTCGAAAAAGACAAGGAAACACCGGCGATCGGCAGCCAATCACCCCTCCCTCTCTCCCTCTCCCTCTCTCTCTGCAAATTTTCTTTCTCTCTCCTTTATTTATATCTGCATAGAAAACCGCCAAGCAGTTTTCTAAAACTACCCACTCGGGCAACGGACTAAAAAGTTTGTTCTGCCCCAAACGGTTTTACGTATTTACGGTTTTGCCACCAGATGAAATTACGAAATTGTCCAGATATTTTTTGGGTAAAAAGATTATTTTGCCCTTACTGTGCAAAAAGTTCGTTTTACCCTCTAGCGGTTTGTGAAAATTATAAAATAACAGGTTCTAACTTTACATTTATGCCCTTCTCGATTGAGATAATTACAGCTCTGCCATATAGTTAAAAGACATAATTCCCCCTATACTTTTGAAGTAATTACTGATTCGGCCTGATGGTTAAAATTATAATTTTAATCCCGATCAATCACAAATTTTATAGAAATACCAAAGAGTAATTTTACAAGTTTGTCCTTAGGCTTTTTTAAAATTACAAAAGAGGACAGATAGTTAAAATTATGGTTTTGCCCTTGGTATTATTTAAAAAGTGCAAAGGCAGAAATTCTTTTGGGAAAATTTCAAATTTGTCCCAAGGTACTTATGAAATTATCATTGGTTTGCTTTTATAAGATTATGCATCGTTCTAACATAATTCTTGCTATGTGTACTCTTTATTTTATATTTGTTTTCTTTTTAGACCGTTTGATTGTTATTATTGTCAAACACATAAAAATGAGCTCTAGAATATGTGTGTGTAAATAGGCAAAAACTGAGAAGTTGAACGGTCTTAACTTCCAAACATGAAAGAGGAGAATTCCATTGGCTCTAATACTTAAAGGTGTTGAGTATGTGTTGAATGAAACCATACGTCCGCCACTCCCCGACTTAAGTGAGCAACAAGTATAAATGTATACAACATTTCTAAAAGATGACACTATAGCAAGGACAATCATGTTAACTTACATGGAGGATGACTTGATTAAGATCTTCAAAAAATATGAGACCGCTAAAGAATTGTTTGACTCAATAACATTTAAGTATAATACAACTGTTGCATGTGCAGTTGCTACTATAAAAGTACAACTCTTTAAGAATGAAAGAAGGAGATGTTGGTAATGGCTAGGGACTTAGCCATAGCAAAACCAGTCATCCTGAAACCGATGTAAATATCAACGATATAAAACAGTCTACCTCTTCATGGAATATGGTCACCACTGCCCTCAGATTAGGGCCTGAGATTAACCTTTCTGAGTTGCCCCTGAAACTAGCAATTGAGCAAAAACACATGGTCAAAAACAAGAAAGAAAAGTTGCTAGTGGTGCAAGATAAGATAGGGTCTAGCTTCAAAATCAACTAAAAGAAAAACAAACCAAACAAGAAGTTTGGCAAAAATAATAAGAAAGGCGGTCAAAGTTTTAAGAAATCACTGGAAACCGCTTCTCAGATCAAGTGTTTTAACTGCAAAAAAATAAGACACTATAAAAGAGATTGCTACAACAAGAAAGGTGGAGGAAACAACCCATGGTGCAGACAGTCGAAGAAGCATGGCATAATCTACGTGATTTTAGAGTGCTTGTATATGGACCGCCCGGTGACAGGTTGGTGGATAGACTCAGGAGCTACACGGCATATCTCAAAGACTAAGGAAGGGATTAATGGATATGAAAGAATACAAATTTGGAGAACATCGAGTCTATATAGGAAATAATACTTTCTCGGATGATTGATGCGTTAATTCTGTAATCTATAAGGCGCAATTTAGTCTCGGTCCCTACCTTGGTAAAAAAAGGTTTTGAGATTAGGTTTATCTCTAACAAGGTGACTATGGAAAATCATGAGAGAATACTATTCTCTGGGAAATTTGATGTAGAACATGGATTGTTTAAGCTTTCTGATAATGAAATTAGTACATCTTTTGCTTATATTGAGAGTGTCTATACTGTTGATGTGAATATGTGGCATAAACGCTTAGAGCATATAAGTCTGGAAAACTTGAGAAAATTATCCAACTTTGACTTATTACTTGGATTTGAGGAAAATACTTTCAAAAGTGTTAAGCTTTTATATAAAGAAAAATGATAAGAAAAGTTTTTCCCAAGGAATCAACAAGGGTA
The DNA here is from genome assembly GCA_036023115.1 of Brasenia schreberi. Lineage (NCBI taxonomy): Eukaryota > Viridiplantae > Streptophyta > Magnoliopsida > Nymphaeales > Cabombaceae > Brasenia > Brasenia schreberi. Next base: position 4,408,588 of record JAYKKT010000089.1, on the reverse strand, counting down.
ACAACCTTGTTGGAGCTCATTCACACAGATTTATATGAGCCTTTTAGAGTAAAGACACATCATGGAAAGTGTTATTTTATAACCTTTATCGATGATTATTCTATATATATGTATTTATATCTTTTGGCACATAAATCTGAGGCACTTGATGCTTTTAAAGAATATAAGCAAGAAGTGGAAAACCAATTAAGGCATTCGATTAAAATCTTAAGATCAGATAGAGGTGATGAGTATACCTCAATAGAATTCAAATTTCTTGAATTCTGTAAAGACTTTGGTATTACAAAGCAAAATACAATGCCTAGGATACCTCAACAAAATAGTGTAGCTGAGAGATACAACAGAACCTTGCTAAATATAACAAGGTCAATGTTGATCGATGTCTCTCTTCCAAGGGTATTTTAGGGAGAAGCAGTAAGTACAGTTGTTTACATACTCAATAGTGTACCATGTAAGGTTGTATTCACTACACCATATAGTTTAGAAGAAAACCCAACCTAGGTTATCTTTAGAAGTGGGGATCTGTTGCACATGTAAAGATCCTTGATCAGTCTAGAGATAAGCTAGACAGTAGGTTCTTGAGATATATATTCATTGGATATCCAAAAAGTTTAAAAGGATATCAGTTTTATCATAAGGACCACGGATTCATTGAAAGCAAAGATGTTGAATTCTTAGAAGATACTAAGAATGACATCATAAAAAACAATGAGGAATGCGTTGATGATCTAATAGACTTAGACCAATCATCTTTTGAGCCCAATGAGAATCTTCCTAAAACTATCGAAACCTTAAGTGGACATAAAAGGCTAAGAGTCACTCTATCCTACTTAAAGGATTATTACACTTATCTTGCAAAAGAAGTGTGTAATTCGGTTGATTTAGATGAGTTGGCTGATAACTTGACTTATTAGCAAGCTATGAACTCATCAGAAGCATCAAACTGGGAAATGCCATGGATGAGGAAATTGAATTCATTGAGAAAAACCAAGTTTGAGAATTGACTGATTTACCAAAAGGAAGGAAAGGCATAGGCTGTAAATGGGTTCTAAAAGAGAAATATAAGATTAATGGTACAATTGATAAGTTTAAAGCGAGGTTGGTTGCAAAGGATTTTTCGTAAAAAGAGGGAATAGATTATGTTGAGACATATTCTCCAATTGCGAAATTTGCATACATACGTATAATCCTAACAATATTTGCATACTATGATTTGGATTTACATCAGTTAGATGTAAAGACAACCTTTATAAATGGAGATTTAGAAGAAATCATATACATGCAGCAGCCAGAAGGATTTGTGGTTGAAGGCTAAGAAGATAAAGTATATAGGTTGAAAACATCCCTATATGGCCTTAAACAGTCACCTCGCCAATGGTATTTGACTTTTCAAAATGTTATTATAGAACTTGGGTTTGTAGCTAATAAACTTGATCACTCTGTATATATCTGGAATAGTGGGAGCCACTTTATCGTCTTATCATTATATGTAGATGACATATTGTTGACTTGAAACGATAATGAGATGATTGTCAAAACCAAGTCATGGTTGAACTTCAAGTTTGAAACGAAGGATATGGGAGAAGCATCTTATATCTTGGGAATAAAGATCTCTCGAGATAGAGAATATAAACTCTTATGCCTGAGTCAGGAGAGATATATTAAAAAAGTTTAAAATGGGCGAATGCAAGTCTGTTGATACACCTGTTGGAAAATGGGTGAAATTGAGTAAGGCTGATTGTCCCGGTGAAGGAGACGATAAACCTAATGTTCTTTATGCACAAGCTGTTGATAGCTTGATGTATGTTATGTTGTGTACAAGACCTGATATTAGCTTTGTTGTTGGTATTGTAAGTAGATATCAAAGTAATCCTGGTTGGCAGCACTGGGTAGCTATGAAAAGGATTTTAAGATATCTGAAAGAAACAAAAGAATTGAAATTGTGTTTTCAAGTAAATGAGCTGAAAGTGGTAGGATACTCAGACGCTGACTTTGTTAGGAGCAAAATGACAGTAAATCAACCTCGGGATAAATATTCTTATTTGGAGGTGTTGTTGTTTCTTGGGCATGTAAGAAACAAGGCTGTGTAATATTACATACATAGGAAGCTGAGTATGTAGCTTGTTGTATGGTTGCAATGAGTATTGTCTGAATAAGCCGCTTCATACGAGATTTGAAGTTGGAAATAACTGACGAGCCAGTTATTATTTACTGTGATAACAATACAACAATTACTCTTATCAAGAGTGGAGTTGATTTCTCAAAAAACAAGCATATAATGGTGAAATGCCACTATGTTCATGATATGGTTATGAGAAAGGAAATATCCATCTCATACATACCAACAAATGATATGTTGGCAAACCCCTTGATAAAAGGCTTAGCAGAGGAACTTTTCTCAAAACATGTTACAAACATGGGTTTGAGGTACGTTTGATTGTTGTGTAGGGAAATAACTACACAACAGATAAAAGTATTATATAGGTAAACAACCATACAATAGATAAATTGTTGTGTAGGAAAATAACTACACAACGGGTATCGATTGCAGTAGCAATTATGAAAAGACAGTACTAGGTGAAACCCTGTAAGAGTGGGAGGAAACCAGTATGTCTGTACACTTGGCTCGAATGGCCAAGTGGGAGATGATGTGTTGTGGCCATTCTCGACTCATCCAGCACAGGTAACGGTTGGACTGACCATTCAGACCGTTACCTATATCTTGGATAAGGAAGGATCATAACTAGAGGACGTTATCAAAATTTTCGGTAATGCTCTGGATAACGCTCCAGATGAGAGAAGCCACAGGAGGAAAATCTGGGAAGAGGGGGGAGCATGCTGCCTATTTAAACGAAGCAGCTAATACAGAATTAAACACTGGAAAAATAGTCTGCAAAAGGGAAAACAAATCGAGTTTCTCTTCTGAGAAACCCTTGTATGGAAACCTCAAACAAATCTACAAAATCAATTTCCGCTGCACACTCTCTAGGCGAACAGAAGCTCCAGGCTGGAACAGAACCGAAACACGTCGCCGAAAGCAGTTTCCAACATATAGATATACACACAATTGCTTATCGGAGTCTGTGGTAGATCCAACCATGTCATATCTTGTAGTACGATTTATTTTTTTATTGTTTTTGCATCTAATCATTCCATTCTTTAATTTTCGTCACAAGAAAAACTTTGGAAAGGGTTTATGTGAAAAAAACTAAGGAAGAGTCTCAAAACCAACTTTATGCAAGATTATCATATTTGGAGGTCACTAGAGCTTCTTTTAATGGAGGAAACTAGGAAAGCATGCTTTAGTAAGGTGGTTTGATGGGAAAGCACCTTAATGGCAGCAACTGCGATTGTTCCGACCATACTAGAAGCACCTGCAACATTTAAACATGCATACATCTGTATTAATGAAATGTTGCTCAACCTTTAAGAATTGAGATCCATGCATGTTATCGTTTCCCAAACTGCAGTCACAAGGAAGGAAGGCGAAGCTTGATGGTGTTCGAAAAAGATTCTCAAGAACTCATAAGAAAGAGAATTCTTGGGAGTAAGAATTCCTGAAAATTCATTCACATCGTAAACATTCCAACACATTTGTGCAACAACCAAATCAGAACTGTGTGTGTGTAAAAAGATAGTGCAATAAGGACTCGCGTAACACGAAAGTTTCTCCTTGCTATTACTAGACATGTTCGGACTTTTCCCCTACATTATCGGCAATGCTCTAAGTTGCTAATTACATAAACAGTAATTGACAGTGCTCCCTCCTTAGCGAAGAATTCATTAGTGATGGTGAGTACTCTATGGTCCAGTTCTTTAGCAGCTGTCATGTTCCTAAAGCTCGAAATTGTCACCACACACACACAGATACTAACCTGCAGATTTAAAGACTTCGGTTGCGTAGAAAACAATGGCGTTGGCTCCTCCAAATTGCAGGAACACCATGAGGCCAACGCCAACCTACAACCAAGACATCCAAATCTTGGAAAGATTATAAAAGTCGCATAAACCGAAAGAGGTTAGTCAATTAAGTTCTCACAATGATTGAGTGAGCATATCTCCTTTGGAACAGGTCCCGAATTTTAGCCTTGGGAAGAAGTGTCTGCTGCTCTGTGTACTCCTGATCAGCAAAGGTGATGAACAAGAATTATGCAACTTTACATGTACGTATTGAGCAAAACCCAACAAGCAAGCAGGAACAGATATGAAAAAAAGTCAGATTTGCTTTTCAACATAAAACTCTCTCTCCCTCTCTCTCTCTCACACACAATGGCGTGTCAGAGCGTTTTCATATGGATCACATGTTTTAATATGATACTAATAAAGTGAAAACTTGGGAAAAATTAGTGTTTGGCTAACAAAATAGGAAGATTAGAAATATGAATAAGTGAAAACCTGCAAATTTTAATGTCTCAAAGAAAATTAGGTCTTGTTGTTAATTGTCACAGATGAGATGGTCATCACACATGTGATTACAGATAACAGCACCTCTGGACATTAAAATCGCAGATCTTGAGGCTTCAACGGTACTCAAATAGTGTTCAAAACAAGGACAATGTTGAACGGGAATTAGGAAATATGAACCAGGATTTCTTGTGCTTCTTCGAAGATATTAGCCTCTTTTCCACGGAAGCTCTGTAGCGCTCTTTGGAACTCATCTTTCCGGCCGATTTTTGCCTACGTACAAGAAGTGTAAATTAGTCATCAGGATGCAGTTATGCAAATAGCAGTTCGGAGAGACGCATGAGGACAAAACCAACCAGCCATCTTGGGGACTCAGGAATGCAGAAGAGGCCTATCACTTGAATCGCACATGGAATGAGCCCTGAATATGTAGAAAATCCATACTAATTTGGTAAGAATCCAAATATTTCACAGATTTTATCTTTCTGTAGCGAACTATCAAATAACCATACGCATATATATGCCCGTGTGTGTGTAAATATCAAGGTCATTCTCTTTGTCACACCATAGGGGTAAATGCTCGATTCAAACTTGGACTTACCGTTATACATTTATATATGTATTTATATATGTGTGTGTGTGCAAAGATATCAAGGTCGTGCTCTTTGTTACACCATAGGGACATGCTCAATTTCAACTTCTATGACACATATATAATTATACTTTATATGCGCGTACAGACAAACAGATGTATATATATATATATATAGAGAGAGAGAGAGAGAGAGATTTACAGATTAAACATGACATGACATCCATTATGTGTTTCACCTTTTCTGGTACTAAATCATGAAAGGAAATTAATGCCGTATTTGCTAGTTAGGTTGGAGACTAGTGTGGGCAATAACTACAATAAAAGTAGGAGCAAAGAGGGTGTGACACTTGTGTGTACTAACTACCAACCAGTCAAAGCCAATACACGCCAAGTAACAAAAGTTCCTAGCAGGTACGCCACCGATGACCCAAATGCCACCATTAGCTGCAAATATACGTCGTCACCATTAATACAAACGACACAAAATTAGTTGCTAATCTCCATAGAAAAGAAAAGAAGAAACACAAACTAAAAAGCTCGAACATCGACCTAAATTAAACTCGACTTGGCACTAACTCAGTCTTTAAAAGCAAATTTCAGGTTAAGCTTCAATCCGGAAGCTCGAGTTCAAGCTTGATCTCTGGCTCAGTAGCGGGATGCTTGAGCCAAGCTTAAACAAAGGAACTCTTTTCTCCAAACAAAGCTTGAACAAAGGCCGGGCTTCTGCAGGGAACGGGCTTAAGTGATTTATTTTGCACCCAATGAACCTCACTACGTCTGGCATTGTGGATTTGACTATAGAGAGATCATTCAATCAGCTTCATTAACTTAAGCCGTCTCAAGGAGTTGGAAATTGGGCAGTTTAGTTACTGCAAACTTGATCTTAAAAGAATTTCTTACTTATAAATTTAAATTTTTTTGGTGAAATTGAATTGAAAAACATTTGTTTACTTGGTTAAGCGTGCGTGGAAGGACTACCCTAAGGACTGGGCAATTAAATGATACGCCGAGTTTGTGTTTTGGGTCCATAGCTCATCATGATACAGGCCGGTTTAACTTGAAAATATGCTCTTTTGGAAGCGACCTGTTCAACCCAGATTGCTTATCGAAAAATAATATATATAAATTGTTGCTAAATACATCTACTTTACCTGATAAGCTGTGGCAAAAGCACCCCTTGAATCCTTTGGTGCTATCTCTGATATGTAAATCGGAACCTGTTCCGACCGATATCATCAGAAAAAGCATTGGAATTGAACTGTTTTTCAATGAGAGCTAATCTATATAGAATCAACAAAAACGAATCAAATCCTCAAACTGGTTTTTAAAGAAAAACAGGTGAACGATCTGTTTATCCGATTCAGGTCAGAATAAAGCTCGGAGGCAGTACGGTCACCCAGTGGCGGATCCACAAACTTGTTCCGGTGGGACAGACTTCATACTTAGATGGAGCGGGCTTTAAAAGTTTTCAATTTTTTTGATATTTTAATAAAAATTATTTGTTTTTAATTTATAATCTAGATAGTACGTATGATTTAAAATACTTTCCATCAGTTTACATCCACCAATTTCTCATTCTTTAAGTAAAATACCAAAGAAAATTACCGCATATGAGCCAAGCCCAACCCCGAATCCCAGTAACAATCGACCTAGATCAAGTGACCATATCCCCTGCATCATGCACAGCCGTAGCAGCGACGAATTAAGGAAACAATTAATCAATCATCCACCATGACGCATATTCGCACGAAAATCAAGAAAACTAAGGAAGAAAACCTTAGAGAGAGCAATCGCGATCCATCCAGCAACATAGAAGAGACAGCAGAAACCCATCGCCTGAGAAGAACCAAAGCGATCACGGTAAAGGAAGAAATAAAACGAGAGGTCTAGTTAAGTATTGTTACCCCTCGCCGGCCGAGATAGTCTGTAATTGGTCCGCTCGATACGGCGCCAACCATTGCACCCACCGTCAATATGGAACCAAAAACTGCGTACTGGAATCGCAAACAAATTTCATGCAAAATTAAAGAGGCATTGCAGTTTGCAATAGAATCTCCAAGCTAGTGCCATAGGTGGCGTTTGATAGGACGAAAAGACGAACGAATCGATCAAAGATCATTTACCTGTGATGAAGTGAGATTAAGGTCGTTAATGATGGCTTCTTCAGTGGGAGAAGAATAACCCGTCTGGAATATTAAACTTAGATCAGCAACATAATCGAGAGAATACACTATCACTGCAACTCTCTCTCTCTCTCTCTCTCTCTCTCTCTCTCTCTCTCTCTCTCTCTCTCTCTCTCTCTCTCTCTCTCTCTCTCTCTCTTATATGTAGACATTGATCGTTTAGTAGGAGAAGGAAATCGAGAATGGAACTCACTGATAATCCACATTCAAAGGAGCCGCATACAGAGACAAAGGTGGCGAGAATAACCGTCCTGATGGACTCCCTTGCCTTAGGAAGAAGCGTCTCAGACACCATCTCTCTCTCTCTCTCTCTCTGATGGTATGTAGGCAGTTTTCTGAATCTGATTGAATGATGAGGGTTGTAATATGATCCGCACTATGTGCATGCAAAAATGACCTTGCCTCCACGCTCTTTCTAGAGCAAAACATAAGTCATAAAAATTTGAGATATACCTGTTGTCAACCATTAAAACTGGGCACGAAAAGTTAATACACTGTCTACAATGTTTCCATTTAGAAGATGTTTTGTCAAAAGGAAGGGTCGCATAAAATTTTGAGAATCTAAAAAATTTTGAGGTTTAAACAAAAAAAGAATGTAAAATAATGTTTAGGTTTGCCTCTCACAAGAAACGCAAAAACTCATTGGTTAAATAATTTTAAACATCGCTCTAAACAGACAATTTCGTTCATCGTCTTCTTAAAACGTTGTCCATTTCATAATTTTAAATACTGTACGGATCTTAAATGCCATCAAAATTATATAATGAAATGATTACTTCTAAGAGCGTTAACTCACCTGGCACGGAACTCGACTCATGAAGGTTATGAGTTCGATATAAGGGCCTTGAGTACCTGGCTTTCGTCTCTCGGTTATAACAAAAATATATGTATATATGCTTAAAACTTGTATACATTACTTTAGCAATCCTATCAAGTGCCATATTTTTAGAGAACTACTAAAAACTTGTATAGATTAGACCAATATGTATTTCATATAAGCATGTATTTAGCCTTAGCATGCCCGCGCCAGTTTCTTCTTTTGATCCAAATTGCTAAGTCTATTTAGCCAAACAGGAGGGTGAATTACATGGTAGGTTCCAATTCGGACCAATGATTAGAACCTAAACCAGATCGAGTCTCAAACCGACCGAACCTAAAACAGGCTGAACTAGAACTGGAGCCGTGATCGGAGATGGGGTTATCCTGATTCGGTTACGGGTTCAACTTCGCACAACCAGAAGGTTGGGAACCGTCGATTTCAATGTATTTTTAAAAATATATTTTAAATTTTAAAGATTTAAAATAATATTATTAAAATACAGTAACATAACTGTTGTTATTGTCGTAGCTTCATAGACAATGATGCCCTAAGGCCTATGAATCACAGTCATTATAATTGAACACTTCGTGGTCCCTGTGCACCAAGATCACATCTACAAAGGTATTTTGGCCAAAAAATACGCCCTACAATAATGTTTTAGGTAGCAATATAGGTGATGCGATTGCATTACGTGTATTCATGGCGACAAATTGCCTTTCAGAAACTTGTTGAGCAGGGTGCTAGGGTGGAACGTCATTCTTTGAAACAGGGCAACTTGGTTTTTTATTTGAAAGTTGTCTCTTTCAAGGATCAATAATATCCTTTAGATTCGAAAATGGTGGTTCTTCTCTCCAGGGAAAAGTTTAGCAATTGCTAGCACGGACTTTTGTCATTCATCAATGTCAAATTGATGTGAAGATTTAATAAAAATTTTATTTATTATTCCGGTTTTGATCCTAAACCAGCGTGTATGAAAACCGGCTTAAGTCGGTTTGGTTATGGTTCATGGTTTCAAGTTGATCGAAATTGAAACTGACGGTCCGATTTACCCAAAACAGGCATATGAATTGCATAACAGGATCCTTGCATCAAGATCCACTGAAACTTGAGATTTCAGTGCACATCAGCCCAAAAGGAAATTCTCAAGTGTTGACATTGGCTTTCGTATCATTAAACCCTTATATTTTCTCACATCATGTGCCTTCTAGACGACCAGAGACCACTTCACAATGTCTCCTTACATTTTGTATTTTGTCATATAAAGTATCTTCCACTTTTGTTGCTCATTGTAAATTTCATTTTCTTAAATATAAAATTTTAAGTAAAATTTACTTTACGTTTCACCTCATGCATGTGTATATATATATGTATATATGTATATAAAGTATCTTCCACTTTTGTTGCTCATTGTAAATTTCATTTTCTTAAATATAAAATTTTAAGTAAAATTTACTTTACGTTTCACCTCATGCATGTGTATATATATATATATATATATAACGGACATTCAACCAACCCCCTTGCGCAGCCTGGGGGGGTGGGGAGTTTGCTGATTATATTAACACAACTTGGTGTTAAATTTAGAAAAAAACTGACATATGCAAAAAATGAGTAAATGGATCGTAATTGGCCTAATAGTTTTGAAATCAATTTAGGTTAAGAACGGGCGGTTTCATAATTTTTGTACTGTTTTAAAATTTTAAATCTTTTAGTTTTTTCAGTTTTAAGGAATTTAAGATTAAAATTAGAACCAAACCAAAACTTACATAAATCATAATTCGAGTTCGATTTCAGTTTTTGGTTTAAAAACAAAACAAACAACCATGTCTAGATACGGCAAATGAAACAATTATCTTAAAAGCATGTTGCTCAAATTCCCCATATTAGCTGGTGGCTAAAACCATTGCCACTTATTGACTAAGCCATCTCCTCAGCCTGTATCATGGAACCAAAAATTGGAACCAGATTGAAGGTAGGTCGGTTCTAGTTTGAGGGCCTAAATCACCTCGAATGAAAAAAAAATTGTTAAAGAAATTTGAAATTTAAAAGAAGTTAAAAGTATAAGAAATCACTCTTAGATTAATCTCAAGTTTGGATAAAAAAAGAGAATTGCGTTAGGCTTTCGACAACCATTATAAAACTTTGTTGGACTTATTTATATGAATTCTAAAAATTATGATAAAGCTCTTTGAAACAAAGAATTCATGAAATAAAAAGTCGAACTGAAAATAACTTTGTCGAACATGACCACTGCCACCACTATTACCGCCGAATGTGACTGCCACACCATAACTTGTGGTCGTCACATCAAGATACATCCAAACACGCCCACGGTCTAAGAATCCTTATTTTATCAGCAATTTGCTGCATCATAAATGCGAAAATTACAGGGGAGTTTACAGATCCAAGATCTTTTACTACAAACTCTGACACATAAGTAATAAGATTGGTTTCTGTCCTTTATTCATATTAGAACTAGGTTTGTACACAAATAATAGTAAGTTAACAAAAAAAAAAATTTAAAAGAAACAGAAAAAGCAGAGCAACAATCTCAACGAAAGGCAAAGGAAGGCGGAACGACAAGAAGCGGAGCGATAGACTCAACCGGAAGGTAGAGCGTCGAAGACCAGCTCTTCTTTTTCAGCTCCCCTTATCTCTCTCTTCTCTTGTCATACTCTTTTCTCTCCCCCATTGCCTCTCTCCCTCTTCTTGAACACGGTGGAACGGGCTTAAAAGTCTGTTTTGCCCCTAGTGTTTTCTAAAAATTTCAAATCTGCTACTAGACAAAATTATAAAAAAATTCAGATATTTTTAAGTAAAAAGAAAGTTTTGCCCTTAATAGATGAAAAGACAAAACTGTCCTATAATAATTTTTGAAAATTACAAAATTTCAATATATGAAATTACTCAATTATCCCAAGACAAACGAAGTTTCACATTTCTGCCATTGTGTAAAAGACATATCTACATCAATCATCAATCAAACCCATGTGCAACATCCTTCGGCCTAGAAGATAAAGTATATAGGTTGAAAAAATCCTTATATGATCTTAAACAATCACCTCATCAATGGTATTTTACTTTTCAAAATACCATTATTGATCTTGGGTTTGTGGCTAATGAACTTCACCATTGTATATATACCTGGAATAGTAGAAGTCAATTTGTCACCTCATCACTATATATAGATGACATACTCTTGACCCACAATGACAATGATATGATTGTAAAAACTAAGGCATGGTTAAATTCAACATTTGAAATGAAGGATATAGAGGAAGCATCCTAGATACTGGGTATTAAGATTTCTTGAGATAAAAAATCCAAACTTTTATGCCTAACAGCTCTACCATGTCATCTACCGTGAACCAGATCTGTATTAGAGCCCATGGTTAACATTGTGAGCTACCATTTCTTGATTGATAATTTCTTTTTTGGGGCAAGGCAAAGTTATCATAGCTCACGGCTTCGCTTCACTGTGGCATAGCCTTCTTTTTCTGAAATTTAATGGAGGTCGTGTGGCAGATGCTTCATTACTGTATCATGAAGACTATTGATATTTAAATTGTACTTTTCTGGTTAAAAATTAATATAAAGTCATGACGGGAAGGATCTAATGTCTTAAATGTTAAATGGGGTGTTTGATTATGTCTTCTTAATTATTTAGATGATGCACCCCCGAGCGTTAGCTCAAGGTGCTCTAATGGTGTTGCTGTTGGTGGGGAGTTCGACTTTCAGAGAAATACTTCGACTTTTTTTTAGAACAGGTCCTAGTCGAATAGCATATGGATATGGGCATGTTTTAGGCTTCGCCTCCTCTTGTAAAAAAAAAAAATGGATGCCGCAGTGGGAACTTGTTTTGGTAATCACTGATAAGACAGTCTTGTTGCAAGATAAGTAACACTGAGAGATCGACGTACATCAGGCCGTGTCATGTCACACCGAGTGAGCATTACATACGCGTGTCACTGTGTCAGACACGTAAAATTCATTTTGACAACTTGTTAGGATGGAGAAATTGGGAAAGCCCCATTCGGAGTGAGTGACCTTTTGTATTTGCGGTTGGGTCAGGTTTGATCCGAATCGACCCATACCCAAACCATGGGGTAGTTGGGTCAACGTTTGGCAACCAAAGCACAGATTTAATATTCGGGTAGGATCTGCAACATCCCGGATCTGAGTGCCGTTTAAAATAGTGTCCACCAAACTTGAATTAGCCTGAGTTCTGCTTAAAATCTGCAAATTTTTAGTGTATATTGTTTTCTTTTTTTTCGTTACAGCAAGAGGCACAACACACACCCAACATGCATCCTCTGGGAGCCCCACCAGCAGCAATGGCGCTAGAGTCGCCCATGTTAAGGTCTTTTTATGCGTTTCTTGTGCTCATAAGTTGCAGCTTACAAGTAATATTTTCAAAACATTTGGGTCATCTCAATTAAAGTACTTTGTTTTTAAGTAAACCTTTCTTTATTCCCTTTTTTTTTGTCACAACAGGAGACTGGAGGCTGGTATGCACACTCTGGGAATTGAGTTCACACCTGTGCATGGGGAGTCGAGAGCCCTACCAGATGATCTAATGCACAGTGTGCTGCTTTTTAAATAAAGCCTCTTGCTTAATTTTTGGATTCTTCATTTACTCTATCTATTGGTTTGCTTCTTTTGTTCTCTATATGTAAATCAATTATTAATGGTGCACATATGGATAATCAAACTCCAAATCCTTGTTGAATTCCATGTAATAATGTTGACTCCATTTCGAGCTTTTCTCCTTGGAGATTTATCAAAGTCTTTTTTCTCAAGTATGAAATTGGCTGTTAAATCTTTTGGACTGAACCCCATCTTGATTTATCGAAACTAGATTAATAATCTTGAGGTCCCAATCAGAACTGAGTATGCAATTGCAAGTTAATGAAGAATCAACTGACAAAGAACGTCAAACTTTTCTAACAGATGGGTTTGTTTCGACTACTAAGTCAATCTTTCAAACTCGAATTACAGCGATACTTGATGTGTTAGAAGCTAGATGAATAAATGAAGAATCAACTTATTTTGACGAAGATTGAATTTGGTGGTCATGGACTGGATTTTAGTAGGTGTGACTACGCTGCTTAAAGCAGAAAGACAACATGGAACTCAGCCAAATGAAACAAGGCATGAAAATTTCATTCATTGTGTGTTTTCTTCTCTTCATGCAGATACACACACACACAGAGCAGCCCTCATAATCCCTTCCAACATCTAGCGAACGCCAAACTCAAGGGTTTTGGTGTGTTCCAACAATAAATGAAACCCACTGAGTGTGGCTTGATAACGAAAGATGGAATCTTGTGAGCATTCGGGTCAGATTTAGTAGTCAATATGTTTGCATCGAAACCTGAATCCGTATCTAAAATCCATCAGATAAACTTCAATTGCATTGTGAAATACAACCTGATTTGTTATTCAGGATAGATCAGTGTTGTAATTCATAATTAAGAACCTGATTAAGAGAATCCAATTAGAACCGCTATAGTTTTGTTAGGTTCTGAGCTGAATCCGAACATTAGCATTATACATGTGAACTTATGGAGAATCGTTTATCTGAAGAGAGCGAATTACCACAAAGAGCTGGGAGAGCACCACGGTTGTTATTTGGAGATTGTAAACTTTATTTTGTTGTTGGTTTGGGTCAGGTAAGAGAATTGCTTCTGCAAGTCGAGATTGGATTTCTATCAGTTGCAATTTGACTTTCAGAAAAACACAAAGGGTTTCGATAAAAGATTGTTCATGTTCAAACAAGTTTGTTCATAAAAATTTTCTATCCAAAAGGAGACTCACAGAGACCTTTCACAAAATCGTGCATCTGCTAGAAAGGTCTCGGGTTAGATTTGGTTTAGATCTTTGCTCTGGTTCAGTAAACCCGAGATTCATCTGGCTGAACTTCATTGGCTCCTCCCTTTCTCTTGAAAGCTTAGCTTTCAAAGATAGAAGTTCTCAACTCACTTCAATTTTCTCTTCATCATCTTTTAAAGTGGAAGCAGTGGCGGATCTACATTGAAAATCAACTTGAAGTTGGAAGTCTATAGCCTAAGAATATAATACATAGCTCACCATATCCGAAACCATTCAAGCAGTATTTGTCCCACCCAAAAAGGGTTTCTAGATCTGCCATTAAGTGGGAGCAACCAACCATGGTCATGGTGTGCCTCTCTTTTTTCCCTTTTGGTTCCAAAAGTAGGCCGAAGCCTAACAGACACTCTCGCACCAGGAGCACAGGAGTCAATGCGCCCTGCCATTGAGCTAACGCTATTCGTGCATCGTCTTGTGCTTATTAGATATAGGAGAAGTTGATTAAGGTGCTCAATGGAAGGACTAAGTTCGAATCCTGCTGGATGCAAGCACTAGCACATACTTTGCATGGGCATCGTCATCACCTACATGCCTCACCCCTGGGCTTTATGATGTTTCATACCGCCATGAGACCCGAGACCCTGATATTAGGGCTGCTGATGTGCTGCCATATGCCAGATCTAAGTACTCAAATAGAAAGATTGAAGACCCGCAATACTCAAATGAGGGAAACAAGACATGTTTATCTCAAAAACTTTTGGACCCCGAAGTTCTCAACTAATAATTGATCACCTTCTGATCAAGAGAAACATACATAACAATGAGGTACGAAATTAAACTAGTCCATCCATCTTATGAATTGCGTCAGCTCGAAACACACAAAATCCCACAGAATGAAGAAACCAAACACAAAACACACACACTGAGGGAGAAAAGGATATAAATGAAAGAATTCACTATGAATGATCTATATAAACAGAAAGTATAAAATAGCAAGTAATAGAATTGAAGATTGAGTGCATCCCCCAAAACGAGATTATTCATGTTGAATCCACTTAGCTCCTGAATTGAACGCATTGCGAAGCGGGCCTGGTCTTCAGATGACCTGCTTTAAGTGGGCAGGTTGTCTGAATCGGAGGAACCATGCAGTTGTACTGAATACAGAGTGATGCCGTCACCGGAATCGTCGACGTCGGGTTCTGCTCGATTCCGGTGAGGAAGTTGTGCTGCAAGTACAGAACCTGGATGCCGGAGGATAAAAGGCTGTCCACGAAACTGCCGGGAACCTTGCCGGTAAAGCGGTTATTATTGAGATAGAGATTTTGAACCGAGGAGAAGAGCGGAGAAATATGGCCGGTGAAGAGATTGTAGCTCAGGTCGACAGTGGGGACCGTTACTTGGTCCGTCGGCGCGACTTCTCCGGTGAAGAGGTTTCGCTGAAGCTGGAGAGAGGAAATAGGGAAGCTGAACAGATTGCCGGGAATGCTTCCGGAAAATCGGTTCATGCTGAGGTCGAGGTAGTTGAGCCTTGGGAGTCCGTTAAGCACGGACATAACGGTGCCGTAGAGAGCGTTCCAGGAGACGGAGAGGTACTGAACGGATGGTGGTAGCCATTGCGGGAGGCTGCCGGATAGTTGATTTTGTTTAAGATCGAGGCGAGCCAACGCCGGAGAAGTCACCGGAGGGATGCTGCCGTTCAGCCTATTGTGGCAAAGAATGAGGTTTGTAAGCAGGGGAAGTACACCGGTTGTCGGAGGAATTGCGCCGGTGAGAATGTTGTAGCTGAGATCGAGGGTTTGCAGACGATCGAGACTCGCAAGACTCTCTGGGATTTGGCCGGAGAGGAAGTTTCTACTGAGGCCCAAAAATTGGAGCTTCTTGCAATCACCAATGGTAGCCGGAATCGGCCCGACGACCCTGCCAGGCACGACAGTGAACTCTGCAAGGGAAGACAAACGTCCGATGGAAGGGTCCAGCTTTCCGGTCAGCCCGGGCGAGCCAGCCGTAGCGTCACCGAGATTCAAAGCAACCACCTTATTGGGATTCGCTTCTGTGTCACAGAGTACGCCGGAAAATGTGCAAGGGTCGCCAGTAAAGTCCCAAGAAGAGAAAAACGTCAATCCCGGCATATCTTCCAACCCCTTTCTGATCGATTGCAGAGCTAAGAAATCCAAAGGATCCAGAATGGCCATGGTGGTCGGCGTCAAAAGTATTAAAACTTCAATGAAAGGGATCACCATCGACATTCTTCTTCCTCTTCCCATACTGATTTGAACAGATAATTTCCTCTATGTAGTCCTCTGCTATATATATCGGATTGATGTCGAATTGCAACCCGATGAAGTGGAAGATGAATCGATCACGAGAAAGATTGACGGTGACAGTGAGTGAGAATCTGGTTGTGGCTGGTAACTCTTTTATGGTTGTGAAGGGCGTGATCGTCTTTACTGCAGCTGAGGCAAAGAAGACGAAGGAGAAATTTTGCAGCGAAAAAATATTGCACGACGCTTCCACTTCGCTTTCTTTAGCTTCTTCACTTCTCCACCCATATTTTCTTTTTAGCATTGCCACTCTTTTCTTAAATGGTAGTGTTCATGGTGTTTTTTCTTTCTTTCCTCTGGGGTTTTTGTGTACGGGCATCATGGTGCCAACGTGGCAGGAAAGTCAAACGTCACACGTCTCACGGCCAACGAGGCTTAATCGCTTTGTTTTTAGCGGCATCTTTTTCTTTTCTTTTTTTGCTTTTAAATGATATATAAACTAAGCTTCTTCACATTTTCTTCTACACATCCAACTGTTACCGCTTTACGCAGCTCTAATGCCCTTAATAAACCATGAGAGATGACACCAACAAAACTATATTATATATATATATATATGAAAACTGGATCATAACGCTTATTCACTCGAGTTTATAGTAGCTTTTGAGTGATATTAGTATAATTTTGAAAATTTTAAAGTTATTAAATATATTTTTATTATATGTTATTCAAAAGCAATGAATGAGTATGGGTGTTAGTATAGGTAGGACATAATCTCTCTCTCTCTATATATATATATATATATATAAAAGATGGAGAAAATTAGAAGTTACAAAACTCTTTTTCATTTTAAACTCTTCCTAACAATTTGTACAATCCATCTTTTTTATTGAATCATCTGCATTCAAAAGAAAAGGCAAAAATCATATAATATATAATATATTTTTGCTTTTAAAACTAAATTTTATTCTCTTTTTAAATATTGATTGTTTGATAAAAAAGAAAAACGTTTTAGATTGTCAAGAAGAGTCTAAAAACTCCCATTCTCTCTATTCGCTATGGTGACACCCACACAGTTTTTCACCCAATACGAGTTTAACTTACATTCATTACCAATCTGGGTAGGGAGTGTTTGATTCAAGGGCAAGACGTGGAACTCAAACCATAATTTTATCTCCACCAATCCACCTTAGGGTTGAGTTGTTAGTTGGTTTCATTATCGAGTAAAAAGTGGGACACTGAGAGTCATGTTTGATTACGAGAAAAACTGGTTGAAGGCCTTGTAAGAACTGCATCCACTCTCGTACTGGTCATTGAAATTTTCTTACTAAGATAAATATCACGTACTCATACATACATTAATATAATACAGTTGCATCACATGGACCATCTTAGCCAAAATCAAGAGATTTTGCTATTACCTTCTATAATGCTTCACAACCTCTCCCACATAAATATGGGACTCAAGATTCTTCATATGACTGATTACCAATTTGTAAATCCAATTACAGCACGTTTTCTGTCTCACTTTCGGGTTCACATCCATATCCGAATCTGATTTACCACAAAATCACGATTGCCAAGTTCGATAAAGCCATATCAGATCTGAATCCAATCATCGAGTACACAGATCCGGTTGATAATCTAAAAGCTGTGTGGATGGGACCTAAGAAAAGTATTACCAAATCCGTGACCAAAATTAAAGCGTCACTGTCTAAGAGGAGAAAAATGAGTCTCTTCTGTCGATGAGTGAAGGACGAGGCCCAGTGCTCACACACACGTGCATGGCATGCATGAGTGCACACTTTTCTTTCTTTCTGAGCTGTCTATAACTTGAAGGACAGCATCTCATGGCTAGCTGGCTTCTTCGTGTTGAATCCGTGCATCTGTCCACAAATCTCTTTTTGGAGTTATGACCCGAACCTATCCAGCATTTATAAGTCCGACTCAGAATCCAATCAATAAGTTAAATGTCCAAAACCATATCCAAGCTTGTTCTACTGCGTTTCAAATTGATTAACATCTGATCCGAATCCGCTAACTAACTATACATCTTCTGGGTTTTGTTTGATATTGGTATCTGAGACCCAACCCTTGTCCGCTACTCTAAATCCGATTGATTGGATCCGAGAAAGCCATATTGGATTGGAATCCGATCCGTTTCAGTCCCCATCTCTCTCTCTCTCTCTCATATCCAATCGTGTGATCAGTTTGGACTTAAATGAGATGCAGCCACTCTGGAGATCCATGCATGTAAGACCCGCTCGCTCTTTCTCTGGCCGTGCTCGTGAAAGAAAAGTGGAAGCTGTTAAATTAAAAGCAACACCGCAAACCAAATCTGTCATTGGATTATATCAAATCCAATCGGCTTGAATCGGCCGATTCAAATCTACAGCAAAACGATATGGAGTTTCAGCCTTTTGAAACCGAAAATCTTGTTATTTCGATTAGTCTGAACACGGATTGGTGGATCTAGAAAAAAAATTCTGGTGGATATGAACGATCCGATTCGGTTCGTATTAATGCATTAATTGGTTATTAAGTAAATTGGATATGAGTCGACCAAATTATTCTGAAAAATTACAGCTAACCAAAAAGAAAAGGAAATCATACAGTGTGGACCATCAATAATAATTCCATCCAAACTAAATATGATCTAGCAATCCATATAATTTTGAGTAGGGAGAGAGAGGGGGAGGGGTGGCCGCCCCAAAGGCAAGTATGATCTAGCCGTCTTGGACCATCGATCACCGTTTCATCCAAATGAAGTACGGTTAAATCAAGCGTCTCCTCCTTTCCCAGCTCCTTGAATCCAACCCTTAAGCAACTCTCTGCTTTATTAATTTATCACTTACTAGAAATGCTATACAATAATTTCTTTAAAATAAGCAAAGTCCCCTCACTCATCTTTAGAACCTTAAATTTACTTAAAGAATTCAACATGGATGAAATCAACCAATATTATTTTTAAGCAAAAAGCAAAATAGTACTAAGTGCATTAAATGTATCATGTAAAAGTACTATTATGTTTTTTTTATCTTTTTAATTCAAAACTTGATGTTGATCTCAATGATCAAACGATTCAAATCTTTTAAAATGTTTGAACACAAATCAGTATGCATATTTACTACATTTCCTATATGTAAAAGAAAAAAATGAGCACTTCCTCTTCCTTTCTTCCATACCTTGAGGCAAAGCAAGGGACTAATTCCTATTAGTATTTCACAGGGTGTGTATTTTCTATTTTCTAAAACGTAGCTGAATGGCACTTATCTTCATGTCATTTTGAAAATGTTTCAGTAGGATTAGATTTTAAGTACCACATCAGGCCTCCATCCTCATGAAGTATCACATCTTGCCTCCAACTACGCTCAGATTGGTGTGGATAGAAATGACCAGATCGGAATCAGAACCAAATTGACCATGGAACCGGCGGTAATAGGAACGGTTGAACCGATCTCGGAATTAAGGACTCTTCGGTTCGGTCACAGATTATGGTTTTCAAAAATTCGAAACCAGAATAGGAAGTTGCAAACTATTTCTAAATAGGTTATATATATTTTTAATATTTAATAACACAAATTCATTAGTAGAACCTTTATACCAGTACTAAGCGAGCAAACCATTGAGGAAGAGCCATTACCTTTTCATTCCAACAATTGAAGGGAATTATATATAGATCTTGGTCATCGAAATGTGCTCATAATTCCTTGCTTCTCTCCTTCAAATAAAGGGCTTATCATTAAGCTCTAATATCAAGTTCTTTTGGTAATTTACATGTAAAATACACTGTAATTTACACATATAGCAACCATACAATCCTTAAATATTCTTTTTAGGCATATATTTTCCTACATAATATTCTTCATATTTTCAACAGGATTTCTCTCGGCTAAGTCTTTGTCAGAACAAGAAAAGAAGTTCGATGAAATAGGGGAAGGAACCAACAAGGTGAGATGAGCTCTCGTTGAGACTAACAGGGACGCTACCAGAAAAAGACTAACAGATACAGAAAACAGATAACCATGGAATGGAAGGAAGTCTTGATTGCAGCCATCAATGGGAGACTCGGTTTAGCTCTCAAAACGGAGAGGACGAAGAGCTAAATTGATCCTCCTCTTGATTCATGATGAAAATGAAGCTAAAAACAGAAAGATTAATAGCTCATCTGGCATGGTGGTTGACTCACAAGTAGAGGTTCACAAGTTCGATCCTTAGAGCATGGATCAGGCATCAGCATTCTCCGTTGTGCCCGAAAAAATGAAGCTATTTTTGAAATGTTACTCTATATGACCATGAGGAACTGCAAAGAACCTTGTAAAAATGAGAAATCCTGTAAAAAACATTCTATGATTATTTCTAGTATGGGGTGAGTCAATAATTCACGTTGGTATTTTATTGAACAAAATGCTCATAATTCCTCTATTGATCAAGGATTTCAATCTTTGGGAAGTATCATGATCATCCAATAAGAAAGGTTTCAATTTATTGAAATGAACGATTTGAATACATATTGATTCTAACAACTGATTGCAGAATTGATCATTTGGATCTTTCAATTCATAAGTGTGGATCTTAAACCTATGAATGGGGTGTTCTTTATACTCACAAGCAAAAAAGTGATTTAGACAAAAGTAAGTGACTTGGAAAAAAAAGAAGCGACTTGAACAAAAAGAAATGAAGTGACTTTAACAAATCTTGTTTGGTGATAACCTTTGGACTAATCAATCGAATGCTAATTAATATGTAATCAATCGAACACTACTTGAAAACGGTTCTTCAGTTTAGAAACGAAACTCTTGAAAATTTTTGTTCTCATTGGACCGTTTGTATTTATATGTATTAAAATCCCGATTCATGGATCTCTCGATTCGAGAAATAAGAGGATTGAGCCATTCTTTTCACTCCTTTTCACATTCAATAAATATCGGTTGATCATATCTTTCACTATAGCTATTTTACTTCTAATATCATGTATGCCTCAAAAGTAAGCTGTCATAGTGAGTCCTTTCATGTGTATCCGATTATAGCTATTTTACTTTTATCGAATATCTATAAAAGATATTAGAAGTAAAATACAAACGGTCCAATGAGAGTGAAAAGATCTTCAAGAGATATCCAATTACACCCGCTTCTTGAAATTATGAACGAGTACCATTACGGTGACAATCGTCAAAGGCATCCTCCTCAACATTTTCAGAATGCTCATCATGGGAACTGTTACATGCATGTTTGCCTATCGATTGACAACCCGAAATCCCGATTCCAATGTTAATTTAAGAAGCAAATACTCATTAAAAGAAAGTACGTTTAGATTGATAATTTAGAAGGCATTTTTTTTGTTAAAGTTAAATATCGGGGGCATTTTTTAAATAGCTCTTCAAACAGAAACATTATAAGCAAACTCATACCATCTCCGGCATAAGTAACATCTATTCAATGAATCCACCCTCACGACGTTTGTTAGTCACTGTTTAAATTGGGTTAAATGTCATCCTTTGGACCCTCTTAAAGATGGTTGTTTCTTGAAAGACTCGTTTTATCGTTTCCCTTTTCTAACTAAAGCATAGAAGAAGCAAGTCCTTTTCATGTGTATCCGTGAAACCATATTGACTCATGAACGATTGAGTAAAATTGATATAAAATATTGCCTTTTCCTTTTTAAAAAATGCCAAAATATCGCACAACGAACAAAAGCTCACCTTGGGAGTTGATTCACAAGGTCATGAGTTCGATACCCAGCAGCTTCCCCATTGTAACGAAGAAAGAAACACAGAATTATCCAACTTGATCCAGGAATATGGATCTGTAGATTTCAATCGTACGTACGAGTCAGGTATGGCCAGTTCAGTGAATGTCAGCCGAATCCGGACGTAACAAAAGTTGGCAGTTGAAGATGAAAGCGCCTTTCTGGATATAACAGAGAATTGAGTTGCAAGAACTCCCCAGAACGAGAAACAGATCTGACAAGAGATATTGTGATTCTACTTGCAAGCTATAGCAGCAAAGGGAATTCCTCTCTCCCTCTCTCTATGATGGCTTCTTCGTCGGTGAGGTTCGGTATTCGGATCGTGTTTTTGGTGGTGGTGCTTCTTCTCATCTTCTATGTTGGGCGACCTCTGTATTGGAAGCTCTCCGCTACCTTCCAAGAAATCCGCGAGAAATCCGTCAAGGATGGTGCGGATTCTCTCTTTCTTATATTCGTTTCCTCTTCTTCTTCTCTTCGTCTTCGCAAACTCTTGCATTTTGGTTCTTAGTGGTGATTTGCTTCGATCATTTTAAGTCGTTTGTTTGATTGTAGGGTTCTCACACATCGTGTCAGAAGCTCAGAAGTCCTTGGGATGGCACCGTGATGCGTCGGACGCCGGAGTCTCTGCTAAATCCCGGGTCTCTGGTGCCGGTGCGTCTAGGCGACTTCTCCACCGCCTCTAATGAAGAAACCGTGTGACGGGTACTCGTTAGGAATGGAGAATTCTTGATGGTTCTCCGCCTTTTCGCTACTTTCTTTCATTACTCCGGAGATTTGGACTTCCTTCTTGTGGAGAAACAAGTCTGAAATCGAAAGTTTCTTGCTTCTTTTAAACCAGACATTCTGGGTTACCCGTTCGTCTTGTGATTGGGTATTGCAGGAAAGAGAAATGGTTGCCAGATCTGATTAGTGTTGTGTATTGTTGCTTTTGTTTCGTTGGAATTGTTGAATTACAAGACTCAAGTGTTGCCCAATGTGCTGAACATGATACGTATATGTTAAGATGATAAAATGAAATTCATATATAGATGATGTTCTTGCTTTCTTTTCCCCGGAAAATTTTGCGTGCTTCGCCAATTCTCTTTTGGAAAACTGAGTTGTGATGCAGTGTATGTCGATATGAGAATATACAATAACATAACCTCTAATTATCTGTACCATGATTTAGATAATTCTGTATGAGTCTTTTTAATATATTGTGGTCTGTATCTTGGTTGATTATCCCACACAAATTTCTATTTAAAGACGGACGCTTTAACACGAGATCTTGTGGATGGCACTTGATGTTTACTTTCTTCAATCCTTTCTTGCAAGATCGGGTGCATTTGGCTAAATCTGTTGGAGTTTCTTGCAGCCAGCAGCCAAAACCTTCAAGATCCAGGACTGTCCACCGTCGGACATGTTGATTTACAAATGCTTGTTGAAGGTTGCAACTAAATGTAAAGTTCAGTCATATTATCTGATCATTGACAATGGTTTAATTCTGGTTACTGTCAGCAAAATGTGACATGCCGCTTGCCATTAAGAGCCACCTCTAGTTCAAACCAAAGTTCAAACACAGGTTTTGTCCTCTGAATCATGTGAATGCAACTATAAATGGTGCGGTCATAAATCTGGTTTTGCTGTTTTGGTGTTGCCTGTTGGCATTTATAATTTGCATAGGCCAAGACATGATTCTAAACTGGTCCATTGGTTGTCAATGTTGAGAGTATTGCATTCGGTGTTGAGAAAAGGATACGACATATATTGTATCTTTGAGCTTTTGTGATACCAGTGTGTATTGGATGATACTCGCATTGTAACTTTCGTTTTTTGTTTTCGGAAAAAAGGACACAATGCGTATTGCATCTTTGAGCTTTTATGATTCGGGTTGAGTATCTGATACTTACAACACTGGTTTGTCTTGTCTGGATTCGGAAAAAAGGACACATCTTTCACCACTTTCATATTGTTCTACATATCACAAGGTGTATCAACATAATTCCAAACATCTCCTCGAAGGATTTTCTGTTTAAATATATCTTCTTTCTCGCTTTTGAGGTTCCACCATTTAGTCGGAACAGCTCGATGCACTCTTTTCTTCTTTGTCCATTTTTTTATTTATAAATCCATAACTAAAAGTCGATGTTGGGTGGTTAAGCTTTCTCATGGAATTACCTTTCAATCTTTACAACACGCTTTATCTTTTTTCTACAAATAAAGTAATTTATCTAATACAAGAGAATCAATTGGAAATTATGTAGGAAAATATGTAATTTATGGCTATATACTTGTTAAGGTACCTAACAAACTCTGTGGTCAAGAAGAAGAATTATGTTTCGTGTCAAATGATTTAGATGCCTAGTATTAAGAGATGTTTTTTTGGAGATCAAGTATATATATCGACATTTTAAAAGTTACATATATGAGGGAGGAACAACTTATGTTAAGGATTGAGGAAATAAAAAGATTTCTTGAATGTTAATATATTGACTCGAATTAGTGCATGTGATTTGTGTATGACATTGTATTAGATAGTATTAATAGCCTTTTTTGGGGATGCTTAGTTGAGCAAATAGGCAATGAAAAGCAGATATTGCTTTTAATGTTGGCATATTGCTTCATGGTGGTGGAGCACTTCTGGTGAGAAAGATCGGCCATGATCCTTTTGATGTCATCTCCCTGATGAAGTTTTGGAGATGGTGGACTTTAGATGCACAAAGATGTGCAAAAGTGTTATTTTGAGAATATAAGGCCTTGAGGTCAAAATTGACCTACATGGGATAGACATGAAAGGAGTTGAGGTCAATCTTAGCATCAGCTGCTAAGGGCCATTGGCAGTGTGTGTTGCACTTCTTAAAACTGGAGATTATTTTACTCATCAAGGATTGTCCTATAAAACATCTACTTAGATATGATTCTTGTCTTATCATTCATGGGATTATAAAAGATTATTACATACTGATACAGTTAGAAAACTGAAAATTACATAATAAACTAATCAGAAAATAATTCTCTTGTTATTATTGTGTCATTCTGGTGAACTTGTTAACCTGCATGTCTTCCTCGTCTGAATCAGGAACGATTGGTCCTCTGATGCTGATGGTGTCTAACTCTTCGCTTTGCCTCAATTTGAGCATAGGATTTATGATGCCCAACTTGCAATAAGGTAATGAGACAGGTCTCGACCAACAACCAGGACATTTTTGTGCTAAGAATGTATCGAGTGCAAATGAAATCTCTCTTGATCTTCTCCAGGATGTAGTAGCCTGGTTTTTGTGTGCCCCGTTCATGGTTGGATCTGCAGCAATCTGAATAGCCGACTGGTCATACTGTTCAGAGCATAGCAAATAGGATATTCACGTTCAAGGGTTTGCATCTGGTAGGACCTGCTAATGGGTCGATTCACAAACTTCAGTGATGGAGGTCAGGAGTTCCATGTTCAAGGGTGTGCATCTGCTAAGACCTCCCTAACTGTAGCTTGCTGATTGAAAGACAGTAGATGCTGATAGACATAAGTTACTTAAATTGATGTCATTAACTAGAGTGAGAAAATGTGTCGAGGACATTGTTGTCTAAGAGATCAACATGAATGATGCCCCCTGCACTTCATTTGGCGCATGGATAGAGTGGGTTTGATCGACAATACTACTAAAGAGTATACCTCACCTGCAAAATGTTGTGTAAGCAGTCAAAATCGAGGTTTTAATTGCTCTTCCAACTTTTTGATGTTTGTTGTTTGATATTGATTCACAAACATCCATGTGATATTTAATTCTCTTTCTCTACATAAATGTAAGTAAACAAATTTGAATTACTTTCTCTTCATATTGCCGTGCCAGAATGTCTATATGGTTGGTGAATATATCAATGGCAAGAATTCAGCAAAGTGAAGTCTTCGAATTGTTCCTTATAACAAAGATGTGGAGTTTACCCTTAAAAAAGAAGTGGAGTTCAGTATATTTGTTGACACATTGGGGGCACTTCACGGTCGCTTGATGTGGCATTTGTTCCCCTTGGCGTCCAAAGGGAAGTCCCTTTGACTCCATCCTGCAAAATGTGAAGGCGAAAAGGACACCTGAAGTAATTTCCTCCATTGCCTTTTGGCTGTTAAGGTTGTACTATTTACCGTGGCATTGTATCGCTTTGATGGAAATTCGAGGGAGACAATGTACATGGTTTGTAAGACGATCTCAATTACGTTCTCTTGATAAGCGAATATTTTTGCTGTTGCAGTCTCTCTCTCTCTCTCTCTCTCTCTCTCTCTCTCTCTCTCTCTCTCTCTCTCTCTCTCTCTCTCTCTCTCTCCATTTGCATATGCAAGCAGATTCTACACACATGCCACAAAGAAGCCAAGGAAAGCCCAAAATTGTGCGGAAAATAATAGTGACATGAACTTGCTTTTATATATTTTAAGTGTAGTGCGATTCAAGATATGTTAGAATAGAGCCCAAGAATCTATTAGTTGAGTAATTAGCGTGAGAAAAGACTTGGGTTTGATTTTCAGCTTTTTTTGAACATGCACTTGTTCAACTGGAGAGGCAGATGGACTTTGTTTAAGGACGGCTATGTTGAGCAAATTTGTGCAGCGGATATCGTACTCGTCGTCCACCCTTGGGTGGATGGAAGAGCATCACCAAGTACTGGTTTCTTTAATCTGCTCTTTTTCCCTTTGGGGATTAGCTAGTTGGTTGTTTATTGAATTTACTCCTGTTCTTTTTCTTTTTTGGTAGTGAGGGTGCTGAAGCCAGAAGCACGCCCGGGGTATTGAACTCATGACCTTGAACTTGTGAATTGACCCCCGCCCCAAGCCAGGTGAGCTATTGCTCGCTGTGCAGTCTTATATTGTTTTGACTAACAAAAAAGTATATTAAGGATGGGGTTGTCATGTGCTCGCAAGCTGGTTATGGTCGCTTTCTGACCTTGTAGGTGTTGGTGTGATGGATTTTCGTGGGGAAGCCCAACCAAAGCTTTCATAATACGTCTCGCTCACATCCCCCAAGAGATCCACCAGATCCAGCGAACCTAATTCCAAGTTGGTATTCTGCAGCTGTATAACAATTTCTTGGTTGTTCCCAATGGCGAATATCAGCCGTCCAAATTCATCCAACTAGGCAGCTAGAACGAATCAGGAAGCCACCACATATCAGATCATACAAACCTTTTTCTGTTGATTGCTTCCTGCTTCATTTGCAGAGAAGACCCTATCATGTGATATATGATCAGATTTTAAACATCCAAATGAGTTCATATTGACAGCAAAAACTGATAGGAAAAATTGCCACTATCATATATCATATGATATAACTATTTCCCCAATATGAAAGGTTCATCCGAGTCTTTCTTCCCTCTTTATCCTAACCATCAAATCAATACATTTAGACAGCTAGAATTAATAAAAAAATTCAATAGCTTCAAATTACATTAGTCAGGCGGTTACCGACAATCATGTCAGATGAAACAAGCTTTCTTTCTTCACTCCCTCTCCCATCATTGACTAAAACGAATCCTTTTGCAGCTCTGTCTAATCTCTGGGGGAAGGGTTACAGTATACCGTGCTCACTTGGCGAAAAACCATTCAATAAATACATAAGTTGATCTCAGATGCTCATCAGATTTTATGTAAAGACCATCTGTGTGGGTGCGTGTGTTTTTCTGTCTGTGTGGGTGTGTGTGTTTTTCTGTCTGTGTGGGTGTGTCTGTGTACATGCCTTAGATTATGGTTCATTGCTTAGTGATTTTGACAGGAACCGGAAAAGGAAAACAGGATGAAGACTCTGAAGCAATAAAAACCAGAAATAGTGAAGAAAAATGTACAGGCGTCCATACATAGCAACCAACCACAAGACGACCACGACGATCCAACAACAACAACAGGAACACCTAGAGGCAATCATCTATCTATAGTTTATCTCCTTCACTTCCTCTCTTGGTGAACAATGACCATGTTCACATCAAATATGACCTCTTAATGCCTCATTCCAACATGGGCACTGCTCCTCCTGCAGCCAAAATTTGCTGTTCCAACTGTAACGGAAGACCAAGAACAAGACTTTGTTAGTCCGAGTTCTCTCTCTCTCTCTCTCTCTCTCTCTCTCTCTCTCTCTCTCTCTCTCTCTCTCTCTCTCTCTCTCTCTCTCTCTCTCTCTAACACACACACACACACATACACAGAATAGCATCCCCGAGAAAGATTGATAAACGAATACTTGCCCTGAAGAGGGTATCGAGCTTGTTCTTCATAAGGGCGTACTCGTGCTTTACTTGTTGCATGCAGTTGAGGCATCTGAATCATGCAGATCTAATTTCAGGACAACCTCAAAAGAGGGAAACTCGTTAAATTGGTTATCAGTAAAAAGACTAACCCTTCTCTGTTTTGATCTTCACAGTAGCTACGAAATGCGATACAGACATTTTTCACCCGCTGAGCACCTATGCTGTTTCACAATTGAAATATTCTAGTAAGACCAACAAAACAGAGCAGCAAAAGAAGAAGAAGATGAGGCAGGGGAATCATGAAGATGCTCCCGATTGCCTACATATTTGCAGTCAACAGCAAGAACAAATCCTTGACGCCCTTAGATATAGGTTTCCAGTTTTTCAACTTAAATTACTAAAATCAAATGCATGTACACAAAATCTAGATGAAGAAAGAGAAGAGAGACTTTTTGGTTATGGAAATATGAAGAGGTTACCGTCCTTATTCAACCATTAGATTTGACCTGTAAGTTCTTTACGATGGAGAAAAGAACGCATGCACCTTCAGAATTTTTGTGATATCAAATAAAAGGTTTTGGAGTGTCATACCTAGAACTGCTACCCTTCAGCTGGTGAACATGAGCATCAAGCTTCTTGAAGTCAACAGGTTGCAGATCCCTTAAGGATTTAAGACAGGAGCCACTCATATGTTATTTGTTCCTCGAGAGGGAAGAATGCCCAGAAAGAATCTAAAACCCAAAAGGAACTACACACACAGAGAAGTTTCATACAGGGTCATGTCCATATCATTGAGAAGCCTCCCAGAGTCTTCGAAAAAAAGACCAACAACTTCACAAACAAAGTTTGGGTTGCTCTCATCCTGCAGCTGCTGCAGCTGGGTGAATTGCTCGTCCAAAAGTCCCTGCTTTCCCAAACAATCACCAAAAAGGAGAGAGAGAGAGAGAGAGAGAGAGAGAGAGAGAGAGAGAGAGAGAGAGAGAGAGAGAGAGAGAGAGAGAGAGAGAGAGAGAGAGAGAGAGAGAGTTGGTCATACCTCACGGAAGAGAGAAGATGTTAGATCAATAAACCTGCGCTGCAGTTGACCAACATCCATTGTTCCTAGCTTTTGCTTGATGGTTGTGCTGCCCTCTTCTACCTCTCTCACCCTCCCTCTCTTAAATAACGAGACACGGATCCTCCGAACCTAGAAGCAGAACGGGGAAGAGAACTCACGCATCCTTTTATTATGTATGTGCCCAATTTATTGTGGGGATGATCCGATGAGCACCAGGACATCAGAAATCATCCGAACGGCAAGTGAGTTACTTATCGAAGCTTGCAAAAAGAGCGGAGAAGCTTTATTGCGGACTGCAGCAAGCAACCAAAAAGGGGGGGGAGAGAGGGCAAATATTGGATAATGTCGGAAGCGAGAAGGGATCACACTAAGACAAAAAAAGGAATTTCACTCATAGAAAGTTAAAAGTACATCATATTTATAATGTATAACATGCTTTTACAAATAAATGGTAAACACATTTTTATGAACTTTTTATATTTTTCTAGACACCATTATATTATTATAGAATAATCAAAACAAGCACACTAAATTAAGTCTTGTTAGGACTCCTGAAATAATCTAGTTGGTTTATTGAAAAACCAAAAGGTTTTCATTGGAAAACCAAAATGATGTACATCACTCTAGATGAGCTTGGTTTATCAAGAAACCTCTTATTTTCCAATAACCTCTTTTAAATCAACCTCATTATAATCATATCAATCATTTGTTCATCTTAAAGAAGACATCCAACATTAATGGTTTAGCAAATATATTAGAAACTTGATCCTCTCATTTGTAAAACTCAAGTAAAAGTTTTTCATACAAATGACACTTAATGTCAATATACTAGTTTTTTATGAAATAAGAGCAATTACTGACTTATTGTTATACTCAATCGCTCTTGTATGCTCTTACTTATGATTTAACTCCGCTAGCATTTGACGTAGCTAAATTGCTTGAGTAGCATGGTATACCATGGCTATATATTCTACTTATGCAATAGATAAAGCTATCACTTATTGTTTTTAGGACTAAGAGAAAATTTAAGATCCAAGCTTGTTTTTTTATGACATGTTATATGCATAATAAATGTGTGTAGGTACGAAAGGGTCCTCTAAGAATATCTAATAAATATGATCTCTGAAGAGTATATACTTTTAAATGACTTTATAATTTTTTAATATATATATATATATATATATATATATATATATATATATATATATATATATATATATATATATATATATATATATATATACATACTACAAGCAACACAATGAATTCTATAAGAATCAAATGAGGTGCGGGTAGAAAGGATATGAAAATTGGCTCACTATGAAATGGCTGAAGAAGAAAAAAAACTCCCTCAATCAAATAGTGGCATTTATTATACATATTCCCTTGAAAAGTGTTTCTCGGAGGATCCAATGGTGGATTGTCTTTTGAATTCTAATCCAAAAAAGATAAAAACATTCTCCACTATCACCAATATAGTTCACTTTCTCAATTCTTTCTTTTATGGTACAACTGTTTTGCACACTATTCCTTCCCTATAGGGAAGCTAAGGGAAATTCCTTTCATAGCGTACTCCTAGGAAGAAATGGACTAAAGGCTTTAATTTGGTGGCTTATCTTTTCAAAACAAGTCATCAACCCCATAACGGCCTCGGATGGTAGTGCTACACATTTCCTTTCCCTTATAAACATAAAATGCTAGCGCTAAGCCTTTGGCTTGCAATCAGCCAAGGCATGTTTCTCCTTAATCTTTGTCCAAAAGCATCATTAATCAATCAATTGAAGCAATCATGTGTTGCCCTCAAAAGCCAGTGAGTCTGAGACCTCTTTCAATACTAGATAGCTATATAAAACTAGTAAGAGGATTGAACCATGATCGTCCTTCGTGTATAAGCATAGATGTTCTTAACTAACTTGAATATGGCTTTGGCCAATTTCTACTAAAAACCTTGAAATTGATAATAACTCATTGCTGAATACTATATTTTGACTTTCCTCGAAGACAACCATCTCTTGAAAATTAACATTATCATTTTTTCCTCATTCATTTGAAAAAAGAAGAAAGTATAAGAAGGCTCCATAGAACAACAAATAATCAAACAACAACAAAAACACAAAACAAGAGATCCCTTAAAGCCAATCACATTATAAAAACTCCAACTGGAGACTAGCATATAATATCCAAATGCCTTCATTCTTTAAAACATAAACACTTATCCAAAACCCTCTACACTCACCTTTATACAAGAAGGAAAAGGAGAAAGATAGAAAAGGAGTAAAAAAAAAGGTTGAAGGAGGTCAAAGGGTCACCACACTCTTCAAACCAAAACAACTCCTCTTATCTTTACATTCACGCTTCCCTTACTTCTTACAAGAAGAGGGAGAGGAAGGAAAAGGACGGAAAATAAGAGTTCGTATAGAAGAGATTTGCCTTAAAAGCCTTGTGAAACTTCGACGACGAACACATATTAGAAAACTAGAAGCTTCTCTTTAAATCAATCTCTCAGTCAATCGCTCAACTCCTCTCGAAGTTCATAATGAAAGAAATAACATCCGTGAAACGTGTTCACCTCACAAAATCACAAAATATAGATTATAAAATAATTCTCTGCACAGGACAACTAACCACTCTGTAATGCCAGCATCTTTGAACAATCTCCAAATATTCTTTTTCATAATACCACATATTAGAAAATTTTAACTTTTGATTGGAAAGAAAGAAGTCGAAACCAAGACATTGTCATTTCATGAAGAACAATTCAAAAGGGGTACAATATTAACTGAATTGAATAACTACAGCTAATCCACATTAAAAATTACCATGATCCAACTTGCATTGAATGCTAGTAATATGTAGTCCCTTTGTCACAAAAGTAAAAGTACACGTAGATGAGATGAAATTATGGCATTGAAGAGTACCTGACGGGAGGGAACTTATTTTCTCCATGGGGCAAGTACATTATAGATAAAGTCCCTATGTACCAAAAGAGGTACTTGAGAAGTCTATGATCTTGCAACTATAAAAGTTGGTTATACCTTTTACATAGTCTAGATTTAAGGAATTCACAAAAATAAAGAACCACAAAGAACCATCACAACTCATTGATCTTTGATGTGAACTTGAGGTGATAAAATACGTGCAAAATAGGAAAAACATTTACTTTATTTAATTTAAATCTCTAGCGTTATCCTACCAATCAAACATTAGAGATGATGGTTCCTTGTGGTTTCTATTTGTGTGGGTTCACTAAATCTAGATTCTCCAACTTATGATGGTTTTATTCTTCAAATGAAGACGTCTTGGAGTTCAATAATCTGTTATCAACCCCCGTAACTTCAATCAGAAACTCACTACAAAGCCACATCAATATTAACAATGGCATTCCTCCAACCAACAATTATTTGAGGTAGAGCACCTTCATGTATATTCAGTAAAATTACTTACAACAAAGAAATCCCATAATTTAAATTGAAAAGATTGGTAATGCAATAAGGACATCTAAGGATCGAAAACTATAGAGACTCATTTACATTTGGTGAGTTGGAGAATATGGATCAGTTATAGAACGGGCCTCTTCCTTAACAAGACCTCTTGATTCTCCATTAGATGAACCTTACCACAACAGTTTGAATGAAGAAGCTTAAAGCTCCGGATTCAAGATTCCTTTCCAATTTTTCCACTAGTTAGCACACATTACCCCCCTTGTTCCCTTGTTAGGACTTCTCTTATGTGGCAGACAGAACAAGGATCACGCATCTTTCCGTTTCTGTGGCCACAAAAGCTGTTCTTAAAATTGATTATTCATTTGCCACATCCATGGTGTCATAAACCTGCACTACGACCTCATTTTTTACCTTTTAGATGCAATCCAAAAGCAAAACTACTAGAAGAAATCATAGTATCAGAAGGAATCCCTGAAGAATTTCAATTCCCTCTACCTCAAACCTCATTATGAAGATGCTTTACTAAGGTCTAATATGTCTTAGTGACATGGTAAGCTCGATGATTATCATCGGAATTTTTTCTGCAAATAGAAACACTACGCCAGTGAACATGATAGAAGTTGTGTAGAAGATATTGTTCTCTTCAAATTCTATCATTAAGATTGAAAACCCGAAGTACAAATTCCAATCTAAACAATAATAACAAAGACGTTTTCCATATTAAATGGGGTCAGCTATATGGATTCTTTGTTTCCATAAAGGTTGATCTTGTGCCATACTAAAAGTTAACTCAACATAAGTTAGATCATCCTATATTTCCTTCCAACACTTTTGTGGTCTTCTTCTTTCTCTTTTAACATTTTCAAAATACAAATTTTAAATCAAGATCGATAGGAGCCTCCCATATTCTCTTTGGATAGTTACAAAGCGAGCCTCTGATGATATCAACCTAGCTAGATGAGAAAAGCTTTTGGGCATCTCTCTCTCTCTCTCTCAATATATATGTGTGTACTTTTTGCTGTAGCATAGCAAAAAGTGCAGACGCTCATGCTCATCTGTGCAAAACTCCACCGATAAGGTCTTAATAAATTCAATTCAATAGCTAAACCATTGGTTAAGAGCTCAAGGACTCTAGAATTGACATATCAACCTAAGACTAGAGAGCAAAGTTTTTGCAGAATGTAAAAGACAACCAACTGCAAACCAGGATGAATTTTTTTTCCACGTCAAGCACCATACTCCAGAGCTCTTGGGTTAATGCCATTAGATTTCCCTCCCATCTCTCGTGTTATTCCAGAAACAGAAAACAACAAGGAAAAAACATAGAAAATGTTTAAAATATTATAAAGATCTTAATTCAACTTAGCAGTTCTTGGAAGCAACGATACATCTGATTTTACTTTTCTAAACAAACGTTTTGTTATTGTTGTTCTACTAAATAAGAACGTTAAGGGTGTTATTTGTTCAATTATTTAAATATTTGTATAACTTGAATAAACAAGTTCATTTTCCTTTTGGCAAGGTAGTCCTAGATAGACCCGTACCCAATATGCACACCCTGCTCGGTTTCAAAACTCTCACGACCTTCACTTGAATGCTCTTGCAAGTCAATCCATTAGTCACGCTGAGTCAAAGGCTCTTTATGCTCATATTAACAATTAAAAACTTGCTTGTGCATGTGCATTTACTTGTGCACATGAGTGCGCATGTAATGCAGATGTGTATGCATTTAAAATCACCAAAGAAGAATCACCACAGTCCCCACTTCAGTGGGGGATCTCTCTTCAAGCATGGTGGGGCATTTTCCAACCCAAGATTAGGAAAGCTAAAAGTAGTTCATGATTGAACCCTTACCAAAACATGATCAAACAATTCCTAACCATGGTCCTTGCGAAATGGATCATAGGATACGAAAAGAAACTCCAAATATTTGATAGCTTCCTCTTTTAGTGAGATCTCAATTCTAGCTACTGTTTCATTAGATATCTTACAACTACCCACCCAGAGACGAGAAAGGGCATAGCAAGCGGCGAAATGCTTCCGGGAGTTGAAAATAAGCATAGATATGGAGATTTCCAGTATCACAATTATTATTCAACACCCGTTGGAAGCGTACTAGGTTATAATACAGAGCCCACGGTATAACCGTGAGCTATTCACCCCACTCTAAAAATTCGAGATTGGCAGCCAGCCTAGTTGGCTTGGCCTCTGGTCACACCTCACTTAGGCAAGTCATCTCTGTATCGACTGAGTGAGTTTTGGATCGCCTGGTTTGAACTGTTGTCTTCACCACACATTGTATGTTTCTAATGAATTCTGTTTTTCTTTTTCTTTTTATGGTTAGAATGGGAAGGGCAAAGCTATATGCGCACCTGAAGCATCAAACGCATGATCTTCAACTTGTGAGTTGAACCCGTAGCCAGGTTAGCTATTGCTCTTGTGCAATGAATCCTGATTTTTTTATTTCATTTTTCGTTGTATTTACTATTTAATACTTTATTTTTTATTGCATTATATTGCATCTCAATATTGTTCTTAACATTTTAAGTTTATTCTATAATCTCCAAAAAAGAAATGCATAGGCATAATGGTGTCATTAAGTCAACCAGTGACCGGGTGAATTCACTGTGCCTTGGGGATAGGCCAACTTTGCCATGCTTATGAAAGTTCCACAATTCATTATTGCTCATAATCCAATATTAAACTTATAAAGTGGCAGGGCGAATCGATTCTTGATCATGAAAGGGGTGAATATTTGAACAGATTTGTATGATGAAGATAGGCACGCGGAGTATCTTCCTTTTCTTTTGAGAGAGACCACGCACAATATCTTCATTTACAGAGTAAAGTAAATTGAACATTGCAAAGATGATATGAATGTGACCTTTAACTCTTTTTTTATCATATTAGGCAGTAAATCAAGCTGGGATAAGCCAGGGAACCTTTGACTGTCGTCGTTCATCAAGTGGTCCAGATCATCGATTCTTATATCAGCAGTCGATTGGATTTTGGTGTAATGTGAGCCATTGATTTTGACTACCTTAATAACTTAACATTATATTCTGAAAAGATGCTCTCTTCAGAAAAAAAGGCAAGAAAAGAAAGATGCTTTGTTTTGTTCAACAGCATGCTTAGTAACTTAACCAAGCTGCTAACAGTTTGGTTCGGTTATATCGTCCTTTAGGCTCATGAAAGCTCGTTGAATGACATTTTTGTAAATTTTTACTTAGCCCGTAGAGCCTCTCCCACGGTGGGTAGAGGGGTAGCGAGTTTAGGGTATTTAAGTAATTGGAGACCTTTTTTTCTAAATTCTTTTCACAACGAAAGACTTAGGTAAAATAAGGTTCATTTTGTTTAGGGTGTTTAATAAAATCTATTCTTCAACAACATTCAGTTTGGGTTATAAAAAGGATAGTAAGCAGTTCATGGATATGTTTGAATAATTTTTTGTTTGGCCTAGCAGTTGCCTTCGCTTATTTATATACAACAACAACAACTAAGCCTTTTCTCATACTAGATGGGGTCGGCTACATGGATTCATTGTTTCCACATAGCCCTATCATAAATTGTAGAATCCATGGTAAATAAGTCCGACAAAGTTTTACGTTAGTTGTCGGAAGCCTAACACAACCTTCCTCTTTTATCCGGGCTTGGGACCGACCATGCAAGGGTGATCCATTACATGAGCGGAGTTAGCTTATTCATATAAAACAGAAAATTAAATCAGTCGGGAGGTGGGGACACCGGACATTAACCTATGATATTTTGAAAGATATATTCATGCATGAAGAAGGGCAGGCATTATATGGTTTGGCAAAAGGAAAACTTACATATAGACAAAGGATTATCGAATTTACATTCAGCTGCTTCTATGTAGAAAACTTTTTAAAAGATCATTCAGGTGAGTGCTTAGTGGCTTTTCAGTTACTCTTCTAATCTCTCAATTTTCGGGTTCACTCTCTTGTTCGTTTTCTTACTATGGAGAGAGCACCCTTAGAGGTGGAGCTTGAGTTGCACCCTTGACTGTGTAAAACCCAAAGAGCCTCGCCCTCACGGGATGTTTGATTGCAAGGCCAGCCCAGTGTAATTCCAGTTCCATGGTCCCGGCCCTCATATCAAATACGTCCTTAGGGTTTTAACCAGCTCGTTGGCTTATGTTAAGGGAAAATAGATTGCGGTGTTACAGAGAAGCAGACTCACGGATTTTTTTTTTCCACTTTAAGGAATATCATACCAGTGAGGCCAGAATTGGATAAAGTCTGCCCCACTACAAAGACTACTATGATCCACCTGTTGCACACAAGGGATTTGGTGACAATAAATAGCAAAATAGATTGAATTGGCAATCTACCTACTTAGGAAAAGGTACATTATAGAATATCATACCAGTGAGGCCGTAATTGGATAAAGTCTGCCCCACTACAAAGATTACTATGATCCACCTGTTCCACACAAGGGATTTGGTGACAATAAATAGTAAAATAGATGATAGAACTCTTGAATTGGCAATGTACCTACTTAGGAGAAGGAAAATACTCCAAGATTGTCATCATTATCACCAAATCCAACTTTTCACTTTCACAGTGTCTCCGTTGTTGGCTGTGTCCATCCAAGCAGAACCCTAGTTCGATGGAGCAGTGCGTAGAGCGGCATTTTTGACTGAGGATCCAGAGTCTGGACGCATGCTCGGAGTTAAGCAAGATATATGGGGGTCGGATGTTACTAAGCATCTAAGATAATTATCAACAGTCAGATCATCTTTCGCAACATTGCCTTTAACAGAATGTGGTTGAGTGACTGCAAAGATAACAACACTGGGTCAATCAGTTCTTTGTTCCACCTCTCAATCACAATAACCGATGAAGACAACCCCATACAGTGTGGCAAAAGTCTTGGTTTTGGTTGATTATTTCTCGTTCACATGTAACAAACCATGATTACAAGATACTGACATGCCGAAATAAGATGCCCGCGAGTCAGGTGAACCACAGTATTTTATCCTAACTAACCATGCAAGGACTTGAGACTAGCTGGCTTCATCCATGCATGGACTTAAGACGAGATAGCTTATCCTCAGACAGAAATGCAAGAGCAAAATGCGGTCCAAAATAACCTAAATATTTCAAGGAAAACATGCCTGTAATTGCTCCTAGAGAAACTTGCCCAAAAAAGAGACAAAGGTAACTTTTCACTGCCAATTATATCTGCAAATGCAGCATGTGTCTAGAGGTTGGGATTCTATAAAGCAAGACAACATCTGATTTATGTTCACAGGATAATCTTGAGACACCAGGTTGAGCAACCACGTAGGCTCGAGCACAATATGGTTCACGCTCTAGAACCAAGCTGTTCCTGATCCAAGATATTTTTGTTAATTTAACATCTACTCTCTGGCACAAGTCTGCAATCCAAGAGCCCACTTGTTGTGTTTGACGGGAAAGACCATTACATAAAGTGGAAATGTAGGAAAGGACTGAAAGAGACGTCTTTGAGCATCTGTTTCATGTTTTATGCGATTTTATGTAAACATATAAACGGGAAAAATACAAGGGTCAACATGACCAGAAATAATGTGTTTGCTGACCAGAACCAAGCTAGTCAACAGTGGCAGACCTTCTAAAGACAATTCAGCAAGGCATCTTGCGCTGACCCAACCTACGTCCAAACTAGAGCACCACAAAGCTTGCAATGGAAGTCCAGCAAGCTGAGGAAAGATGATTCAAATCGTCTGAACTAGATGGGTCCATAAGACTCGCCAATATGGATGACCCCGTGAAGACACCAGTCACGACATTATCAAATTAATTCGCTTACCAGAAGCAGAACTGTTACAGTAGCACATGAGTTCCAGAAATGTTTTCTCCCTGTGGCAGTATCTTCATATGGTGAGCATCAAAAGGTGAATCATTTAAATGCTCCTGAACGGCCCTCTTGAAAAAAGAAAAGGAAACAAAAGTAGCACCACTGAAAGAAAAAGTGCATATAGAAAATGTCGGTGCTTTGGTCCCATCTCAGCTTTAAACCCAGATGAAATGCAAATGAACGCAACTAAAGGCTTTTTCCTGATGGAAGTAACACCTGGGTTTATCAAACTGAACTCTTCACAGAATCTAAACAAAGGATAGAAGGATCTATTCTTGATGAAAAGCATGTGGAAGGGTTTCAGCAAGAAAGAAAGAACGGGTGGATGGGTTCAGTGCAACAAATACAGATGTTCTCGCTAATTAGCCTCTAACCAGAAAAGTAGCAACAGGGAAACAGAAAAGGATAAATGAAGGCTGGACCCTCACCATAATAACTAAACAAAAATTCTCATTAGAGTGAAGGCTTCTAAAGGAAACATAATTCAGGCATTCCCTTCTCTCCCAGAAAAAGATAAGCACGTCATATGCATATAATGAAGTCGTAAGACAGAACATACACAACATTCATAACTTCTATTGTCTACATGAAGGAGCGAACGTGTATATGATTGATCGCCATGTGAAGGAAGACAGTCAAAAGAAGATACCAGCAAATATATTTAAAAACTGAGACAAATATTAATCTCACTCAGCCCTCTGGTCGGATTGGATGCCACTGAGGTGGTCAAATACCGGCAATAGATCTGTTTCTCTAAATGCAAACTCTTGAATAGATGCCT
Source organism: Brasenia schreberi (assembly GCA_036023115.1). Taxonomy (NCBI): domain Eukaryota; kingdom Viridiplantae; phylum Streptophyta; class Magnoliopsida; order Nymphaeales; family Cabombaceae; genus Brasenia; species Brasenia schreberi. The sequence goes on along the minus strand of JAYKKT010000089.1, from coordinate 4,369,409 downwards.
TTTCAATTTCTATCTCTCCACTGGAACAATCATGACCATCCGTCCCAGTAGTGATTAAGGGAGTTATTATGTAGAAACAAATCCGGAGAAGTTTTTAAAACTAAAATTAACTAAGAAAAGAATTAAACCAGGAAAAAAATATCAAAAAAGGAGATATACCTTTGACGTTTTCCATATCGGAATCCTTCCAGAGTTTATCTGCACTTCAGCATTTGAGAGAAATAAGTGACGATTTTCATTGGTTTTGGTAGGATCTTACCCATTGCTCGATGTCTTCAGGCAACTTATTTGCATGTGATCAAAATGAGAATAACGTGTAGACTTCCCACTTATTTGTAACTTGTCAAATTGAAAGATAAATTCCCCTTTCAGGCCAACTTGTTCGTCGGCATACATCCCACCACTGAACAGGTTCAGTGATAACCTTCAAGTCCTCGTCCTCATTTAAACCCAAGGAGCCAATACCAGCTCTTGGTGAATGAAGACTGTAAAATGATTCTTTAGTTGCCGTAGGGAGGACATATTGAATAAGATGACGTGAAGGAGAGTATACCAATAAATGCTCCGAAGAGCTTGATTTTAAACAACCTGATTGAGGAACATGGTGTAATGAATTGTGAAATACTGCAGAAATAGCACCAGAGGGTGCATTTTTGTTTCCTACAGACGTGATTGGCAGGCTGCTAACCATGTCAAGCCATCCACTGCCGCCATTCTTTATCCTGCTAACAACAAAAAGTGTGACAGTAGGTGGAGGTGGTGGTGGTGGGAACAACAACGAACTGCGCATATTGGTTGGTTAAGATCCGTGAGCTAACCACCAAGGTTGTGGGGAGTCAAGGGCCAGGGATGGACCATCAACATAAGAAGGATGTGAAGAAAGAGCAGCTTCACCACCAAAAGGCGATAAGACAAAAATATGACATGTCCTCCTCGATGAGATAATTACAACCCACTGACTGTAGCCGCTGAAACAGATATCTTGTATGACCTATTAACAAAGGCAAGATCAATAATCGTTTCTTACCTAAACTGGAACATAGACTTAGCATGAGTATCGTAGTTTCTTACAGCAGAGGTCATTCCACGATATAATTTGCATAGGTGTACATGTGTCATGCTGAACATGACATATAACATTAGCATCACTAGCAACATTAGATGGCACTATGCGGAAGACATTTATACTGTTCCCATGCACAGATGCAGTTACCAATAGGGTGCCACTGGGATCAAAACAAAGGGCAGATATTAGACTGCTGTGAGCTCTAAACTGAGCAATAGTGGCGTCGTCACAAAATCCTTGACCACAACCTGAAGAAATTTCCTGGAATGGTCATATTAGAAACTAAAACCGTTCTCCTGTTTAACTGGGATTTAGAACGAGTACAACCATTGAAAGATTATAGAAGTGAACCATCTATAAATAAAGCAGAAAATCTTACCACACCAGCATTATCAATTTCATTTAGGTGCGCAGATGATGCAACCCTACTGATTTTCCAGTTCCCATTTGATGAAACAGGAGAAATGCAACCATCAGGTAAGATATCTTGGTAATATTTTAACAATGCTTTATAGCCAATATCTCCCATATTGATCAAACTGGCAGCAAGATGCTTGATTGATTCCACAGCCAAGTGGGCCGTCACATTCCCGGTCCCAGGTGAAGTAGATGGACTCACGCCAGTACTGAGGTTCTGAGGACTAAGGCGACCAACGTTTGACGTCCGACACTGATTTGAAGCATAAGATATCCACCGAGACCCCACTGCCATTGGGCCATATCCAACATTAACACCTGTGACTCGACCCAGCAAGGGAACAGGGTAAGTGAGCAAACTGAACTTACTCTCTAGAGTAACAGGATCAAAAACAGTATATCTGCAAGCAAAGAAGAACCACTCGTACTGATGAATTACAAGAACTCTGATACTAACAAATCCTATAACATATAGTAACTTTTATGGTACCCAGAAGATGAGAGCACTTCTGTTGTCAATGCCACAGCAATAATGTGTGGACTGCAACGAATGAGGTGAACAGTTGAACGGAACCTTAGAACATGTACATAGTTGTGAGATCTAAGGGAATAGAAACGAACAACCATAGGACCTGAAACAGTTGTTTCCTGAAGAAACTTTCCATCCCGTAACTTTCCACCAGGAATTACACCTTGAACCAAACCAATGCCTTTAGCTTCATCCACAACAACTAATAGCAGTGGTGTGTTCCTGTAAAACCACCCTCGTGCAGCGACTTCGATCGAAGGGGCTGTACTTGTAAAAATGTGACTGGAGCATCACGTTTTGACACCAATTCACGGACATTGGACGTATCTTCAACATCGAGAACTTGAAATCCATTGGAATAGCCAAGCAAAAGCACATGCTTGACAGTAGAATCTCCACGCTCTACCTTATCAAATCCAGCCCATTGCACCTGCTTGAGTAATGGCGTTTAAAACTCAACAGCATACGCCTAAAACATAATAGACGTGATGTCATGTTCAAAATGGAAAACCGTTTAAGTGGTTCATCATCCCAGATACAGTCATCTCTCACTATCCAAAACTATCAATAGCTCTCGGGTACCTCTGAGAGATTTATTCAAAAACTGGAACCAGCATATGCAATATTCACAGCAACGATTCCAAATGGGTTCATAAGAAGTCAATCTAATAAAATAGCTTCATGGTCTTCAACCCACCAAAGACCAGAGAACAGTATTTGGACATGAGAGATGAGTGAAGACTCAAACCTCGTACTTGCATAGCAGGGAACGGGGATCTTGACCCAGGCATTCCTACAACCAAGTGGTTGATGTGGTTTCTTACGCTGTCGGTGAAGTATTGAATTTTCCGTTCTAGTGATAGGCTTGCCCAGTCTAAATTTGTACCAGCTCAAGCTTAGGAGGTCTTCCTAGGTTTTAAGGTTTATGCAAGTTTGAGACTCAAGTATGAGTTAGAACGACGGTGTTTGATGTACTGTTTTGGATGGAATTAGCTGCTAAATCGACAGTTCCGAATCAATTTACGCGTCTTTCTGAGGAGCTTTTAAAATTAATAAGAACTTCGTTAAGGCTGTTGCCGGCCTTGCCGTGTCCATGGAGCCCATCTCTATTCCGCATTTCCCATTGTTCTCTTTCTTGTATTCCCGCAACACGCCTTTAGAACAAGCATCATCCCTGACAATGCCAGGCCGGTTTAGCATTAATAGATTCGGCCTCTCTCTCTCTCTCTCAAAATATTGCTTGTGCAGGCAAGTTCAGCACGCTCAGTGGTTAGAACACATGGTTTCCTAGCTCAACCCACCAAGGATATAGCCTGTTACAACTGGACATACTAGCCAAGTAAGATTTGGCAGAACCCCAGTACATATGGATATGATCTAAGTTGTCATCATTCAGAAAAATGGACTCAAGGCAAGAGATCGGCATGTTCAGAAAGCACCAACATAAGAGAAAAACCCTTTTCTTTCACAAAAGTGGAATGTATTCTGAGACGAAGATGCTGGGGCTTCCTGTGCCAATCAACCAAATGGTGATGCATTATGGTTCCTATATACTCCTTGACAAACCACGCATTTGATTCCTTTTGGTAATTTTCTAGCAAATCTAGAACCCCGACCAGGATACGGACTGCAGATTATGAAAAAAAAGTAAGAGAAGTTCTCATGTATGTGCCTTTCCGGTTACGGCAAAGGGGAAAACAAGTTCCATCAAAATAGACAAAACGAATCCATGACTAAAAGGCCCCACCATGAGGGATTTATAAGGGCCCAGGGGAGACCAACAAAACCGAGAAGCATTAAAGTGACACCCATCGGGTCGATACCCTTGAATACCAAGGCACATACTACTACTACAGGATCCTAATCATGCTAAAATGAATATAAGAAAATCTGACACGAAACTCTTGCCAAGCATATAAACTGAACAATTTTAAACATGCCAAAATCTCAAATAACAGTAAGAGCAGGTATGAACAACTTGGCGATTGAATTCGGAAAACTTAACGAAGAGCGATTGAAAGGAATAGAAAAAAAGACTAGATCCTTCTCGTCTCTGCAGGCAACCGAAGCGGCGACGGAGGTGCCCTTCGATCGAACTGTGGACGCAACGGAAATGACATTCGAAGAGACGGTTTTCAGGCAGGACGAGATGATCCGAACAGAACTCGGCAGCAATCTTCTGTCGTTACCGTTCTTCGCCGTCTTATCATCTCTCTTCATTCCACAAATCTGCGAATTCGATCGAAACCAATCTTCCCTCCAAGCAAGAACGAGATCCCCATAAACAACGCTAACATTTGGATGTCTCTACCGGAGGTGGTGGCGAATTTCGAGGATGGTGTCTAGGAATCAATAACTTGCTACACAAACATCTCTCTCTTGCTCAACAAGAAACCTGGTTTGAACTTAGGCGACACGCTAAATACGAGCACATCACTCAATCAACCAGTAGCTTCTTCGATGACGAGGGTGTCCCCCATCACTAACCACGTTACGACGTGCTAAGGAAAAAAGAAAAGGACGTTATCACCAACAGAAACACAGAGGGAAAGTGGTCTTAGTGGTTGATGATTTAATTTTTATGCTCAGAGACGGACAGAGTAGAAAATTAGCATAAACTATCAAACAACCTACTTGGGGTGTGTAGAGAGAGAGAGAGAGAGGCTGAAAACGAAGGAAAAATTTTGAGATAATTTAGGATATATAGATAAGAAAATTGATATATAGATAATAGAGCAACATTGCATTCTGACATATTCAAACAATTGTAACCATCTCATTTAAGAGTCAGATGAATGAGATTACTTTTTTATTTGTTGATTCAATTATTCAACTCTTAAATTTTGTTGATACTTATTTTATACCCTAAAGCAATACATATATATATATGTCGAGAGAGATCGGCTTCACATGAGTCAACAACACCTTACGGTGGGCTAGGATCTAGCAGTCACTCTCTGTCACGGTGTTAATTTTTCGAAGGTAAATTTTTCAAAAAACTTCAACACTCGTGATGACTAGAATCCCACTCGATTCTATGAGCCCTTTTTGTCTCTGCCCCTATCACACTCCTGGTGCAACTTACCTATTCGGTTTGGCCACTCAAAAGTTAAGTGTTTGAGAGCACAAGATCTTTCTCATGACTCCACGGTCTTTGGACAAAGCACACTTCTAACTGAAAACACAATCTATTGGATAAACCACATAGCACACTGAAACATTCACTCAACCACATATGGGGTTTCCTTTTCACTAGTTAAGGGTTCGGCTGAACCCACACAAGTCTGGACTGCCTAGCTAGGACGAGGGGAGGTTTACCAAACTCCCAACTCCACTCGATTGAAGTAAACAGACCGCACGGACGGATGAAGGCTGGCAGCACTTCGGTGGTTGATGCAGTCGGCAGCAACATGGGTAGGCTGGCGCTAGTCGACTAGTGCCAGGTAGCTCCTCACAAGGCTGGGCGCGTGTACCGTGTCTGGCGTCTATTGCGGGACGGGGTCTGACCCCTCTACTGCTCGCAGCTCCTAGTAAAGGATCCTTGGCAAGACTAGGGCGCGAACGACCGTGGCACCTGAAGACCTTGCTACGCAAGATGGCGTCAATAGTTGGGGCTACAGTGCTAGCTACCCCGCACCTGGAGGCTCCACAGCTCACCCGATTGAAGGCTGAAGGTAGAAGGTTGAAGGCTGGTGACAAGGATAGCAGCCCTTCGGTTGGTGTTGGAAGATGGCACACGATCAGCAACAGTCGGGAGGAGGGTCGGCAGATGGCGTTAGGAAGGCATGCTTGTTAGAAGGCTCTTGAGGGGGTTCATAATGCTAGTCGGCTAGCGCCCGGTAGGAGACCCCTGCACTCTGCAACGCGGCACCCAATCAGACCTGGAAGATGTTCAGCTTGGTCTCTGCTGCAGGTCGACCTCTAACTCTCTCTCTCTGGTTTCTACACCCCTCCAGCACGGTAAGGCCCGACCCTTAAGGAGGGCCTGGGCGGTTGGGACAACCGCCCCTACTTTTAAGGGGGCGGTTATGCCCAGCTAGAGGTGTAACCGCTCATGCCCCTTGCAAGGCGGGTGTGTTGTCCCTAGCACCCAGCTAGGGACGCCACCTGTCCTAATCGTCACCAGACCAGGCGCCAAGTGTCCTGGCCGGTCCTAACCACCTCTAGTCCTCCCTAACCAAACCGCACCCTAGCCTAACCGTCTAAGGCTCGGGTCACCTAGACCCACTAAGACCGAACCACCCTAAGACTAATCCTAACCTAGTCTCGACTCGACTCAAGACCGACTAGACCTAGGCTTAGACAATTGTGCTCAGGTTTATGCCCTTACAAAGACAATTATTTACATAGAATAGGGATATGATGCACATGATGCCTCCCGATCGGCGCGAGCGCGCGCACCACGAACTCACGTCCGTGACACTCTCCGCGGTTAGGCTGTCAATAGTACACAGTACGTTAGGCGAAGATCTACGAGGAACTCCACGCACTCGGGTGAGACAGACCGCGCGACGCTCTGTTTTCACCGTGTTTTGAGGGGCCTGTGTCAAACCTGACGTCGTAGAAGAACTGAACTTCAGAATTTGGTTGGTGTGGTAATCGTTTCCCCACCTTTGGTTTTTATTAGCATTAGGAACTAAAGAATGAAACAGTGCACCCCAGAGGTTTGGTTCAGAGATAGGGCTCTTGACTTCCACACACTGCAGTTGCGAGTTCCATTAGTGGGTGGGGGGGTGCATGTATGTGTGGATGTGCTAGGCTTCGACCTCTCTTTGTAATGGTACTTAACCAAAAAAAAATGGATAGAGTTGTGATAAGTACAGAGAGAGAGTTCTTCTTCACTAGTGATATGTTGTTCTGATCATTATTTTTTTATGAAGATATTATTTTTTTAAAACTCTTAATTTCTTTTAAGTTACGTTAGTGAAAAACAATGAATTATCATGTGAGCAAAAGATACTGTTTTCATATATATAGTGATAAATTGATAATATCTTTTGGTATATAATCTTGCATAAATAATTTTATCATTCAAATCTTTGAGATTGATGTTAAAGATTTGAATTAAAAGAGCCAATATACTTTTGTACTATACAAAGTAAGTCAAAGCTCCACCATCAATATCAGGGATAGAATGGTGATAAAATTTAAAATTTCGGCACTACTATGTGTGTGTTTTAGTATCAAATATCAGAGAGTCCTCTCTCGGTTGTCATCTTTGTATCAAAGCATCGATATTGGGGAAGCATAACGAAATTGAAACAAGATGTGAAGAATATGATAACCAACAATACTAAAATTAAATCCAGCAATATCTGTGATCTTGACAGAAAATTTCATTAGTTGAAGCAACATACAAAGATCATACGCATCTTTAATAGTAAATTAAATTACCGCCAGGAAAGTAGCGAAACTTGAATTTCTCAAATTCACCACAAAAATCCATGGAGTTGAATTTTAGAAGTAGACAACTTTACTTTTTAATAATTAGAAGAGCATAAGGTTTTCACGTTGTCCTAGCTTGAAGATCATGTAGTTCCTTGGCATTTTGAATCAAATACGTACTCCGAACTCCAAGTCGGCACCGAGGCCATCTCAATCAGGTTTAAACCACCATCCTTTCCTACTTGCATAAGTTCCTAACCTTTTGTGTTAGTGGGCTAGACTAAGCTTAAGCTCCACCGGAAGCCTGGGCCCTGAATCTATCTCACTATAGGCAGCCTTGCTCCTCGGCTGCCGTATGCTCCAGCCGCGAACTCTAATAGCTTGCTCAATTCCCTGTAACCGGCCTTTCCGTTCATGGCGTGGTAGAGCCTTTGAGGTTCGCCGCCGACCTTTTTTTTTCTTCTTCGGCGGGTTCGACTTTGGCTTATCTAGCCTCTTTGCCGAACCCCAACCCTTTGTGCCCGCAGCCCCTTTGACTCTTGAAGTTGCGGATCATCGCGGACTGAGACCTCTCTTCCTTGCTGCTTGGCGGGATATTTAACGCGTTAGCTACAGCACTGCACGGGAAGTGGGAGAATCAAGGGATTGATTGGAAAGGTTTTCCGGGCAACAGCACCTGCGCCGCGCCTCTCATGTAAGAGCCGTTGATGCTTCTGTCGATTTCTTTGCCGACTATGTCTGCTATCCGGCCACCCCGTAGCACCTGTCTGCGCTAACCTCTATAGTGGGGGCGAGGTAGCGGCTCTCCCGCAAAATGAGCCAATGAGGTCTTGTCCAAGAGATGAGGCCATCTGAACTTACCTTCTTGAGATACTTGAAGCAAAGTCCAGGTTAAGGCTAAACAAGCCAATCATGAAAAGTCAGCCCGTTCGCCACTTTGTTCTCAACTCTTCTCACCTCCTGTGGAGGGAGTTCCCTCCACAGTACGGGAGAGATATTAACTTTCGACAGTGAAGCGACTTTGGCTGAGCGAAGCAAAGAGATTAACTCACCGGTTTATGGATGAGTGCTATTGGGGTAGTTGGTGGCTTGATGAGGATAACTAAGCTGACACGCCGGAGTCCTACCCTACCTGACGCGGTGACCCACTCTGCGTCACTGCTCTCCACTCCTCTCTTCGGGTTCATGCCAATCTGATCAGTTTCTATGAAAATTCCGAGATTATTCTGGTTCTCAGTAGTGGCAAGGCCTTGTTTGACAATTTTCGGAACGAAAAAGTATTTCATTGTCTAAGATTAAAAAAAAGGTGGCTTTGATAAGGAATTCCGATGGAATATGTAAATCATTCGAATATGATAACGAGACAGACCGAAGATGCAATCACGGTTGCACGAGACGTTTAAAGAAAGATATGATGATCAATAATCAAGGTTTTAAACCTAAATCTTTGATAGACTGTTTCGAAAACCACTAATCAATTGTTCGAGAAACGTATTAACTCAAAGTACTAAAAGATGGTAATAAACATTTTTAGTACAAACTAAAGTGCAGAAGCATCAATTTTAAGTACAAATACTAGAATTCAACAGACTTGTTACTCGAGAGTACTAAATTGGTATATGTATACATATATATATGTATGTATGTCATTTCCCACTCCCTACTTTTTTTTTAGACTAACTGTATCTTGTGTCCAGTTTTCGTTTGTATCCATTTCCGTGCAGTATAAACATCAAGAACGCCACTTTGTTGCTTAAGAAAAAAGTAAAAAGGGAAGGAACAGAGCCCCGACTCACAATGAGGGAATGGACATGCACTCATTTTGTTGGTTTTGGACTTCTGGGGCTTGGATCCAACCTGAACAGCAACATGAAGCTGTATAACATGAAGAATGAAGCCCGTGTTTGTGAGGGGAATGGATATGAATTCAGTGTGCTTGAGTTGGAATCCAACACAGTTCTTAAGCCAGCATCATAGAGCTGTATAATGTAATGTTGGCCTAATCCGTATTTATAAGCATAAGAACTGTCTCGGTTCTTAGGATCCTTCAATTAGATTTAATAACCAGGGTCCTCAGATCCTTCAACTTCAGTATGCAAGTGAATAAGCCGTTTAAGATTTAAGCAATCGGGGTTTGAGTAAGATACAACATTTACCAACAAATAGGACTCTAGTTCAATTACAGAAACATAGATTCTTTAGACTTATAAGATAATGTAATTACTTGATTCTTTGGTTTCATTTGTTTCAACAAATCTAGCGAAACCAATAAGACCTTTGCTTTTCTAGGCCAGCACTTCGAATTTAGCAGAATCAATTTGGAAGTTTAGTTGTAACTTCAAGAAGGAAGACCAGCGACAAATAATCAGGAGAGAAACAAAATAATCGCGAATGATCCAAGATAATATAAGAACTAGTATCAAAATATTGTGAGATGAAGATGAAATGACCAGAACCCAAAAGCCCGTAAGAACTATTAGCAAATGTTTCAAGATGATATAAATCAGGTCATCGAGCATGGAAACCGCTGAAGATGAGTTCTTCGAAGTCGGCAGTCCTAAGTTGGAGATCAGTATTTAGCCATGAGAATTCAGGGACAAGTATGAACATTGTTTCCGCAGTAACAGAAATGCTAATGATCATACCTGATCTTGAGATTGCCGGTTGATACGTCACTTGAAAATGTGATGCGTTGATTGCCCGACACATTGAAAATTCATAGCATTTTTGTTTAGAGCAACCCCATGTTAAGCCTCGTCGTGAAATAATAACTTGGAGGCAAACAGGTTCAATCAATAAGCATTGTGATTTCATTTACAACTAGAAATAATAGTTAATGATCAATCCATTAAGATAGCCTCTAGGCCTGGAATTACATTGATATACTTCAGCCAATTCCACAACTCTCGATTTCCTTCGAGCTGAAGGGGTTCTCTAAATTTGGGAAACCTAGTAAAGTTAAATACAAGTAAGCATTAGAGTAGTTGTTGGAAAACAATGGTAGTAGTGGAACCAAAGACTCGAAGTTTTCAAAAGAAAACAGTCCTCGAAGTTCAGTTGCAACCAGAATGCGGTCGGTTGCATTAAGTGCTAGAACTCCAAAGCAAGTTGCCTATGGCGATTCATATCATTCGAGTACATGGTGGCGTCATAGTCCCCAACATCGAACATCTCTTCCGAGTATGCTCGGTGCCGAACAGGCCTTGAAATATCAAAGGTGTCATCTTCCCCCCTGAGGAGATGCAGTACCTGCAACCAGAAGAACCATCAATCAGAAACCCATGGATTTCATCTTCAAATAGAAATAAAATCTGTGCTCATGCCTGACTCATGGTGGGCCGGAGGCCTCCGGCTTGCTGGATGCACATGGACGCCGTCAAGACCATGCAATTCATCTGTTTAGAGTCGTAAGAGTCCCCAAGTGTAGGATCAACAAGATCCTTAATGTTGTTTGCATCTAACAAAGGCTTTGCCTGAGGAAGAATAAAGAACCGTTTAAGAGTTTCAATGGTTAAGTGCAGAAGCACCAACCAATAGAATGAGCAAACATACCCACATAACTAGACTTTTCTTAGAAGAATCAATTGGTCGCCGTCCGCTAATTAGCTCAAGTAGCAACACACCAAAAGCAAAAACATCAGTTTTCTCATCAACAATGCCATGCATGAAGTATTCAGGAGCCAAATACCTATATATCACAGGTAAGAAATAGGGTCAGGATAATTGAAAAAAGAAACATCAATTCTAACATAAATAGGACCAGACCAAAAAAACTATGATTCGTACATACCCAAATGTTCCTTCGAATCGAGAAACTGTGTGGTGTGTCCACTTGTCAGGCAACCATTTTGCTAGCCCAAAATCTGAAATCTAAACAGGACCAAGGCAAGCATATTAGAAGGATGTGCCATCAGAAAATATGAAGCCAAACTCATCTCAGGCCCGTATCACCCACCTTATTACAGAGATAAAAACAAATATAAAATGGAATTTCCACTGATTCCATGCAACGAAAAGTTAGCATATCCATGTTAACCCAGATTCTAAGTTCTTTCTCCATTACCTGAGGCTCAAAATCCACAGCAAGCAAGATATTGGATGCTTTGATGTCTCGATGAATTATTCGCCGTTGGCAGCCTTTATGAAGATACAGTAAACCCTCTGCTGTTCCCAAGGCGATCTTATACCTAATCTCCCAATTCAATTGTTCCTTTGGACCTAGAAATGAACGAGAGAATCACAACACAACGAAATCCCATCTCCAAAGCTTACAAGATTTGCAAACAGAGACCCAAAAGGCAGTTCAAGCATACCATAAAGCAGAGATGCCAGACTTCCATGGTGAGACAATTGAAGGACAAGGTGCATTCCTCCTTCGACACTAAACCCCAACAAACGAGCAGCGTTCTTGTGATTAATATGAGCAATGATGCCAAGTTCGGACAAGAAGTCACCAATCCTTTCCTCATTCGTCCCTTTAATCAGCTTTTTGACAGCAATTAACTCTCCACCAGCAAGAGTTCCTCGGTAGACCTCAGCATATCCTCCTCTTCCTATAAGGTTCTCTGTTTCATCAAAACAAAAGACCCCCTTTAACTCCCACTCCAATCCATTGGATTTGTATTACGATCAAATTGTGTAATGATTTGTCACGGCCACTACCCAGTACCTAAATTCCATAGTAGCACATCATAAACACCATTACATGCCCATCAACAGGAGATCTCAAATGGAATTGAAGAAATATCGGGTTGATCTTTTTTCGCAGGAAACCCAACCTCTTTTATCAGATTAGTTATAGCCACGACCTATATGGTCCACAAATTTGCGAAGGACCACAAGAAGGAGCATGATACCGTGAAAACACGTAATAATCATGAAGGAATTCTAATAAGAAATTGGAAAAAGATGCAGTCAATTTCATCCAGGAAATCGGACTTAGATACGTACAATCCTTTACTCCTACAGATGCTTTCGTAACCACTATGTGTTCTGCAACACTCGAAGTTAAAGGAGAGAACACAGTACCACAGAAGCACATGAAAATCTCGATGACACTCGTAGAAACGACAAGAATTTTTGTTTTCAGGAAAGAGGAAAACCGGAGTTATAGTCAAACCAGGGGAGAAATTATTCGTCGCAGATTTAAGCTCAGCAAGAGTGAAGTTTCTCCATGAAGGCTTCAAAAGGCAAAGCTCGGCATCTATAAAGCAGTCTCCCGATGATCTGACGCTGCTCTTCCTCGAAAGCTTGGGCACACCAACAGGAGGGAATGACGCCAGCCTCCTCATCGACCGCTGCTTCCATACTCTCAGCACGTTGCGCCAATGAGTGATGCCAACCGAAGGCCGGGAATCAGACTCCGAAGTGGTGGCATTAGGGGAATCAGTGTCCGATTCCACGCTGCTGAGTTTCTCAAGAACACACCTGGGAGAGAAGTCCTCCGTTCTGCTTCCACTTCTACAGGAGGAAAAGGTTTCCCCTTCTCCCTTTTTAATGGGTGCACACTGTTTCTCCATAACTACACTCTTGTGTCTGCGCAATTCAAAAATTAACGAACTTTCACTTTAACCATTACCGATTCTAAATACATATAAGATGGACATGGATAATCTATGCAAAAGAAATAACTAGATTACCCATCAAGCGAGAAGAGAGTAAAAGGACTACCAATAAAACAAAAAGAAAACGTGAAATTCAAGATGAGAGAATCCCCCACCATGCCGAAATAGCTCAACTCTGCTGTTGTCTGTCCATTTGAAAAGGATTGCTTAGTGAATCGATAAGACTGCAAGTAAGAAGAAGTGATCAAAGTCGATAAAACAATCGATCAAAAAGCAAGTACGCATGGAAAACCTATCAAAACGGCCATCAACCTGAAGAAGATGAAAAGAGAGACGGAAATATGATTGAAGAGTTCCCGTTCAGTTTCATAAACGAATTCACCGACAGAGTTCATCATAAAGGAATTCAGCAACATACTAATCAAAAGCAATACATCAACCATAATCGCAGAGTGATAAAACCACTATCGCAAACGCAGAAAGAAGGCTATCCATTGATGGGAAAGGAGGGAAACACCAAAAAAGATCAATAAATAAAAAGACAAACGCATTCCAGGGTGATCGAGAAATCCCATCAAACTCGAGCAAAGAAAAAAGAAATGAAAACAAGTAAAAATGAAGGGGGGAAAACTGATAAAAGAGTCAATAATGTATTCAATTCAAACTGTACAAACGTGTACATACAGATTCATACACGATTCATATCATCAGAAATAGAACAGCACAAGCTTCTCATCTGCCGTTACTCTCTCAAACTTCGCGAGGAGAAAACTTACGACCTGGAGGAAGAGAGTATTTGAACAAAGAACACTTGTAAACAGAGAGACAGAGCTAGAGAGAAGAGAAATCGTAATGAGTGATAAATGCTGAGACGGAGGGAGAAATAACGAGCAACCGAATTAATGACACGCACTCGTTTAGATTGACCGTTGAGTGCCCTCCCCCTCTCTCTCTCTTCGTCTATCGAGGAACCGTTTCTGGACTCTGTTCGTACTGTAATAGCGATCTTATCTTTCTATTTCTTTGCTTTGCTTATTATTTGGGAAAAGGAAATAAAGGAAACGAAAATCCGCAAAATAAAAATTGAGATGGGACGTCTCAGAGGGGAACAAAGAGCCCAGCCAGGCCGTCAGACAGACACTGCCAATTCCGGGATTTACGACCGCCCTTCCTTTCTTCGCACGCTTCACCACATTTTATGCACCGATTTTTCCTCTCTCCCTCACTGCAAATGACTGTAAATTCCTACCATGATTACCATCACCAAAACAATAAATAAATAACTGCAGCAGTTAGAGAGAGAGAGAAGGGGAACACCACCAAAATAATAAATAACTGTAATGGTCACAGGGAGAGGAAAAATCAGGTGGATATACGGACCCAATTCCAAGTTATTTTCAAGAAAAGATTATTTTAGTTTATTGAGAAGAAGACTTATTGAGACGGTTGAGAAAATAATTCCTGATTTGTTTAAATTTAGTTTCTAGTTGGAGTATGAGAGGACGGTAGTTAATCCCACAAAAATTTGACAGTAGTTAAATTCAATCTCAATCACGACCCTTGAATCATAATATATGTATATATATCATTAAATTGGTTTCGGGTGGCTTTAATCAGTTCGATTCTTTGATCGATTTGTGCATATAAAGGTTGATATTTGTTGAATAAATAAAAAAACTGATAAGACATACCAATCGTTATAATAAATGAAAAATGTAAGATCTTCTTGGATCCAATGAGCAAAGGTTCGTCCTTGAAAAGCAAAAGAATAACCGTTTAGCGACGATCCACAAATAGACAGAGGGAAAATAATGGAGTTCGTAGCTGGTAAAGAAGCCCACAGAACCAGGAAAGCCATGTTCATCGGTGCATTTTCCAGTGGCGAACCTACTCATGGTCGAGGCCGGATGCTGTTTCACCCAAAATCCGACTAAAACCGGAAAAAGAATTTATACCGGCTGTGGACATCGAATAATTTTCTAGGTCCCTCAATGTCGTTTCTAATATGAAAATCTATACCGGACCCCGCGTCGTACACGGCACTGAGATATACTTGTATCATATAAAGAAATTCATGAAAAAAAATCACAGAAAATATAAAAAAAATAAAATTCATGAAAAAGTTCTACAATATACACCATATTAAAATAGGACGAATTCAATATCAAGGCAAACTATAAATCACATGTATTGTATGGCTCTTGAATCTCATTTTGAAACTTAAGATTAATAATTATTAATATATTAATGAGTATAGAACACACGATGTTTTTAAAAAGAGAAGTTCTTTAAACCAAAAAGGAATAAACATGCCAGAGAAGCCAAAAAACACTGATCTAAAAAGGGTTTGAACACTTTCAAGCTTTAAATTTTTTAAATATAAATTTTAAAACTTATATCGTATCGTATAATACAAAATTTTTAAAGAGAGTTCAAACACACTCAAGTTTTGGTTTTAGATATATATGATTTTTGAAGCTTATATCATATCGTATGATATGTTTCATTATGATATGAAAAATGGTGTTTTGTGATAAGGGTATTAGATAGTTCAGATATGATTGATATTTAAATAAGGGTGCTTCTTAATATTTATTTATTTATTTATATATATATATATATATATATAGAGAGAGAGAGAGGGGGGGGGGGGGTGTTGGAGGGGCACGATTTTGCTAGCCAAGGGTTGCAGTGCAGTAAATACTTGCAAGCATTTCATCACTCCTCACAAGTAAACTACATAGTATCATTGCTCATTATTACCTTCCCGTTTCTGCAGAGTAAATCTCAGCAGGCAACGCCGGCATCTCCTCTCATTGTGTACCGAAGCAAGGTTATTAAATATTCTACATGATGGTTGAGTTCTCATCGAGAGGATGGATAATGATGCATCTATTACTTTAGGATGGTTGGTAATTAGGTAAAGGCCTTCTTAACTAGCAAGCCACCCCAGAAGACATGGTTAAGCAATCCGAAATGGTGCGTCAACGGAGCCATTTATCTCAAATAAGTCTGGCTTCAACTGCTTCTCTTTCCCTCCTCTCTCAACTTGCTCCGTTTGGGAGTGGGGGTTTCAACAGGAAGCCAATAATTGGCCGAACTCAACATGAAACCGAAACCAAACTGAGAACCCTTTCTTCCATTAAACGGGAAACGACGTTCAGTCGTTCTTTTCTTTTTCTTTTTTAATTTGTTTTTTATTTTTTAACAGTTTTCAATAGTTTGGAGCCTAAAATGGAACTGGGGTCTCGAACTAGAGTTCCTGATTTCTACTTTGAAGCCTTATTCGTACTTTGCATATAGAAAAGTTCGATTAGAGTTAGAAGAAGTTTGGTTTTGCATCAAATCTAATTGTTCCTTGATTCAGATCGAAGGATTAATTTCACACGAACATTATAAAACTGCGTGGAATCTGTCCCAAGTATCGCACGAGAATTCTAACTTCTATGCACCCTCTGGGAGTTGAACTCCCCACGAACAGCAACAACGCTAGAGCGCTATGACCTTCGACTTCACATCTCTCTCACACACAAACAGACACATACTCATGCACACACACTTCCATGGTGACACCAACGCAACTTGTTCGTGCCGACACAAAATGGTACCAGGTTTGTGTTCGAGGTGTTGAACTCAACAAAACTGCCGGGAGGCTCGAGAATACAGTTTCCAATCTTACGAGAGTTAATTTCGTGTCTTTCTCCAACCAAAGTATCAGGAAAAGAGCCGGATTTCCGTGACACGAAGACAAAATGACACAATGTAACACGACCTATACTTGACGACTAGCAGGTAGCCAAGAAGTTCTTATCTCGAAAACGAAGCTAAGCAAAAATGAAACGACGAACATCTCCCTCAATTTATGGAGCACCCATTTCCCACCACCCACCATCCCAAGTTTTTGCTTTTTAGGTAACCGGCGAAAGTTCTTTATTATAATTTTCATTTCTAGGTCATGGCAAACCGAATAACTAAAAGTAGGGAGCCTTTGTCGTTCGCAGCCAATAAAAGAATAATACTAATAAAAGATATAGCAGAAAATACAAAACATAAAAATCATTTTTAAACAAGTTTTGTGCCTTAAAACTTGCAACATTTTAGATTGGGAATGTCTTCATCTTTCCCTTAAAAAAAGAAAAAAGAAAAGAAGAAATGGTTCCTGAAACTAGGAGGAAAATGTTAAACTAAACCTGGTATCAATTTCTCAAGGTTTACCCGGATCCCATTTGATGATTTGGGTCAGACCTGGTAGGTTCAACTAATACAGAATGCAATGTTGTTTATGGATAGATGTTCTTAAGCCGGGATAGAACCCAAGCTTCAAGTTAGACCTGCAAAATTTCTGTGTAAGATTATCAAATAAGTTCCACCACCACCGCCACTACACACACAAACAGACAGAAGGTCTGGCCCCTATGTCAGGTCTCCTCCATTGAATCTGGACCGACATACTTGCTTGTGATGGTTTAATTAATAGAAAACAGATCTTACTGATCTACAATCAATTTGTTGAAAAGAAAATAGTTTTAGTGACCAAACTATGAGAACCAATGGTTTGTCATCTCTCCATCATTTAAATATGTTTTTGGTAGAGCAAGAGACTGAAGCGGCGTATGCAACCCCCAAGAGTCGAACTTGAGGTTCATAACACGGAAGTCGAAAGCCCTGTCAGGTTGGCTAACTCCCTAAGTGCTCTTCATTTATATTTGTAAATATACTTAAATTAGTGGATGTGTTTCGTGTAATACATTATAAGTACGATCATAGCATTAAACAATCTACCAAATATTTTTTATAGATGACTAATGACAAATGTTGCTGTTTGAAATATGTTTTGTGTGATAGGTTTGTTCTTAATACAACACTAAAACCAAAAGTAAACTGAAGCCTTTTCCTACACATGATCTCTATCAAATACTAAATACTAAAAGACTAAAGGTACAACAATAACAATTAAGCATTTTTCATATAGTATGGTGCTGGCTACATATATTGTTTGTTTTTATAAAGTTAGATCATATGCCATGCATCTTAACATCTTTGTTTTCATAATACGGGTATGACCAAACATCAATTTAGCATCATTATTTCTACCATCTTTTCCATATATTGATGAAAGTTGATTTCTTCGAGAAATCAAACCCTGCTATTAATCCGTTCTGTACATCTGATCTGAAATGGAAATGGTTATTTTTCCATGCATTAGTGCATTTAAATTCTTAATGCTAATAATAAAAAGGAGGGTGTGCTGTATGCAGGTCCCACAAGCCGTGTATACATGGATATCTCTGTCGGAAATATGTATATGTGCACTTCAGAAGACTCGGTTTGCGTGTATGCATATAACTGTGAGTTCCATAAATGGTATCTATACATGTGGGCTTCCAACAGGGTTATCCATCAATATAACTCATCTTTATTGCAGCATTTATGATTCTCTCTCACACACATGCGCGAACGCACATATTAACTCAGAAACCACCTTTGAAGGGGTTCGTACACTATGAACTATTTGGATTCTCACACCAAACCAGAGATGGCATGGAGAAACACCACATATGGTTTGGCCAAAAGACTTGGTTGTTATGTAACATAAAGAAAGTTACAGATCATAGGTAGGGCAATAGCTCAATCATCTGAGTTATTTCACAAAACAACCAAGTATTTTGGCCAAACCATGTGTTCTCCAAAATTTGTTCCTACAAAATCATTTTTGGCAGCATTTGGAGTTGTTGCTCAATCGGGTTTGCTTTTCTTGGGAAACAAAGAGCGACAACGGAAGGATCAATGGCAGAAACTAATCACAAGCTCACAAGGGACAGAGTTATTTGTAGCCTTCTACGGAGAAAGTTCCATTGTACAATCAAGCACACAATTATAAGAGGAGAGCTACTTTATTGGTTTTTCTCCTAATGCATTCTAAGAATAATATATGTTAATCCATTTCAGATTCGTGTATCCATTTTCAGGTGAGAATTTGTTTTGTCAATTAGCCTGCATACGTTAATCTATTATATATATACATCTCCAGAAAAGATTTTGAACTGAATCTGCACATAGAATATTTTATCTAAAACTGTTTCCAGTACTTTAAAATGAATCCACAATTCTAAACTCAATATCTGATGTGAAAATGTTTTCCTAAATCGTATTTGTTTTAAAATATTCGCTCCATGCGTATCTCCATCAGGAGTTTGAATATTTTAGGCATTAGGTTTAAATATTTAATTCGTATGTATCTTTCGAATCTGATGCTCATTCTGAACACGTTATCCCCTCCAAAAACCTTTTGTCAAGCAATTCCTTGTCCCAGGGTGGTACCAGTGTTCTAAAATTGGATCTATGATTCTATATTTCTGCTCTAAATTTGTGCCCTGATCTACCGAATCTGTAATTTGTATTTCAATCTGAATTCTGTTTGTCTAATCTAAATCTGTTTATATATATATATATAACATCTTAATTCACTTTCTGCAAGAAACTTATTTACAGATCTGCTTCCTGCATCTGATTTGGTTTTGAATATATTCCTAAGAATTTCATAAACTGGCCTGGTCTATCTCTTATTGGAATAGATTATTTGCCTACATATTGTCTGGCCATCGAAATCTAAAGCATACCAAAATGAAACGTTTGACACGAACATCAGAATTATTTCTTTTTTACGTGTGAGATAGTTGTTAGGTAATGTGAATCTGCTTGCATCGTTTGCATGTAAAATTACTCGACTGAGCACAGCAGGCTATGCACCACCCGCTTCCTGCTTGAATCCAAGTTCTCCAGTCAACTCGCCACCCATTCAAGTGTAGATTCCTCCATCTGCAAAAGCTTTAAATCCTGGCTTATCTTGTATCTCTTTGAACAACTGCAAAAGGAACTGTTTATGCCAGCATCTATAAGAAGAAAAATTAGGGCGCTACATTTCCTTTGGAGGCTGTTAGGATTGCTTGAAACACACAGGAGGCGAGGGAGAAGGGAGTAGTGTATATGGATCATTCAATAATCGACCATAATGGCATTTGAGCTGATCACCTCCGTATGAGCTTGTACCATATTAGCTAAAATTTCTAAAAGGAACCGGATGAAGTTTTATCCGAATGATCATAATCTGCTGTCAGTTTGCATATTTATCGATTTTGAATTCGGCTTCAATATTGCCTTGAGGAACCTGCTTCTATAGATTACCTATAATCGGATCAGCAAACAATGGCTATGTATTTGAACAGGTACTGGTGTTACAGTTCAGCATTCATTATTCCGTGTTTCAGATCAAAAAAAGTATCACCGTAGGGGGGTGTTAATATTTTAAATTTAGTTTTGCAAATTCAATGAGTTGAGAAGGCTTGCGTCCTACTCGAGCACAACCTTCCTGGATCCCTGAATCAATCTTCTGAGGGCCAGGTCTGAGCCAGTTCCAATGACTGACATATTAAAGGGCTTGATTAGGTTCTATTTTGGGTTCTTTCAAATGGTTTTACATAGAAAACATATTGTGTCAGATAACCCGATCAAGTATAGCTGAATTTCATCTGAATTCCTTTTATTTTAGTTCCGTATTTGAACCCAAATCTGATCTACTTAGCATATCAAACCAAAGAGATTTGAGACCCATTCAACCTGCAAAACATGTTGCCAGTTTCTTTTGGAGATTAAGAAGACATTTATCTTCAAGATTTTAACTGGAATGGTGGTTAGATGTCATACCTACAAGTCACTCAAACCATGATTTGGGTTCAAAACCATATAATGGCGAGCTCATTCCTTTTATGTCATCGTATCTTTTGGTATAATTCTTAGGATATATGAACAGTTGAGATGAATTATAATACCTCGTGAACACCCAAGGATCACACACAAAAAGAGTGAAGCACGCGATAAGCACGTTTGATGTCAACCTATTGTTTGCTTCCTCAATTTGATAGTCGGGCATTTCTGTTTGTAAAGTTGCTTGTCTTGAAAATCAATGATCAAAATCCACTCCTTTTTGGCAACAATAGTAACCACTCTCTATTAGTACTGTAAGATTAGATATGTGAACTTCAACATTAAACAAATAAATGTGGCGGTTATTTATCTGTATATCGAGGAATCGTCAATAAGTCGAGCTTGACCAGAACCAACCCCTACCAAACCTGTTAGGTCAGAGTTTGGTGAAAAAAAGAATAAACCCACATTCTCTACAACAAAATGAAGATATAATATTAGCTTTCACGTTTCTCATTCTACCCTGCGGAATCTTGATGCATTCCAGTACTAAACAAATCCGCATAACAAGTAGCCTTCCAAAGAAGAACAAGTAAAACGTACAAAAGAAAGCAATAAGATGGGCTATAATACTAGGACCAGTTTATATTTAGGTAAACCTGGAGAAAAAACTTCCAAAAGAATTAATTGGGTTCTTGCAGGCCAACCACGAACTCAATCCGATTTGAAAGAATGCATTAATTCTGTTCTTGCAGAAATCCTCAAAAAAGGACCCTAAACTCGAAGCTCCTTTAACAGTGCACTATTCTGCAACTGTAAACTTGATATAGACTCTAACCCAAGCATAACTAGCTCGCATTAGCCATTCGCGACGATATCATGAATAGCATTGCTAACCTCTAGAGACTCAGACCTCACTGCAAGCTTCATCGCAATTTGCTTTGGTCCATCCATGCCAAAGGATAACCTGACCAAGACTTTCACATCACTTATGTACACTCCAGATAATAGACATGTATGGGATCTTGAATTATTGGGGACAACCTCCGTGCCCTGTCAAAGGAAATAAATTTCCATATGATTAAAAACCCATGTACGCTTGGGAAGTATGTGGTGTATGCACGCTTGCATGTGAACTCAGGAGACAATTCTCTTATAGAGTTGGTTTTCCTCCCATTTCTTCATTTCTTTTGAGCAAGAGCACCGAGAGCGTTGGCTCAATGGCAGGGTGCTCTAACACAGTTGCTGCAGGCAGGGAGTTCGACTCCCAGAGGGTGCATGTGCGTGTGTGTGTTAGGCTTCAGCCTTCTCTTGTAACAAAAAAAGAAAAAGAAAAGGAGAAGGAGAAGAAAAGTCACGGACATGGAGTGAGATGAATATACCTCGCAAGGTTGCATGCCAAGAATATTGATGACAGCACTCACAGCCTCTGCCAAGCTCTCCCGAACACCGAGTCCATATTCATCTACTCGCTCAAAATCAGTACCCATTTTTTCCCATTCATTTCTGAAGTTGGAAACCCCAACCTTCTTCATGTAATCTGCCGGAACAATCTCCAGATCTTCCAACTGATACTCATCTTCAACACCCTCGTCACCTGGTTCTCCTGTAGCTGGATCAACCTGAACCATCATAGACCAGTCAGATTTCCAATCTTTACCATGATATGCTAGATATATTAACGAAGAAAAGAAATACTTGTTCCAATTATATGAAAACGGAGCTCCAACAACAACAACAACAAAGTCTTTTCCCATACTAGATGGGGCCGGCTACATGGATTCTTTGTTTTCACATAGGCCTTATTTATTGTTTATTCCCAACATTTTTGCGGTCATCTTCTTTCTCTTCAATATTTTCACAATCTAGTTTTTCAGATCTTCTTACAGGAGCATCCTTGGATCATCTTTCTATATATCCAAACTATCTTAAACGATTTTCTCTCATTTTATCTTCTATTGGCGCTACTCCTAATTTGTTTCTAATAACCCCATTATGTATATGGTCTTTCATTGTGTGACCGCTCATCCATCTCAAGATTCTCAACATCTTCATTTATGCTACGGATATCTTTTACACATGTTTATGTTTAACTGCCCAACACTCATAACCATAAAACATACCAGGCCTAATTACTGTTTTATAATATTTACCTTTCAACTTTAATGGCATCTTCTTATCGCATAGAATACCTTATGCCCCTCTCCATTTCAACCGACTGACATTAATTTTATGTGTAACATCTCCATCAATTTTTCATTACTTTGAAAAATTGACCCTACTTTCCTTGTGAGGGGCAATGTGTGACAATCTTAATATTTATATCCTCTCAAATACTCAAATGATCAAACTTACATTCCATATATTATGTTTTTGTTCTACTAAGTCAGAAGCCTTTACTTTCTAGCGTTCCTCTCCATAATTCCAAATTTCTATTAACTTTTTCCTTAGACTCATCCACTAACACAATGTCATCAGCAAATAACATACACCAAGGTACTCCATCTTTAATATATTTTGTTAACTCATCAATGACCAATATGACTTAAAGTTGATCCCTAATATAACCCAATCTTAATCTCAAATGAGTTTGTCATTCCTTCATGAGTCCTAATGCATGTTTTTGCACCATCGTACATGTCTCTTATAAGATTTATTTATATCAATGGGATACCTCTCTTTTCCAATGTCCTCCAAAGAACATCTCTTGGCACTCTATCATAAGTTTTTTCTAGATCAATAAATATCATGTGAAGGTTGTTCTTTTTTTGCTCTAAAATGTTTCATAAGATGTCTCAATAGGTGAATCGCTTCAATAGTAGATCTACCGGGCATGAATCCGAATTGGTTCTATGTTGTACTCGATACTTGTCTTAACCTACGTTTGATAATTCTTTCTCATACGTTAACTTGATACCTCAATAATTTACACAATTCTAAATGTCTCTCTTGTTTTTATATATGGGTACAAGTGTACTCGCTCTTCATTCCTCAAGCATCTTTTGGGTTCTCCAATATTTCATTAAATAGTCTTGTGAGCCAAGTGAGTCCTATCTCTCGTAGAATTTTTAATAATTTTACAAAAACATTGTTTGATCCTACATATTTCTCCGAATCATAGTATTTACCACCTCTATTAACTTGTCAGTCAATGTTCCGATATTTCAAGTACCAATATGAATCTTATTATCTAAGACTAGTTTCTTTATCCCCCGCATCCGTCCATGCTAAAAATATGGAAACCCTCATTGTAACTTATTCACTACATTCGAGCGATAATGTAACATGACTAACTTCTTTACCCATACCCATCCATGATATGAGAACTCTCTCTGCAATTGATTTACATTATCTATATAAAGATGTAAAGGTCATTGCTTACTTTTCACTACATTCAGGCTTTGCAGTGTGTCGCTAAGAGAGAACACCCCAATGCAATGGTCATAATTTGTAGAATCCATGATAGATAAGTATGATAAGGTTTTATGCTGGCTATCGAAAACCTAACGCAACCCTCTTCCTTTATCCAGACTTGGGACAGGCCATGCAAGGGTGATCCCTTATATAGGCGGAGTTGGAGCTCCAAAAACGACACTGAAGGAAAAAGATATATATTATCAATAGTGCGCTATAGCGTTTTAGTGGACCTCGAACCGCTATAGCGCTCAATAAATAGCGGGTGACCTGTTTGGGCGCAATTAGCGTCGCTAACAACACTATAGTGGACCACTATATCATTGTTAGCGTACAAACGAGATCGGATCAGGTCGATCCAATATCCAATGGATCGGCCCGATCTGAAGTACATAAAACCAAAGGCGTCGATGTCCCTCTCTAGCATCTGTTGTCTCTCTCCCTCCTCTTGGCGCAACTCCCTCCTCCATGAGTCGCACAAATGTCGACAGTCGCCACCACCACCTTCGTTATATGCCTCTTGTCATTGCTCCCTCCATCAGTCGCACAGATGTCGACAGTCGCCACCACCACCTCCGTCATCCGCCTCTTGCCACTGCTCTCTCCACCATAAGCCGCAGAGACGTCGATGTCTGCCGCCACCACCTCTGTCATCTACCGCTGGAGTCCATGTCGCATGTAAGTTCTCTCACTTTCTCTCCTCTCTCCCCTTTCTCTCTGCTCTCTCCCTGTCTCTCTCTTTCTCCGCCTCTGCCACCTATCTGTTAGGAAAATGGGTCTGGGCCCCTCTAGCCCACTGGCCATCAAGGACCAGGCCAGGGGGGCCACTAGCTGTTGGGGGCCCTAGTCCCCAACGACTAGTATTATAGCCATTGGGGACTGGCTGCAGTCAACCCCCCTCTCTTCTCTCTCCCTTCTTTCTTTACTCCCTCACTCTCTTTCACTCATTCTTTCTCTATAAATACACTTGTAATCTCTTGTAAATTCAAGCCTTTGATGGCTAATGAATAACGATTATTTATTCAAGCTTGTGCTTTGTTTATTCTCCTTTTCGCATGCACTTATTGCTCTCAGCTATTCCCTTTTCTAAGGGCTTGTGATTGTTACTTTGTGGTATTGTTCACTCATTGATCTTCCGCAACTATATTGAAGCATAGACTTCATTACATGGTATCATAGCCATTTTTCGATCGTAGGAGTATTGTTCATTGCCTCGGAAAGCGTGCCAATCATATTTTGTATTGTTTATTACCTCGAGAAGCGTGCCGATCATATTTTGTAAGTTTACCTCTTTAGTTTCCTTCTCCTTGAACTATGATTGATAAAGGGGGTTTCAATTTTCGTCTAACACCTTCGAACTATAAAACAGGGGCCCAATCTATAGAAAACTATTTGTATTTCAAAAAATTATGGGGCTATGTAAGTGGTTCAAAGGTAGAACCCTCCATTAATACCACACTCGAACAAAAAGAGAAATATGAAGAAGGCCATAGAACAATCCTATGGGTGCTCATGAATAATGTAAACGAGCACACTATGGACACTTTGGCCGATTTTACTAACGCTAAAGAAGCATGGAAATATTTAAAAAAATCTCATGTTCAAAGCGATGTGGCTCATAGGATGGCATTAAGAGACAAATTGGTCTCACTTAAACAAGGAGATAAAGGGATAAACGAATTTTTTGGGGAATTTTCCAATGTTTGGAATCAATTGTATGGTTACAAAAAGAAATATACACAATGTCTTAGTGAAATACAATATGAAGACAATGAGGACTTTGTATATCAATTTCTAAGAAGTCTCCGAAAAGAATTTGAAGGGGTAAGATCATCACTCATTCATAGAAAACCGTTTCCTACAAAAGAAGAGATTCTTACCGATCTTCAAATGGTAGAAACAAGCATGAATGAAGCAAGACTTCAAAAAGACACCGCCTTGGCCGCATCAAAACCCGAAGCAAATATGAAGGCTTACCGACCTCCTCATTTCAAAAGTGAAGAAGAAAGAAAAGACATCATTTGCCATCATTGTAGAGAAGTCGGGCATATAAGGCCAAATTGCTCAAAATTGAAAAAGAAGGTGGCCGTAGTAGAAGAACATGCTTCATCTTCTTCCATTCTTACACTTGAACAAAAATTAAAGCAACTTGAAGCCCAAATGAAGGAAAAAGCAACGGTTGGTGTGGCTTGCTCATCTTCAACAAAAGAAACTCAAGGTATGATCTCTTAGATTCTTGATTCGGGTGCTTCATTTCATATGACTTGTAATGAACATATCCTAAAATCATGTGTTCAAAAACCCTTATCATGTATTTATACGGCGGATGGTACACAATTAAACGTTGATAAAATTGGTGACTTTCAAAACAAGAATTTTGAAGTTTCCAAAATTAGTGTTGTTCCAAAACTAAATTTAAACTTACTTTCCGTATCCCAAATTTCGAATCAAAATTGTGTTATAACCTTTTCATCCACCGGATGTATTTTACAGGACCGCCTCTCGAAGAAGGTGATTGGGCATGGCCGAGGGCGGACTTTACATTATGGATTATTTGCATAGTATAGGATATGTTAATGTTTTGACAAATGATTCTCTTTTATGGTACAAGAGACTTGGACATCTTAATGCTCAAAAATTGTATCAATGTCCTCTTATAATGAAATTTAAGGAATCTTTTTCTTACAAAGATTGTGTTCTTGGTAAGATACAACATCTCCCATTTTCAAACAAAACACATGTTACAACAAGACCCTTCGAAATAATTCATTCGGATGTATGGGTCCGGCACCTGTTTTGTCTAAAGAAGGCATTTCCTATTATGTTATTTTTCTAGATGACTTTACTAGGCATACATGGGTATATCTTTTAAAAGCAAAATCCGATGTCTTTCAAAATTTTGTTATTTTTCATAATCTTGTAAAGAATCAATTTGATTCAGAAATCAAAATTTTTAGATCGGATTCAGGAGGAGAGTTTATGTCAAAAGATTTTGAAAACCACCTTAATAAGTTTGGGATTATACATCAAACTTCTTGTTTCCTCAACAAAATGGTGTTTCCGAACGAAAGCATAGACATATCTTGGAAACCACAAGAACTTTGCTTTTGTCAAGTGGTGTTCCCAAAAATTTTTAGGCAAAAGCTATTATGATTGCAGTCTATTTAATTAATCGGATGCCCTCTTCGATTTTACAAAATATGTCTCCTATAGAAAAACTTTTTAAAGTTTTCCCTAACTATTCAAGATTGCGTGTTTTTGGATGTAAATGCTTTGTTTATACTGACAAAGATGATAAATTATCATCTCGGGCCATCGAATGTGTTTTTCTAGGATATGGAATAACCAAAAAGAGATATAGGTGTTATGATTGTAAAAATGATAAGCTTTATGTATCTCGAGATGTTCAATTTTTTTAAAATGAATATGTTTTTAAAAGAATGGATGATAATAGCTCTATTAATGATTCTTCCTACTCCTTCTTGAATGATATTTTAGGTGAAGAGGTAATTCATGAAGAAAATGAGCTTGATGAACCTATGATTACCAGACATTCTATTACACCCTTTGATCAACATTTCAATAGGAGATCTATGCCTATTCATAGACGGTCAAATCGTGATTCTAGACCTCCTGAAAGATTTGTCTCATATGATAGTTTTTCACTAAGACATAGAGCTTTAGTAACAAATATTTCAGCTATAAAGGAACCTAGAACCTTTAAAGAAGCTCAATTATCATAAGAATGGACTCATGCAATGAATGAAGAGTTGGATGCTTTATTTAGAGCCCAAACTTGGGATATAGTCTCTAGACCATCAAACAAAAAGACTATAGGTTGTAAGTGGGTTTATAAAATCAAGACTAATGGTGATGGCTCATTAAATCATTATAAAGCTAGATTGGTTGCCAAGGGTTATTCTCAAGAATATGGAATTGATTATGAAGAAACCTTTGCTCCTGTAGCAAGAATGACAACTGTTAGAACACTTATAGCTGTATGTGTCATTCATCATTGGAATATTTATCAGTTAGATGTTAAAAATGCTTTTTTGAATGGTTGGTTGAAGGAAGAAGTATATATGAAGCCACCTCCGGGTCTCAATCTTCCTAGAAACCAAGTCTTAAAGCTCAAAAGAGCCTTATATGGTATCAAACAAGCTCCCAAGGCTTGGTTTGATAGAATGACTGAATTCATGACATTGCATGGCTTTACTATCTATTATACTGACACAACCCTGTTTATAAGAAAATCATCTGCAGGTATTGTGATCCTTTTGTATCCAACAAATCAAGCAAGAACTTGGTAATATGTTTGAAATGAAGGATCTTTGTCAACTTTCCTATTTTCTTGGCATTGAGGTAACTCATGATGATAGAGGTTTCTTTTTATCACAAACTAAGTTTACTAATGATTTTATTCTTAGATCAGGTATTATAGATGATACAGATATTGAGACACCAGAAGTAATCAACCACAAGATGCGCCTAGTTGATGGTGAACTTCTGAGTGATCCCACACCTTTTAGATAGATGGTTGGAGCACTCACCTATCTCACCATAACATGGCCTGATATTGCTAATGTTGTTCATACTGTAAGTCAGTTTCAGCATGCACCCACCTCAGTGCATATGAATGTTGTTATGAGGATTGTTCGTTATATTCAACAAACCTCAACTAAGGGAGTATTTCTATCTTCCTCCTCGTTATTTCAGTTGCTTGCATATAGTGATGCTGATTGGGGTGGTGATGTGAATGACAGGCACTCTACTACTGGATATTGCATATTCCTTGGTCACTCACTCATTTCATGGAGATGCAAGAAACAACAAAAGGTGTCTCTTTCGTCCACTGAAGCAGAGTATCGTGCAATGGCCAACACTACTACAGAACTAACTTGGTTGTGACAACTACTTCAAGACTTGGGCATACAACTGGGAGCTTCTCCAATAATGTTTTGCGACAGCAAAAGCGCTATGTATATAGCCAACAACCATACCTTTCATGAGCGCATCAAGCATATAGAGATGGACTGTCACTATGTTCGTGAAGAGCATCTACAAGGCAACTTGACACTACAGTTTGTAAAATCAGAATATCAACTTGCAGATGTGTTCACCAAATCCTTACCAGCCCCTCAGTTTCAATCTTTAATTGGCAAACTTCAAGTCATGGAGCTTCAGTTTCAAGCCCCCCTCTCTTCTCTCTCCCTTCTTTCTTTACTCCCTCACTCTCTTTCACTCATTCTTTCTCTATAAATATACTTGTAATCTCTTGTAAATTCAAGCCTTTGATGGCTAATGAATAACGATTATTTATTCAAGCTTGAGCTTTGTTTATTCTCCTTTTCGCATGCACTTATTGCTCTCGGCTATTCCCTTTTCTAAGAGCTTGTGATTGTTACTTTGTGGTATTGTCCACTCGTTGATCTTCTGCAAATATATTGAAGCATAGACTTCGTTACACTATCTTCGTCGCCGCCCTTGCTTTGTGTCTCTCCCAATCTCTCTCTTTGCACCATTGGTTCACTTCCTCGCTACTTTATCTGGTACCCACGGCCAAAGGCATTTTGCCCCTCCCTACCCAAACATTGCCCAATGCCTCCTCTTGCTCAGCTTGCTTTTCCAAAACGAGACTGAGAAACCCGCTTGCAACCCCAACCTTCGATGCCTTCAAACTTGATTGAGGCACACTCAGTGTGCTTGGGCTTGGGTTTGGCAAGACCAATGGTGTGACAAGAGAGAAGTGGTCTTGGCCCTTCGATTAACAAATGTTGGAGTTAACCATGTTGCTTAGATAAACTGAGCCTCGTATGTTGAACCAAACACACTTCACTGTCGAATACAGACTGCACCAAGAGGTGAACCCCAAGGGGAATGTGAATATCATGAGTCACAAAACCCCTGCTCCAAAAACTCCTTGTCCTTAACCGAACATAAGTTTGGATCTCGAAAAAGTTCTCCAGCAATGGAACCTAACAGGTGATGCAGGTGTGACATTAAACAAGAGCCTTAATGCGTATTCTGCTAACATGGTATTTTTCAGTCCAAAAGACATACGTATACTTAATAATAGTACATGTTGCATAATAACAATATATGTTGCTATTCTAGTAACTTGTCAAGTGCTTCTAAGGAACAAATTAATATATCAAGTGCGTATGGTATTCTTTATAATTGTTCCTATTGTCCATTGCTTGAATGATCGAATGACATACACTTCATGATCCGTAAATCATGTAATATGCCCTTTAAATGAAAATTCAAATTGTTAAATGCATGTTTCTTTTTGTCTCAGAGTTTTGTAATCTGCCACCTGAAATTGAAATGGATGGATGACAAAAATCTACTCATGCTCCTTGTACTTATTGTGCTGGTATATATCTTCTAGACTATTCATATCTAATGGGTTTAAAAGCTGTCATTTGCAACTAGTTTTGTTGAGGTATCAGTGACAACCATTATTTGGACAAAACTGTGCCGAAGTTAAGTGAACATAAAAACACGCATACACAATTAGGGAGAAGTTGTTCAAGTTCAATGACAATTCAATGACCCTTTCATATCTGTAAGTTTATTTTTGATGGTAACAAATTAAACTCTTATTTGCTACAAAACAATCGTGATGCTCATATGCATTTTGTATTTTTCTTTATATTTCCTTATTACTTTTGTTGAAGGGTCCTGTTTCTGTGGCTATGACTATGACTATCTTTATTCATGTTGTGTCTTATTTATTGCTATCTCAATTATTTTAGTTCCTTTCATAACCTAGGTATTTAACCATGTTTTTTATGTCTTTTCACTTTTGTACCATATATCGTGATGGCATAACAAGGTGTCCCCTTTAGGAGTGAGTTTAGTGAGTTTCATTCAACTTTTGAACTTCTATTATGGCTATTTAGATCTACTATAGTTGATGTTGTGGAAATTCTATTCTTATACCCCTACACTTATAGAAATTAGAGAACTCATTGTATATATAATTTTTTAATCGTAAATAAAAGTGTACCGCTAAATCTGCTATATCCTCGCTATATCCCCGCTACCGCTATATCAAGGTCGACCGCTAACAACCCGCTAACCGCTATCGATAACATAGAAAAAGATAGTCGTTCAAATTATATGAAAAAACAGGGTGAAGTTCAATCCGATTCAGCTCCAAAATATGATTTTCTTTTTCTAATAGACGGACTGGGGCTAGGGAGACCACCTACCAGATTCATACACTTGTCTCAAATTCCTGACTCACCTAGCCAGATGAGCTAGTTTTAAAATTCAATTCTGTGAGTCAAAGAGAAAGGATGAAGAAAAAGAAAAAGTAAGACCAAAGACGATGCCCAAAGGGAAATAACAGGATGTGTTTAATGACCCAAAATGGAACAAAGCAATTAGTGTAACTAAAAATTTGTTTACCTCTCTGTAGATGAACTTTAACATGTTCGAGAATTTGCCAACAGCTGGTTGGCCTTCAGGTTTCTCAAAGGCAACAAAAGTCTGCCCTGGTGAGTCATAAGGCAGGGAGTTCAAAGGTTTCGATGCAACTTCTGAAAACTCTTCAGCATCAGAAGCATCCACATAAACAGTAACCTGAAAAAGAAAAAAATCCATGAACACGAGGAATGTCACCTAATCTCCCCCCCAAAACATACTAGTATGTCAGAGTTGTTAGTGAGCTATTTATACTTACATTCTCCAATAATAGTTCCGGTACGGTGTTTGTGCAGTTGTACTGAAGTACAACATGACTATCATAGATGTGCTTGACAACATTAACGGCATACTCAGTTTCTGCTTCCGTCAACTCCACAGGAGCCGAAGACTGGCACCGAAAACAGAAGATATGAATCAATAAAAAATTCTAAATATAAGAAGATAAGCAAAAGTTAAAAACCTTGAAAAGTTTTCCATAGCTGGAAAACTCAGGCATGGATGAAAGCAATTTCTCATAGGCATCAACTGCCGAAGTTGATGCGGTAACCCCTGCTGGTTTTTTGCCTGGAGCTTTCTTTTCGGCAAGAGGCTGAGCTTTGACCTCTTTGGGAACTGAATTGATATCAAAAGGTTGTTCAGAAGCCTCCTGTAACAAGAATCCTCAAAAAGTGAGTGTTGAATCAATTTGTTTCCATGCAAGTTTCGGCCAGGAGCATACATAATTCTTCAAGCTTGACTCCAGGTTAGAAAGAGGCAAATCCAGGGTACCAAAAAGAAATTCTTTGACGTCTTCATCAGTGTCATTCAATGATCCATCACCTTCAAGACAGTTCAAGTACAGTGTTGCCCTATCTCGAACCTGTTACAGATCAGTATTGTACACATGTTTAGCATATATTGATGCAGAAACTGCCAAAACACAACGAGATATTGTCCTAACAATTTCTGGAAATACCAAGAGATGCAGTTACAATGCAATCTCCAAGATTAACCAAATTAACGATTTCTACGTCTGTACATTGCTATTTGACAGAGCCATGGAAGAATTTTTAGGTCACCTAGATAGACAGAAACAACGTTAGCAAGATATGGGTGAATAGGTGTGATGATATAAGTGTGTTTGCGTGTACTTAGGTAACTGCATTTACAGAAAGATACCAAATACTATTCACTGATCAATAAGAGAAATTAGTCATATATGAACTGAAATTCACATGTAGACTGTAGGTATTGCATTCCAACCTTCAACAAAAACTAGGTAACAAACCATATCCTGCTTCAAAGTTAGAAGTGTTACTTTAGTCCAATTGATGCAGAAAACTCCAGACTAACACAAAATGGATACTTTTCAAGACACATAATTGAGCAACTTAAAAAACTGGATGAGAAATAACCAAGACCTGTAAAGGATCAAAATTTTGGGATGCAAATCCAGAGGAGTATGATTTAAATGACTATCATGATTTGCATACCCTTAACATGCAATACAAAGATCCTGTAGTTCCTTCAGTTGATGATGGTTAAATACCATAAGTCTAGGTCATAGACTCCAATTTCATTAGCATTTTGCTTGTTAAACTTTTCTTTTAGACTTTTAGTAGCTTTTATTTCATGAAACTGCTTACTGAATCCAATTGGGATTACTGGTTGTTGATCTTATGCGGTCTTCCAATTTTGATCATCTTATTTGCTTTGTGTCTGGATTTTATGTTATAAATGTAATAAAAGTAATTAAATGCAAAACTAAAAAGCAATACATATATAATTATATAAACATATAAATGTACCCCAACTATGACCCTGTACCCAAGACTTTTTGAAATTGCCAAGTCCTGCATCCATGTCCATGTGACATATGTGTTCGACTCAGCACTATCTATTTTAAATATTTTTTAGTGCTGTCACTAAGATACTTCATGAATACTGAACGCTTTTAATTTTGTTAGTGAATACACGAAAAGGGTAACATAGATTCATAAATTAATATTTTATGTTTTTCCTTTTCTTTGGTTACAACATTTTATGATTTATCTGCTAAATTCTTTGAGTTTTCACAACAAATTATTTTGAGTGCTGTGACATAGGTAGCCTCTTTCCTCTAGATCAATCACCATTAATCCATCCTCAGATATGGTTTAATTTGCTAAATTCTTTGAGTTTTCAGGCTGATTTCAAAGGAGATGTGCCTAACTAACTGATATCAAGCTCTCAGCTTGTCACTTTATACCGCATAAATATGTTGTCCACAAGAAAATGATCCTTCAAGTCATTTAAGGAATCTCAACCAATCATCAATTGAATAAACCGAGTGTAGCCAAGAAACAAATCCACCAAAAGCCAAGTGTTTCAATGCTTAATACAAGTAGAATAAAAAGCAATCAAAGGGTCAAAATAACTGTCAAGGTCCTGCAAAACAGCATGTCTTATTAAGCGGTAAGAGGTTCTATTTATAGAGCAAAATGTACAGGTTTATGTTACACCAAACGGTGAAGAACGGGAAGCAACCACCCGTTGGGGGTCTCCTCAACGGCTATATCGACTACTTTATTTGTAAGAATGAGATGAGCATTTAATTACTTATAAGGGTGGCTTATCACAAACACAAATTGATTACTTTATTTGTAGAAAAAAAGATAGAGCGTGTTGTAAAGATTGCAAGGTAATTCCAGGAGAAAGCTTAACCACCCAACATCGACTTTTAGTTATGGATTTACAAATAAAAAAATGGACAAAAAACAAAAGAGTGCATCGAGCTATTCGGACTAAATGGTGGAACCTCAAAAGCGAGAAAGAAGATATATTTAAACAGAAAGTCCTTAAAGGAGATGTTTGGAATTATGTTGGTACACCCTGTGATATGTGGAACAATATGGCTATACATATTAGGAAAGTGGCGAAAGATGTGTTAGGGGTATCTCAGGGAGGTGTACCGGTACAAAAAGAAGCTTGGTGGTGGAGTGAAGTAGTACAAAATAAAATCAAGGCAAAGAGGGCATGTTACAAATTACATTATGCTAAGAAAACTAGTGAAACTTTAGAAGCTTATAAGAAAGCAAAGAAGGAAGCGAAAAAAGCCGTTAGTGAAGCAAAAGCTAAGATTTGGGAGGACTTATATAAAAAACTCAACTCAAAATAGGGTGAAAGAGATATTTTTAGGATAGCTAGGGCTAGAGATAAGAAAACTAAAGATCTTAATTATGTTAGATGCATAAAAGACGAGGATGAAAAAATTCTAGTGGCAAATGATGATATAAGAAATAGATGGAAAACTATTTTTATAATCTTTTTAATGAAAATAAAGATGTTAGTATTAGTTTAGGAGATTTAGCTAAGTCAGAAAAGTATATAAACCACAATTTCTACCGACTATTCAAAAGAATGAAGTCAAAGAGGCTCTTAAACATATGAAGGGTGGTAAATCGGTAGGACCATATAATATTCCTATAGAATTTTAGAAAATACTAGGAGAAATAGGAATCACTTAGCTCATAAGACTATTTAATAAAATATGGAAAAACCAAAAGATGCCCGAAGAATGGACAGCAAGTATACTTATACCCATATATAAGAATAAGGGAGACATTCAAAATTGTGCGAATTATCAAGGTATCAAGTTAATGAGTCATACTATGAAATTATGGGAAAGAATTATCGAACGTAGGTTAAGACAAGTATCAAGTACAACAGAGAACCAATTTGGATTCATGCCAGGCAAATCTACTATTGAAGTGATTCACCTTTTGAGACGTCTTATGGAACATTTTAGAGCAAAAAAGAAAGACCTTCACATGATATTTATTGATCTAGAAAAAGCTTATGATAGGGTACCGAGGGAGGTTCTTTGGAGAACTTTGGAAAAAAGAGGTATCCCATTGACATATATTAACCTTATAAGAGACATGTATGATGGTGCAAAAACATGTGTGAGGACTCATGAAGGAACGACAGACTTCTTTGAAGTTAATATTGGGTTACTTCAAGGATCAACTTTAAGTCCATACTTATTTATAATGGTGATGGATGTGTTAACAAAACATATTCAAGATGAAGTACCTTGGTGTATGTTATTTGCTGATGACATTGTATTAGTGGAGGAGTCTAAGGAAAAAGTTAATAGAAAATTGGAACTATGGAGAGAAACATTAGAAAGCAAAGGCCTCCGACTTAGTAGAACAAAGACAGAATATATGGAATGTAAGTTTGATTATTTGGTTACTTCAGATGACATAGAAATTAAAATTGGCACACATTGCATTCCCTAAAAGGAAAGTTTTAAATACCTAGGGTCAATTTTTCAGAGTGATGGAAGAATTGATGGAGATGTTAATGTAATAGGAGCACGGGCCTTTAGGGCCCGTGCCACCATGATGAAAGAGGACCAGGGCCACCATGGCCCTGGCCAGACCGTTGGGGACCCCAACGGCTAATGCTAGCCGACCAGCACTAGTCCCCTTTCCACTCCATTTTGCTCTCTCATTTTTCATGTGTGTAATGCCTATAAATAGGCCATTCAATAATCAATAAAGTATGCAATCTAGCACTGCTTTTTGACTTATTTTGTATGCGCTTCCGCTCTTATTTGTTATTCTTGAATATCGGCATTCGGGATTTAATGCCATTTGACTCTTGGCGACTTGGTGATCTTGATTCCTGCAACATCAACCTTCGTTCATTGACGAATATTTACATGGTATCAGAGCCTCGGATTGAAGATATCGAGCACATTAGGAAGCATGCCAACTTTGAAAATTCTACGGTTCTTGGTTTTTGACATTTAAAAGTTCAAGGTAACTTTAGAAAGTATGTTTATTTTGGAAAATTGAAGGAAAATAATGAAGTTCTCAATTGATTACATTGTTTTCGTGGGAATTTTAGAATTTCTTGGAAATATAACAATGTGTTTTAAAATATAACTTCCTTAGAAATATATGATTGTGGTTTTCTTTTATATATGCTTGTGTTTTTTAAATTGAACTTTTGTTTTTAACAAATGATTCTTGACTAAAGTAAATTTGTGGCTATGTTTAATATGTTCGAAACATTTGAAAACTTAGTTGTTGTTTATGAAAGACATGAGATAGTAATAATATTTTTGACATTCTCGTTTTTCAAAAATATATATATATATAGTATTTTATCATTGTCCTTTGTTATTGATCCATATCTTGCCCTTAATGAGTCTTAAGAAGACGATAGATTAGTTCATTCGCGTTGCATTGCCTCATTTCTCAAATCTCATCCTCTCATTTTGTTTGTCGATAAACAATAGTCTTGTTATCCATACCTTCGTTTTATGTAGAAATTTGCTTTCTTTTGCTATGAATCTTAATAGTGGTTGTTATAAGAACATTATGCGATCTATTTTTGGATTAAGGATGGTTTATTAGTTTATCTCCTCTTTCTTTGAAAAATCCTATGTTGTTTCGATGCAAATATAATAACTTAAGATTTCTTGAAGCATGTTTCTGAAATGGTCATTAAATAATTTGGATTTTTGAAGAAATCTCTGTCTTTTAGTGCTAATTGTCCTTTGTTGGTTGCGACTGTTTGTTTGTTGTGTTTTTTGGTATCTCTCCTTGATTTCTCTTATGTAGTTCCGTTTGGGTTTTAGCATTTGAGTGACTTGATAAGGGTTGAAATAGCTTTGCCCTTTTGTCCTTGAAAATTGGTTTAATAAAGATTGAGTACTTAAATTGATTCTCTATATGTGGTCTTGTTTGGCTTGTTTACTTATCACGATATCAACTGTCATTCTTTGTTTGCCATGTGAATTCGGCTAGTCTTGCACTCTTTGTTATGGTGGTTGCTTTCAGAATTCCTTGGGTTCAATTTGTCTTGTGGTGATGGTTGAGATATGCAATATTCCAATAATATCAGTTTGTTTTTATGAGAACCACTTTTTCTTATCCTTGATTTGAAAATATTAAGCTCTACGTGTTTTAGATGGACTTATTGACAAGAAACATGGGTTTAGTTTGATTATTGGAATATCTTAGTGGTTTACTTCATTCTCTTCTCATGAAAACATGAATCTTTTCTGTTGCACTTAATATTAGTGCATGTTTGTATAGTATTTGCATTATTGAGTTAAATGAACAGATTTGGCTATTCGACCCGATTCTGCTATGCATGGTATTCAGACTTTAGCCCATCCAGGTGTGTTCCTTCCAACTTGGTTACATGCAATCTTGATTATGTATTTACGGAGTTAAATCAAATTGTTTGTTGGCATGTTTAGAAGAAAAATGTGTTGTGATATTTGGATGATTTCAAACTTGACTATTGATAAATTTGAAAATGTATTTGTTAGAAAACAATAAGGGGTATCTTCTTGTATAATTGAGATCCATGATGTTGGCCTTTTGTTGAAGACCATTGTGATTAAGGTGTTTCATGTTGGTGGCCTTTGTTGGAAATTAATTGATATCTTAGGATGCACTTATTGTTATTTGAAAATTTATTACGATTTCAAACTTGACTATTGATAAGTTTGAACATGTATTTGTTGGAAAACAATAAGGGGTATCCTCTTGTGTAATTGAGATCCATGTTATCTTGTTGGCCTTTTGTTGAAGACCTTTGTGATTAAGGTGCTTCATGTTGGTGGCCTTTTGTTGGAAATCAATTAATGCTTGAAGATATACTTATTGTTATTTGAGATATTTGGAAAATGATTGTTGATAATGAGTTGAATGTACTTGTATGACTGAGATTCATATTCTTGGCCTTCGGTTGGAAATTAATTAAAAATTGAAGATGCACTTATTTGAAGATTTGCGATCTTGATAACTTTAAGGTTGTTTTTCCGTGAGATTATGGTCTCCGTTTGTTGGCCTTTTGTTGGAAATCTTTGTGATTAAGATGTTCCATGTTGTTGGCCTTTTGGTTGGAGAGTAATCAATATTGAAAAAGACTTATAGTTATCTTGATTAACTTGTAAGTGATAAAAGTGTTTTAACAAATTATTATTTGAAGATTTGCGATCTTGATAACTTTAAGGTTGTTTTTTCGTGAGATTATGGTCTCCGTTTGTTGGCCTTTTGTTGGAAATCTTTGTGATTAAGATGTTCCATGTTGTTGGCCTTTTGGTTGGAGAGTAATCAATATTGAAAAAGACTTATAGTTGTCTTGATTAACTTGTAAGTGATAGACATGTTTTAACAAATTATTATTTGAAGATTTGTGATCTTGATAACTTTAAGGTTGTTTTTCTCATGAGATTATGATCTCCATTTGTTGGCCTTTTGATGGAAATCTTTGTGACTAAGATGTTTCATGTTGTTGGCCTTTTGGTTGGAGAGTAATCAATATTGAAAGACTTATAGTTATCTTGATGTTATGGTTTTAACAAACCTTGTGAGACCTTTTCAAAAGCATGAAGTTGATTCCTTTGACTTGTTTTAATCATTCAAATGGATTGTCTTACTTTTTGAACCGTATAGTCACTTTTGAGTTTAAAGGATATTTAAGGGACTTGGGAATTATTTGTTTAACTTGGCGGGTTTTGAGCTTAACCTTAAAAAGCTTTTTGACTTGGCAGATTTTGAGCTTAATCTTAAAAAGCTAGTTTGACTTGGTGGGTTTTGAGCTTAACCTTAAAAAGCTTGTTTGACTTGGCGGGTTTTGAGCTTAAAAAAAGCTTATTTGACTTGGCGGGTTTTGAGCTCAACCTTAAAAAGCTTGTTTGATTTGAAGGTTTTGAGCTTTATCTTAAAAGGCTTGTTTGGGTTTAAGTTTGTCCTTAAAACTTGGGTTTTGAGCATAACCTTAAAATGCTTGTTTGATATACTAATGTCCCCTTACAATATCATAAGTTTGTAGTGATTTATGAATCTATTAGACAATCCTATTTGAATGATATCAATGTTTTCTTTCAAATGAGTTTCTTGAGAAAATCAACTTCATGAACTTATTTGACTCATTTTTTGGTTTATCCTTTGGATTAGATATTGTACATTGTCTTTGCGATTTCATTAAGATTGAGTAAATGAATGTATTGATACTTCATTGATTTTTATGCAGAATAATTGACACATTGATTATGAAAAGATGATTTGGAGTTGTTTCAAATGACGTTGTGGTAACTTGGATACTAATTTTGTAGAAATTTTTGTAACAAGTTCGTTGAAAATTGAGTTGTATTTGATTTATGTTGGACAAACTTCCGTTGTATACCCCGTAAGTTTGAGGGGGGTGTTAATGTAATAGGAGCACGGGCCTTTTGGGCCCGTGCCACCATGATGAAAGAGGACCAGGGCCACCATGGCCCTGGCCAGACCGTTGGGGACCCCAACAGCTAGAGCTGGCCGACCAGTACTAGTCCCCTTTCCACTCCATTTTGCTCTCTCATTTTTCATGTGTGTAATACCTATAA
Source organism: Brasenia schreberi (assembly GCA_036023115.1). NCBI lineage: Eukaryota > Viridiplantae > Streptophyta > Magnoliopsida > Nymphaeales > Cabombaceae > Brasenia > Brasenia schreberi. Next base: position 4,329,522 of record JAYKKT010000089.1, on the reverse strand, counting down.
ATAGGCCATTCAATAATCAATAAAGTATGCAGTCTAGCACTGTTTTTTGACTTGTTTTGTATGCGCTTCCGCTCTTATTTGTTATTCTTGAATATCGGCATTCAGGATTTAATGCCATTTGACTCTTGTCGACTTGGTGATCTTGATTCCTGCAACATCAACATTTGTTCATTGACGAATATTTACAGATGTTACACATAGAATTAATGTTGGTTGGTTAAAATGGAGAGGAGCATTAGGTATTCTTTGTGATAAGAAGATACCATTAAAATTAAAAGGTAAATATTATAGAGCAGCAATTAGGCCTGCCATGTTTTATGGTTTTGAGTGTTGGGCAGTTAATCATCAACGTGTACAAAAGATGTCTGTGACAGAAATGAAGATGTTGAGATGGATGAGTGGTCATACAAGAAAAGACCATATACATAATGAGGTTATTAGAAACAAATTAGGAGTGACACCAATAGAGGATAAAATGAGAGAACATCGTTTAAGATGGTTTGGACATATAGAAAGAAGATCAAAAGAAGAACCTGTAAGAAGGTTAGAAAAACTAAATTTGAAAAGTATTAAAAGAGGTAGAGGACGACCACAAAAGTGTTGGAAAGAAACAATAAAGAATGATCTAGCTTATTGGGAGTTAACTGCTAACATGGCACACGATAAGGATCTGTGGAAACAAAGAATCCATGTAGTTGACCCCGTCTAGTATGGAAAAAGGCTTAGTTGTTGTTGTTGTTGTTGTTGTTGTGTATTTCTTTCTCACATTTGAGGTTCCACCATCTAGTCCGAATAGCTTTATGCATTCTATTCTTCTTTATCCACTTTTTGCCTACAAATTCATTACTAAAAGTCGATGTTGAGTAGTTAAGCTTTCTCCTAGAATTACCTTGCAATCTTTGCAACATGATTTATCTTTTTTCTTACAAATAAAATAATCAATTTGTGCTTGTGACAAACCACTCTTATAAGTAATTAAATGTTCATCTCATTTTTTGAAAATTGTATTGGCTATAAAGAGATCAAAAGTCATAGCAAAATTTAAAATCTCCCTACCCTCCTCATTTATATCCTCAAAACCGTAGTTTTCATGAATACCTTGATCATTAAAGTCTCCTCCTAAACAAATCATCTCCCTTTGTGGAATTCTTTGAATTACCTTGTGTAACTCCTCTCAAAAAGCCTTCTTCATACTATTTTCTAATCTTACTTAGAGTTCATAAGCACAGACTATATTCAAAGCCTTTGCTCTTAACACTAATTTCACTATCATAATTCGATCACCATATTGTTGTATGTTTACTACACTATCCTTTAAATATTTATTTATAATAATACCAACTCCATTTCAAGCCTTACCAATATGTATTCTCAATCTCCTTTACTTTTTCTCCAACCCACTTTGTATCTTGTAAATATAGAATGTGAATCTTTCTATGAATCATAGTATCTACCACCTCTATTAACTTGTCGGCCAATGTTCTGATATTTCAAGTACCAATATGAATCTTATTATCTAGGACTAGTTTCCTTATCCCCCGCATCCGTCCATGCTAAAAATATGGAAAGCCTCATTGTAACTTGTTCACTACGTTTGGGTGACAATGTAGTGGGACTAACTTCTTTACCCACACCAGTCCATGATGTGGGAACCCTCTCTGCAATTGATTCAGTATATCCGTGCGAAGATGTAGAGGTCATTGCTTAGTTTTCAATGCATCCGGGCTCTGCAGTGCATCGCTAAGAGAGAACACCCCAACGCAATGGTCATAATTTGTAGAATCCATGATAGATAAGTCCGATAAAGTTTTACGCTAGGTGTCGGAAGCCTAACGCAACCCTCCTTTATTCGGGCTTGGGACCGGCCATGCAAGGGTGATCCCTTTCATGGGCATAGTCTCGTAAGTTTTACGCTAGCTGTCGGAAGCCTAACGCAACCCTCCTCCTTTATCTGGACTAGGGACCGGTCATGCAAGGGTGATCCCTTACATGGGCAGAGTTTCACACGTAGATGAAAGCATTTTATAATATTATATGCTTCTAGCAACTTTTCTAGCTGGCAAACACAAGAAAATAGGGACTCTAAAGTCAAGCATACTTACGAGAAGGATATGAAAAATAAACCTAAATGCAGCTTGGTTTGCCTTGCTCGATATGGCTCCAGGCTTGCCCATCAACTATTAGCTCATCTCATAATGGGCTTCACCATATACTCACGTATTAGTGATTTAGAGAAGATGTGTATATAGGACCTTCGACAACTTGTTTAGCTAAAGAAGATTATTGAGGAAAATGGAGGTTAGTTCAAAGGTCTTGCTCAACCACAGACTTACTTATGAATACCATCCAGTAAAAGAGAACACCAAAGATTGACTAGCCTATGTTATGAGGCAAGATAGCAAGAACTTGGAATGAATAAGCTATGAGGCAAGATAGCAAGAACTTGGAATGAATACGCTATGAGGCAAGAGCAAGCACTTTGAAGGCATTGTCAGTTATGTAAATTCACTTCTAACACCAAAGAAATATAGGCATAAGTTGAATAAAAGCAAAGTTCAGACCAACAATCCTTATGGAATACAAATTTGTAGACGCATGAGTAAACTACCCCAAAAGATATCTACAAATAAAATTAATCAGACCAGACAAAGTCAACAACCAAAAGAACAAATCAAGAAACCACAATAAAGCATTTTCTCACACTAACTGGGGTAAAATGCAAAGAGCAAATACGAAAAGAACACATTTTTCATGACATGATCGACATGAAAGAAATATTAACAGTACACAGCTTTCAATGGCGTGATATGCATGTTATAGTGCACCTGACCTCATCATCGTTATCATAGAGGCAACGCCTCAGCAAGACAAAAATTCTGGGCTGCATGAAGTTACAGTTACATTCCCAGCAATGTTAGTAAACAAGTATCAAGTGAAAAGCATAATAACAGAAATTCAGGCTGACCATATACCTTCAGTGATTCGACCATTGCCCCAAACTTTGCCAAGGTACTTACAGCGCTTGCCCTCACAGTTGCGTTTTCAAGTATGACGCGATTATATATGTAGCGAATAAATTTACTAGGATCTGACGTTTTGGGTCCTTCATTGCCCAAGAAATGAAGAATCTACAATAGCAGAAAAGATTATAAAATAAGTAGAAAAGTTAGAGCTATTCCACTCTCAATCTGTCTCCAGATTCTTGGACATGTTGACTTGAAAAACAGAGTAGCAAAGAAATAATACAAATCAACTTATGGATACAATGAAGCATAACAAACAAAGACCAAATTAGGCAAAAGCGTTGAGCTCCAAGAGTTTGAATTCAAGCAAGACATCACATCCAAACTCCATTGTCCACCAACAAAAGAACTAGATATTTCATTAACCAAGATAGGTGTCTGCATCAATATGTTTCTCCTATCTTGGCAGTTTCTTAGGTTTTCATTGGTTTTTATTGAGTAGTACTTTAAAGCATAGTTGAACCTCGACTTATTTGTTCTCTTCTGATAAGAGATGGATGACAAAAGAAGATTAGACGTGAAAGCGGATAAGCAGGAAAAAAACTTAATGCATAAAAGGAACTCAATCTTTATAGTCAATACAATCTTCAAAAAACGAGATGAACATTTAATTACTTATAGGAGTGGCTTATCACAAACACAAATTGATTACTTTATTTGTAGAAAAAAAGATAGAGCGTGTTGTAAAGATTGTAAGGTAATTACAAGAGAAAGCTTAACCACCCAACATCGACTTTTAGTTATGGATTTACAAATAAAAAAATGGACAAAAAACAAAAGAGTGCATCGAGCTATTCGGACTAAATGGTGGAACCTCAAAAGCGAGAAAGAAGATATATTTAAACAGAAAGTCCTTCGAGGAGATGTTTGGAATTATGTTGGTACACCCTGTGATACGTGGAACAATATGGCTATACATATTAGGAAAGTGGCGAAAGATGTGTTAGGGGTATCTCAGGGAGGTGTACCGGTACAAAAAGAAGCTTGGTGGTGGAGTGAAGTAGTACAAAATAAAATCAAGGCAAAGAGGGCATGTTACAAATTACATTATGCTAAGAAAACTAGTGAAACTTTAGAAGCTTATAAGAAAGCAAAGAAGGAAGCGAAAAAGGCCGTTAGTGAAGCAAAAGCTAAGATTTGGGAGGACTTATATAAAAAAACTCAACTCAAAATAGGGTGAAAGAGATATTTTTAGGATAGCTAGGGCTAGAGATAAGAAAACTAAAGATCTTAATTATGTTAGATGCATAAAAGACGAGGATGAAAAAATTCTAGTGGCAAATGATGATATAAGAAATAGATGGAAAACTATTTTTATAATCTTTTTAATGAAAATAAAGATGTTAGTATTAGTTTAGGAGATTTAGCTAAGTCAGAAAAGTATATAAACCACAATTTCTACCGACTATTCAAAAGAATGAAGTCAAAGAGGCTCTTAAACATATGAAGGGTGGTAAATCGGTAGGACCATATAATATTCCTATAGAATTTTAGAAAATACTAGGAGAAATAGGAATCACTTAGCTCATAAGACTATTTAATGAAATATGGAAAAACCAAAAGATGCCCGAAGAATGGACAGCAAGTACACTTATACCCATATATAAGAATAAAGGAGACATTCAAAATTGTGCGAATTATCAAGGTATCAAGTTAATGAGTCATACTATGAAATTATGGGAAAGAATTATCGAATGTAGGTTAAGACAAGTATCAAGTACAACAGAGAACCAATTTGGATTCATGCCAGGCAAATCTACTATTGAAGTGATTCACCTTTTGAGACGTCTTATGGAACATTTTAGAGCAAAAAAGAAAGACCTTCACATGATATTTATTGATCTAGAAAAAGCTTATGATAGGGTACCGAGGGAGGTTCTTTGGAGAACTTTGGAAAAAAGAGGTATCCCATTGACATATATTAACCTTATAAGAGACATGTATGATGGTGCAAAAACATGTGTGAGGACTCATGAAGGAACGACAGACTTCTTTGAAGTTAATATTGGGTTACATCAAGGATCAACTTTAAGTCCATACTTATTTATAATGGTGATGGATGAGTTAACAAAACATATTCGAGATGAAGTACCTTGGTGTATGTTATTTGCTGATGACATTGTATTAGTGGAGGAGTCTAAGGAAAAAGTTAATAGAAAATTGGAACTATGGAGAGAAACATTAAAAAGCAAAGGCCTCCGACTAGAATATATGGAATGTAAGTTTGATCATTTGGTTACTTCAGAGGACATTAAAATTAAAATTGGCACACATTGCATTCCATAAAAGGAAAGTTTTAAATACCTAGGGTCAATTTTTTAGAGTGATAGAAGAATTGATGGAGATGTTACACATAGAATTAATGCTGGTTGGTTAAAATGGAGAGGAGCATCAGGTATTCTTTGTGATAAGAAGATACCATTAAAATTAAAAGGTAAATATTATAGAGCAACAATTAGGCCTGCCATGTTTTATGGTTCAGAGTGTTGGGCAGTTAATCATCAACATGTACAAAAGATGTCTGTGACAGAAATGAAGATATTGAGATGGATGAGTGGTCATACAAGAAAAGACCGTATACATAATGAGGTTATTACAAACAAATTAGGAGTGGCACCAATAGAGGATAAAATGAGAGGACATCGTTTAAGATGGTTTGGACATATAGAAAGAAGATCAAAAGAAGAACCTGTAAGAAGGTTAGAAAAACTAAATTTGAAAAGTATTAAAAGAGGTAGAGGACGACCACAAAAGTGTTGGAAAGAAACAATAAAGAATGATCTAGCTTATTGGGAGTTAACTGCTAACATGGCACACGATAGGGATCTGTGGAAACAAAGAATCCATGTAGCCGACCCCGTCTAGTATGGGAAAAGGCTTAGTTGTTGTTGCATAAAAGGAACTCCAGATCTTCAATTACATACTAAGATGATTAGCTGAGCTGGACTTGTTGAAAATGCTTTTTTACCTGCATTGAAAGATATGTAAACTCACAGTCCTCAATAAATTCACAGAGATGAGACAACCCACTTTCTTTAGCATCTGGAATTTCTCTAATTAGAATAAGAATCGAGTCCACAATGGCCTTCTTGTACTCGAAACCTCCTTCTTCTCTGAGAATGTTGCTTAAGAAGTTCATCCTACATCATAAACATGAAACATCAGAACAAGTCATTTTCAACACTTACATGAACACCACCCTCAATAAATGAATAAGAAATGTTCATGGAAGGATAACTTACATTGTACGGTATTTGAGTGGAAACTTGAGGCATAAGGACCGAATAGCTTCCACAACAACAATCTTAAACTCATCTGCAATATCAGACATAAAGTTTGTGATTTGCTTCATCAGTCGATCTATGCTTGATTCATTGCCAGTTTTCAAAAGCGTAGTGATAGCAAGAGTGGCAATGCTCCTATTTTGATCTGATATTAGACTCTCCATGTCTATATTGCAATTTGTAACTGCCAGAGGATAGGTCATCGCTACCTGTAAGAATTTTATGAGGTAGATATCAGATTAGCATAAAGAATCTTCCTTGAGGATATCACAATACTACAGCCAAGGCATGAAGAAATTAGCCTTAACTCATACACACTTTGTAATGTACAAACATTAACCACGTATGTAAAGCAATAGAAATGACAGGAACCTGCCTTATTCAGTGTACGGACAGCAGCAAATCTTAGAACTGGCTTAGAAGAGCTCAAAAATAACTGCAGTACTGTAATTGCTGGAGTCAATTCTCGGCTGGTAACACCACTAAGCTCAGTTATTGCTCGAGCTGCTTCAAATATCACCATTTCTGCTTTGTGACGGAGACATCCTTCAAGATAATCATAGAATGGACGATCCCCCATTTGGGTATTCAAACCTGATTCCTGTGCTACCTGTTCACAATCATGGACACCTAAGCCAGACTAAGTATCCACATAATCTGCACAAATGTATCTTCAAATTATGAACAACCAACAGATAAGAACCTGAGCTGTATAGCGAATCAAAACACACTGTGCCAAAGGCGAGCGAACTGTTCCTCTTGTCAAACTGGTGACGAGTTTACTAACAGCTAACCGGTCGTTTTGCCGAATCTGCAAGTTTTGAAAAAATTGCATTCATATGATAAACGATCAGCCTACAATTTCAATATTTATCATTTAGACTCTAAGATCTTCACTTCCACCAAGACTAATAATAACAAGTTCAGATGTTCAATCTTATCTAAGAAGTTGTGTTGAATAAACAGCAAACAAGAAGAAAAGATGATGCAGCAGAGATCAAACACACAATGGAGAAAATTGGCTCAGCCACTGTCTGCGCAGTCGGTTGCCTTCTCTTTTTTCTTCACAATGTGGTCGGCTGACCACTAGGGTTATATACATTACAGTACATAAAAGAAAAGGACTACAATGCCCCTAATAAGTGACTCTTATTTAAAGGATCTTTAAAAACAATTTAACATAACAACCAAACTTAATAATGTCTATTCTAACACTTCCCCTCAAGTTGGAACGAATATACTTTGAGTTCCCAACTTGGTAAGGAATTTCTCAATCTTCCCTTTCCTAGAAATTTGGTTAAGAAGTTTGCATATTGTTCTTTTGATTGTACATTGAATGATTCTTGACTTTACTGCATTTCTGATGAAATGGCAATATATTTAAATGTGCTCGGTTCTCTCATGATATATTGGATTTGTAGCTATTTGAATGACACCTTGATTGTCAAAATAAAATAAGATTGACTCTTTGGTATGTGTACCAAGTTCTTGCAGTAAGGATTTTAGCCAAATTGCCTCATAGATTCCAAGGACAGTTGCCTTGTATTCAACTTCAACCGATGACCTTGCTACTACACGTTGCTTTTACTCTTCTAGGAGACTATGTTACCCCACCATAGTTAGATATCATGAGTTAGACCTCCTATCATCAACAGACCCTGCAAAATCGGCATTTGTATATACCTCCACATTTAGATTATCATGAGTTGTATATGGTAGTCCGTTGCCAAGAGTGTGTTTCAATTACCTCAATATTTGTCAACGTGTGATCGTAAAGTATATAAGTCATCCCACTAACCTTTGATATTCACCAGCTCCCTGCAACGGTTTATCGGTATGGACACTCAATTTTGAGTTGCTATCCATGGCACACTTGCTGGTTTACACTTTAACATGTGAGTGTCCTTCAGTAGATCCAAGGTATATTTCTTTTGAGTTAGGAATATGCCCCTTGAGTTTATGAGTACTTCAATTCCCATAAAATAATGGAGATGTCCTAAATCTTTATATCAAACAAGTTAAGTAGTTGGCCTTTTAACTCACTGATTTAATTATCATTATCTCATGTGATGATGATGTCATCTACATAGACAACCAGCATACAAATATTGTTACCTTTCCTTGAAAACATAGTGTGGTCACTTATGCTTCTTTTAAATCCAAGGTTGGTAAAACCATCGCTGAAATGTTCAAACCATGCTCTAGGAGATTGTTTCAAACCATATATTGTTTTTCTGTCAAACCCTACCATCCATATATACATCACAAGAGTCGGGCGGTAAATCCATGTAAATTTATTCATTCAAATACCTCTGGAGAAATGAATTTTTAACATTTAATTACCAAAGTTTTCACCCTTATTAGCGGCTATACTAATAATGACTCTGATGGTAGTCATTTTTGCAAATGGTGCAAAAGTCTCTATATAGTCTAAGCCATAGGCTTGGCTGTAATCTTTCACGATCAACCGTGTTTTGTATCTCTAAATACAACCATCAACTCTATACTTGATCATATAGACCCACTTGCATCCCACTGGTTTAATTCTGGGAGGTAGCTTCATAATATCCCACATGTTTTTCTGAAAGGTTTGAGTTTCCATAGCTTATTGCTAGTGTTTCGAGTCCTTGGCTTATTCATAGTTCCTTGGTACCTAGATAAGATCAAAATTAAGGGCAAACAAGAGGTGTCAGGGTAAGAGATGTATTGAGATATAGGGTATTTACAAGATCTCTTTTCTTTCCTCAATGCAATGGGTACATCCAATTCATTTTCAGTAGGTGATGAGGCAGACTGTTCTGGTACAAAATCACTCAATTGCAGATCGGAGGGAGACCCTCTTCTTGGGGCATGGTAGGCTGCCCGATTTTCCTTGGATGTTCTTTGTGTATTATGCGATACACTTGCAATTCTCGCTTATTCTGAGTATCGGGTGCCAGCTCTTTTGTTGTGATTCAATCTCATTTTCTTCTTCTAACCCATGACTGATAGGCATAACGAAGACCTCTTGATTCTCAGTGAGTAGTTTCTCCCCCTTACTGTCATAGTAGGTGGATTTTTCAAAAAAGGTTACATCCATTGACACATGTACTCTCTTCCTACTGGGGTCATAAAAGACATACCCACTTTGTGTGGAGGAATATTAAAGAAAGACACACTTTATGGCTTTTGAATCCAGTTTATCTCTATGTTTGGAGTGATCATGAACATAACATATACACCAAAATATTTTGAGAGAAATATTGCTGAGTGTCTTATCGGGCATTGATACTTGAAGTGGAATTCTCCCTTATAGAACATATGAAGGAGTTTTGTTTATAAGGTAAATAACCATCAGAATTGCATCTCCCCAAAAAACTTTAGGAGCACTACTTCAGATTAGCAAGACTCTAGTTGTCTCTAAAATGTGACGATATTTTCTCTCTACTACGCCATTTTGTTAAGGTGTATACACACATGTAGTCTGATGGATAATACCATAATTTCTGAGTAAACAAGATCAAATGAGTTTATTTTTATGGACTCACTAATAGGAAAGCTAGCCCTATGATGCTTAGCTTTCTGACAAGTGTCACACTGAAGAGACAAATTACCAAAATCTAAACTCAAATCAGGAACCACTACCTTCAGCTTTGATACAGGAAGATGACCAAGCCTTTAATGCCATATTCTAATTTTCTTAATACTTGCATTCACGGTCCCTTTATTAGCTATCACCTGTGACGAAATTTCATCCAACATATATAGTCCATGTTTTGCTCTACCATGCCCAAGGATCCTCCATGTCCTCCAATCCTGAAATACACAATCATTATCATCAAATGAGGAACTTGCATGATAGGCTTTATTCTTGAGGTAAGTTGGTTTTCTAATTAACTCCCAGCATTGTTCTTTAGTATATATTGACTTTCCTCAGTGAGAGCATTTCAATTTGTCTTCATAAGGATTCATGACCACCCATAGAGGTACCCCCTCTTCCATGTTTTTTTTCCTACTGTCCAAGGCTCACAAACATTGTTTTGTCCCCTGATTGTACTTTCTCTTTCTCTAAATTCTTTCTGTCCTCTCATATCAGAAGCGAATAAACTACACCTAGAGATGGCAGAGTTTCATTATTGAGGATGTTCACCTTTACATTCTAAAAGTCAGTAGATACTCCCCCACAACAGATCGAATACTTTTTTTCCTCTAATTATGCATTTTTGTTTTTGAAACAATGAGGACAATCTCCTTGAGTATAATATCGCAGTTCATCCCATGGACTTCTAGGTTTTGTGTAGTACTCGCTAATTGATCGACTTCCTTGTCAACACTTTCTGATTTTTGCTTGTATCTCATATTTTTTCGTAATATTGATCGTTCTAGAATAAGGTGCAATGGCATTTTCCTTCCTCCATTTTAAGTAACTAGAATCTGAGGGGTGTGTTTGGAGAATTTCACCAGTGATAAACTCTCATTTCTTCCTTATAATTAGGGCAAATTCAAGTGCCCTAGACCAAGCTTTGAAATTTTTTTCATCAAATTTAATGGATGTGATTTGGACTCCATCTATCTTAGTATTGGTGACATTTTCTTCTAAACTCTGCATAGGACTACCAGAAAACACACATTTTTCAGCTATATGATTGTTTTAGGGTTTTCACTGCTTGTCTCAAGATACGTGTGCACAATATGCCACCTTGAGATCTAATGTTGTGTGTCACCTTGCAGTGAATGTTGATCAGTTTTCAGATTCCCAACAAATATAGCAGTGTTGTGGCAGATTTTCACTCAATTCTTCCGATTGGGGTTTGTACATCAACCCTAACCTTAGGGAAGAAAGATTTCTGGACATGTATGCTTTCCACGGCCTAAAACATGAGATACTGCTATGAATAAACAGCAAACAAGAAGAAATGATGATGCAGCAGAGATCATACGTACAATGGAGAAAATAGAAAATTGGCTCAGCCACTGTCTCTGTAGCCAGTTGCCTTCTCTTTTTTTCCTCATAGTGTGGTTGACTGACCACTAGGGTTATATACATTACCGTACATAAAAGAAAAAGACTACAATGCCCCTAATAAGTGACTCCTATTTAAAAGACCTTTAAAAACAATTTAGCATAACAACCAAACTTAATAGCATCTATTCTAACAAGCTGCTCTAGTTAAGCATGGCACAACTTTTTTGTATATTCATAAGGATGCATAATTTTGTAGAGACACGAATATTTTATTTGATCTCCGAAGAAAAAGGAAAGTTCAAAAATCTTTGAAAATCATGATGCCTAGTGGTTTAAATGTATACACTATGTGATACAAAGTATTGCAGCTAACAGATTGTGGGGGAATGGGTTTGGTTGCTATTTTCATCTAATTACTACAAACTTTTCTAAATTCTGACACCAACACACAAGAGAAGGTCTCCAGAAAATTCAAGTTGATGTAATTTTACACCTGACTCTCTGCCTATGTGGTTCATAAATTTGGCGAACATGTATTGGGTTGTTTTCACTTAAAACCAAGGCAGCACATGTTTATTGTTTGGGAAATTTTTTGCACTTCCGATGACACTGAACAGTATGTAGGCTTCTAGGTCTCCATGTTTCCTTTTAAGTGTAGTATGAAGTTATGCACCTCTTCACTCTAAGTGAATCGTATATTCAATATGGTGATCTTCCTAAAACTACTTTCCTTTGTTTTCCTAGAAAATGAAACAGCACAGAACAACCATACAAGGAAAGTGACAACTTGAATGTGAATATTCCTAAAACTGACAACATAAAATGAAATATCAACCTGGTGAAGCAGAGCTAATGCATGGAATTGTACAAGGGCGGCCCTAGACTGAACTGCTTCTTGTACCTCGTTGCTCCACCTCTTAACAATATCAGGATTGGTCTAGTCACAAGCAATAAGCAACCAAGTTTCGGTCACCAGAACATGAAAACTAGAGACCAAAAGATCTTGAGGAATACAAAAGAAGGAATAGTTTATGCTACCTGGAGAAGATGGATACCACTCACAAGAGCAGCACTTGCAACAACCGGATTTTTGTCAACAATAGCCTGCTTAAGGTACCTCTCAATTTGGCCCAGGAGGGTACCATCAGTAATCCTACACAAAACCCTTATAGCATTTGCCCTGTACATATCTGTCTTGCTGTTCATATCCTTCATCAATGAACTCGTGACTATGATCACCTACAGGATAACAAAAGACCAACATTCAGTCATGACGCATACAGATGCAGAAATCAAGCGTCACGCGTTGTCTATAACAGGATCTCCATGACCTCATCCGCAGATGGTGAAAGCTCTTTGATCATCAGATAGACCATTCTCCGCAGTGCGGCCTCCTTGGATTGGAAAAGCTTGGTAACCGCAAAGAACACTTCAGTGGCTTCGATCTAAATTGGCATTAAAAGTCCAAGGAATAAACAAATAACACCCGACATAGCGCAAAGCAAATCAGAAGAAAATTAGAGAAAGTACTCGCCTTTGTGAATGTCTCTCCTTGGTTGAGCAAGTAAAGGAGTTTCGTGATCACCTAGCATCATAAAGGACACAAAGGCAGCGAGAGTTACATAGGCATTGGAATACATGCATGATGCAGCATACAATGACGTATTCAACGGAAATGCAAAAACTGAAAAACAAAAAGGAACCTGAGAGCATCTCCTGGAATCAAGCTGAGGATCATTGAAAACCCTAGCTTCTTGAAGCACGGCTCCCTTCTCGATCCCGAGAAAGGGAGAGTAGTCCGCTAGAGAATAACAAGAAGCAAGATCCACAACCATCATTACAATCTAAATCTTGACTTGTCATCAACCAAAATTGTAACTAGACAAGCAGAATGCGAACATAACAAAGTAGAAATCAACCATATTAGCACATAAAAAGCCAAGAACACGAAGTTATTGCACTAAATCTATCAATATAGCAACTGAACAGAGAAGTCCGCCCCAAAACCAACGAAGATACGACATACAGGAATTAGAAACTTAGATCTGATGATTTTTTGGTCAAATTCATCGCTGATCGGAGGAGAGAAATCTACAGACGGGTGCAGGCGAATGCCAGAGCTGGGAGGTGATCATAAAATTAAGGTTCGAAGATCCATTACCTTCATCATCCCTGTCATCGTCCTTTTTCACGAGGGGCTGCGCCATTGGAAGTCCCTCGCACACGATCTGCAGAGATCTGTTGTGAATCAAGGGTCAAAATCTCCTCGTTGTCTCAGAGAGAGCGACAGCGAGATGCAACCGTGGGAATTGAAAACGCACGACGAGTTAAGCACGAAGGGACTGTCGACAAGTCGGACCTTGTGCCGGGTCGGACTTGATACCGATCATATGGATGCAAACCAAACCGTGAGGCGCGGAACGGGACGATTGGTTTCTTGCATAAGATGTATATGTAGTGACTGTTTCTTGCACACTCGTGTGCTCTTTCTACGTCACCGGGAGAGAGTCTATACTTATTAGAGATGTCAAAATGGGCGAGGCCTGGGACCAACTCAGTCTTACCCTAGAAAAATGTGGAGTCGGATCAAAAAATCTCGACCCATATTAGAAGGAGGGCTAAATAGCCTGACTCGTCTAGTGTTAGGAGCCGATGTGGTCCAGGCTGGGTTGGCCTTAAGAGTCACCAACCGTAGGATATCAAAATATTCATAGAAACTTTGGTTTTGGATATAAATGAGGAAGGTATGGAGATTTTAAATTTTGCTATGGCATTTGATCTCTTTATAGTCAATACAATCTTCAAAAAAAACGACATGAACATTTAATTACTTATAAGAGTAGTTTATCACAAACACAAATTGATTATTTTGTTTGTAGGAAAAAAGTAGATCATTTTGTAAAGATTGCAAGATAATTTCAGAAAAAAGTTTAACCACCCAACATCGACTTTTAGTAATGAATTTAGAGGTCAAAAAATAGACAATGGAAAAAAAGAGTACAATGAGTTATTCAAACTAAATGGTGGAAACTAAAAACTAAGAAAAAAGGTATATTTACATAGAAAGTCATTCAATGAGATGCTTGAAATTATGTTGGTACACCTTGTGATATGTGGAACAATATGACTATATATATTAAGAAAGTGATGAAATATGTGTTAGGTGAATCTAAGAGAGGTACCGGTATAAAAATAAGTTTGGTTGTGGAGTAAAGTGGTGTAAAATAAAATCAAAACAAAGAGGACATGTTACATATTACATTATACTAAAAATACTAGTGAAACTTTAGAGGCTTATAAGAAAGCAAAGAAAGAAGCGAAAAAGACAATGAGTGAAGTCAAAGCTAAAATTTGAGAGGATTTATATAAAAAACTCAACTCAAAAGAGGGGGAAAGAGATATTTTTATAATAGCTAAGGCTAGAGATAAGAAAATTAAGGATCTTAGTTTTATTATATGCATCAAAGACGAGGATGAGAAAATTTTTGTGACAAATGATGATATAAAAATAGATGGAAAATTTATTTTTATATGTTTTTTAATGTAAATAAAGATGTTAGTACTAGCTTAGGAGAGTTAGCTAAATCAGAAAAGTATATAAACAACAATTCCTATCGACGTATTCAAAAGAATGAAGTCAAACAAACTCTTAAACATACGAAAGGTGATAAATCTGTAGGACTAGACAATATTCATATAGAAGTTTGGAAAATCCTAAGAGAATTAGGAATCACTTGGCTTTCAAAACTATTTAATGAAATATAGATAACCCTAAAGATGCTTGAGGAATGGTTAGCGATTACACTTATACCCATATATAAAAACAAGGGAAATATTAACAATTTTATCAATTATTGGGGTATCAAGTTAATGAGTTGTATTATGAAATTATGAGAAAGAATTATTGAATGTAGGTTAAGACAAGTATCGAGTACAACAGATAATCAATTTGGATTTATGTCAGGCAAATCTATTGGTAAAGCGATTCACCTTTTAAGACATCTTATGAAATATTTTAGAGCAAAAAAGAAAGACGTTCACATGATATTTATTAATCTAGAAAAACTTACGACTTGAGAACCTTGAAAAATAGAGGTATCCTATTGACATACATAAATCTTATAAGAGACATATACGATGGTGCAAAAACATGTGTGAGTTTTTTCATTTGGTTACTTCAGAGAAATATTAGAAAGTTAAGGCTTCTCACTTAGTATACAACAACAACAACAACTAAGCCTTTTCCCATACTAGACGGGTCGGCTACATGGATTCTTTGTTTCCACAAGTCCCTATCGTGTGTCATATTAGCAGTTAACTCACAATAAACTATATCATTCTTTATTGTTTCTTTCCAACACTTTTGTGGTCATCATCTACTCTTTTAATACTTTCAAAAATTAGTTTTTCATACCTTCTTATAGGTTCTTCTTTTGATCTTCTTTCTATATGTCCAAACCATCTTAAACGATATTCTCTCATTTTATCCTCTATTGGTGTCACTCTTAATTTGTTTCTAATAACCTCATTATGTATACGGTATTTTTTTGTATGATCACTCATCCATCTCAACATCTTCATTTCTGTTACGGGCATCTTTTGTACAAGTTGATGATTAACTGCCCAACACTCAGAACCATAAAACAATGCAGGCCTAATTGTTGTTCTATAATATTTACCTTTTAATACCTTCTTATCACAAAGAATAAGTACGAAGATAATGATGGTACATTGGGAATGGAATGGGAACAAAGCTTGGAGGGTTCAGTTAAATGTTCACAAGTGACTCTTAGAGCGTTCTCGTTTAATGTGCATAGAATGAACAATGCGTGGATGAGAAAAAGTAATGATGGTATGTGGGTTCCCTTTTTTGTTTTTTCTGATAAATAAATTATTAAGACAAATGTCGGCTTCCCCTTCCAGAAACGGTTTCCCCTGTTGTGATTAGAAAGTGGAGTCACACTTGTGCAGGTGTGACTGGACATTCCTATCAAAGGGAAGGTGGAGTTTTACTCTCCATATACCATGCAACGTTTTCATCATTGTTGTTTGGTTCATCTTGGTGAGAAAGTTTACCATTAGGTAATTTGTGTTTCATGTGGGAATGTTGTTGAGTCAGAAGTCAGTGATCAGTTTTTCTTATTTATATGAATGATGCGGTGTTCAACGTTTATTTTATTATAATTGTTTAAGTTGTTTTCTGCTTGCTGAACGTTCTAGTTCAGATGGATGTCAGTATCTCATAGGTGCAAAAACAACAATTTATAAAAATCATGTCTATAGGGACACAGTTATATAACAACAACAACAACTAAGCCTTTTCTCATACTAGACGGGGTTGGCTACATGGATTCTTTGTTTCCACAGAGCCCTATCATGTGTCATGTTAACAGTTAACTCACAATAAGCTAGATCATTCTTTATTGTTTCTTTCCAATACATTTGTGGTCGTCCTCTACCTCTTTTAATACTTTCCAAATTTAGTTTTTTGTACTTTCTTACAGGTTCTTCTTTTGATCTTCTTTCTATATGTTCAAACCATCTTAAACGATATTCCCTCATTTTATCCTCTATTGGTGCCACTCCTAATTTGTTTCTAATAACCTCATTATGTATACGGTCTTTTCTTGTATGACCACTCATCCATCTCAACATCTTCATTTTTGTCACAATACATGATGATTAAATGCCCAACACTCAGAACCACAAAACATGGCAGGTTTAATTGTTGCTCTATAATATTTACCTTTTAACTTTAATGGTATATTCTTATCACAAAGAATACCTGATGCTCCTCTTCATTTTAACCAAGCAACATTAATTCTATACGTAACATCTCCATCAATTATTCCATCACTCTGAAAAATTGACCCTAGGTATTTAAAACTTTCCTTTTAGGGGATGCAACGTGTGCCAATTTTAATTTCTATATCCTCTGAGGTGTCCAAATGATCAAACTTACATTCCATATATTTTGTCTTTTTCTACTAAGTCGAAGGCCTTGCTTTCTAATGTTTCTCTCCATAGTTTCAATTTTCTATTAACTTTTTCCTTTGACTCCTCCACTAATACAATGTTATGCTCTAAAATATAATATGAAGGTCTATCTTTTTTTCTCTAAAATGTTCAATAAGACGTCTCAAAAGGTGAATCGTTTCAACAGTAGATCTACCTCGCATGAATCCAAATTGGTTATCTGTTGTACTTGATACTTGTCTTAACCTACGTTCGATAATTCTTTCCCATAATTTCATAGCATGACTCATTAACTTGATACCTCGATAATTCACACAATTTTAAATGTCTCCCTTGTTCTTATATATGGTATAAGTGTACTTGCTCTCCATTCCTCGGGTATCTTTTTGTTTTTTCATATTTCATTAAATAGTCTTGTGCGCCAAGTGATTCCTATTTCTCATAGTATTTTCCAAACTTCTATACGAATATTATCTGGTCCTACCGATTTACCACCTTTCATATGTTTAAGAGCCTCTTTGACTTCATTCTTTTGAATACATCGGTATAAATTGTGGTTTATATACTTTTTTGATTTGGCTAAGTCTCCTAAGCTAATACTAACATCTTTATTTCATTGAAAAACTTATAAAAATAGTTTTTCCATCTATTTCTTATATCATCATTTGCCCCTAGAATTTTTTCATCATCGTCCTTGATGCATCTAACATAATTAAGATTTTTAGTTTTCTTATCTCTAGCCCTAGCTATCCTAAAAAAATCTATTTTACCCTATTTTGAGTTGAGTTTTTTTATATAAATCCTCCCAAATTTTAGCTTTTGTTTCACTCACGGCCTTTCTTGCTTCTTTTCTTTGTTTTCTCCTCCTAAACAAATCATCTCCCTTTGTGAAATCCTTTGAATCACCTTATCTAACTATTCCCCAAAAGCTGTTTTTATACTATCTTCTAGTTATACTTGGGGTGCGTAAGCACAAACTATATTCAAAACTTCTGCTCCTAATACTAATTTCAACGTTATGATTTGGTCACAATATCGTTGTATGTCTACTACACTATCCTTTAAATCTTTATTTATGATAATACCAACTCCGTTTCGAACTTTTTCTTTACTTGAGTACCATAATTTAAAACCTGTATCCTCCATCTCCTTTGCTTTTTCTCCAACCCATTTTGTCTCTTGTAAACATAGAATATAAATCTTTATCTGAATCATAGTATCTACCACCTCCATTAGCTTACCATATAATATTTTGATATTCCAATAACCAATATGAATCTTATTATCTAGGACTAACTTCCTTACCCCCGCATCTGTCCATTTTCAAAATGCGGTGACCCTCTCTGAAAATAATTAACTGCATTATGGCGGCAATGTAGCGGGACTAACTTTTTTACACACACTCGTCAATAATGTGAGAACCCTCTCTGCAATTGATTCACTATATTCGGGTGAAAATGTAGTGGCTCTTGCTTACTTATTACTACATTCGGGCTCTACATCACGTTGCTAGGCGGGGATGCCCCGAAACAATGCTCATAATTTTTGTAATCCATGTTATAAAATCCGATGAAGTTTTATGTTGACTATCGAAAGCCTAACACAATCCTCCTCCTTTATCCGGGCTTGGGACCAGCAATGCAAGGGTGATCCCTTACATGGGCGGAGTTTCGCTTTTGACTTAGTATAACAAAGACAAAATATATGTAATGTAAGTTTGTTCATTTGGTTACTTCATAGGACATAAAAATTAAAATTGACATATGTTGCATCCCTCGAAGGAAAGTTTGAAATACCTAGAGTCAATTTTTGAGAGTGATGGAAAAATTGATGGAGATTTTATCCATAAAATTAATGTAAGTTTGTTAAAATAGAGAAGAGCATCTTGTATTTTTTGTGACAAGAAGATATCATTAAAGTTAAAATGTAAATATTATAGAGCAACAATTAGACCTACTATGCTTTAGAGTTTTGAGTGTTGGGCAGTTAATCATAAACATGTAAAAAAAATGTACGTCATAAAAATGAAGATGTTGAGATGGATGAGTGGTCATGCAAGGGAAGACCATATACATAATGGGGTTATTAGAAACAAATTAGGAGTAACATCAATAGAAGATAAAATGAGAGAATATCGTTTAAGATGGTTTGGACATATAGAAAGAAGATCAAAAGAAACACCTGTAAAAAGGTATGAAAAACTAAAATTTGAAAGTATTAAAAGAGGTAGAGGACAACCACAAAAGTGTTGAAAATAAATAATAAAAAATAATCTAGGTTATGTTTAGGTAAATGCTAACATGGTACGTGATAGGACTATGTGGAAATAAAGAATCTATGCAGCCGACCCTGTCTAGTATAGGAAAAGGCTTAGTTATTGTTGTATACTACACACATATATATATATATATATATATATATATATATATATATATATATATATATATATATATACATGTAATAGAAAAAACTATATATGTACATTGAAAAACTATATATTATATATTATATACATATATGTATATATACATGCAATAAAAACTATACATGTAATAAAATTATTTATTTATTTATATGGGCTGACCCATATTTTTCTTGGCCCATCAAGGGATTGGGCCAGCTGTATTGACATTGTAATGCTTATAAAGTTGAAAGGTATTAAAAGAAAAAGAAAAAAGAGAAACATATTGCATTAAGTAACTTTTGGTATCCAACAACAAGTAAGGCTTTTCCAATAATACTATATGGGGTTGGTTACATAGATTTTTTTCTTATGTCATGCTAATAATTAACTCAATATAAGTTGGATCGTTCTTTAATATTTCCTTCTAATACTTTATTGATCTCTTCTTATTTTTTAGTATTTTTATAGTCTAAGTTTTCATATCTTTTTAGTGGAACTTCCTCTGGTTGTTCTTGTATGTATTCAAATCATCTTTAACGATTTTATTTTATTTTATCATCTATTGATATCACTCTCAGTTTGTTGCTAATAACCTCAAAACGTGTGTGATCTTTTTTTATTACACATCTATCTCACAATCTTCATTTATTTTACTAATATATTCATTATTAACTACCCAACACTCATAATCTTATAATACAACATGTCTAATTATTGCTCATAATATTTATCTTTCAACTTTAACAACATCTTCTCCACATAGAATACATTATACACATCTCTATTAACTAAATTATATTAACTATATACACAACATCTACATCAAGTTTTACATCGATTTAAAAATTTGATCACATATATCTAAAACTTTTCTTACGAAGGATGCAATATGTGTCAATTTTATAGATCATTTAAAGTAACCAAATGACCAAGTCATTATAATATATACCGTCATTTTTCTACTAAGTTGTTCTAATATTTTTCTCAATACTTTCAAAATTTACATAACTTTTTCTTTAGATTCATTCACTAAAACAATGTTATTCATAAATAATATACACAAGGTAGTTCATCTTAAATATGTTTTGTTAACTCATCAACAACTAATATAAATAAACATGAACTTAACTTAAAGGTGATTGTGCATTATTGTACATGAAACAACTCTAAGTAAGCGATCCCATGTTTTGGGCCTTTCTTCCAACACTTTTTGAAGGCGGTTGCACTGGACGATATGTAATATACAATGCACCCTTCTGGATCAGAGTCCAAATCCAAATTTTTGTTTTGTTCTAATAAGGATCCAAACCTAGATGTGTTTGTTCTAACCTGAGATGGACTGCCAGTTCCACAGGCAGGCGTCCCATTGACTCAATTGGGCACCAAAATGGTCAGTAAAGAAAACACATCTGAGCACAATAAAGAGAAACTTCAGTTAGTTGAGGTTTATGTAAACTGGAAATTAACATTACCAAGCTTGTTTATGACACGAACTGGGAACGATCTACGAGGGACCTGATTAAAACTCAACACATTGACCCGATTTGGCAACTGAGAGATGAGTGCAAATACATGCAACAAGAAAGAAAAGAGAGCGTTAGAGAGAAAGAGAGAGACTTGCATGTGATAACGGAGAGAGATGTGATCGTGACCAAAGCGAGTTAGGGTGAAAACGGAGAGAGAGAGATGGTAACCATATCTGTCTTCGTCCCCCATCACTCGTAGCCTTTACATACACCACAAGATTCGTTACCAACACATATCCATCCGCATTTTACTTTCTGATATAATGGTTTCTGGGGAAGCGGCGAGGGGACAATCGTTGACTGAAGAGGAGGGACTCGGAGAGAATGCCGGAGAACGCGCCGGAGTTCGATCTGCCGGAGGAAATCATGGCGGTGCTTCCGACGGACCCTTACGAGCAGCTCGACGTCGCCCGCAAGATCACGTCCATAGCGCTCGCGATGCGCGTGTCCAAGCTCGAGGCTGAGGCGGCCAGGCTCAGGCAGAGTATTCTCGAGAAGGACGAAGCAATTGCCGAGCTTCATGAGAGGCTTCAGAAGCTGGAAGACTCTCTTGGTGAGGCCGAGGACAGGCTCTCGATTGCCACCCATGAGAAGGTTAGTGGATTTTGATTGTTGCCATTAAACATCAAAATGGTTTTCTTCTTCTCCTCTCCCTCTCTCTGTCTTTTGTTTTCTGTCCTCATCCCGTTTGCTACAATGAGAGGTTGGTGAGTTTTATGGTCCGTTCTTCCTGACACCAACATGAATTGTCCTCCTCCTATTTTTATCGCATTTCTTCGTATCTATCTTCTGTTGTTGCTACAGAACGGTGCTTCGGGTGTTTGGTTTGGATTTAGTTTTCTAGCTTCTTGTATTGTGTTGCTTTTGTTGCTAATCTACGGTAATTGGAGTTAGTGGTACTGTTGGTTTCTATATATTTCAGTTGTTTCAATCTGCTGGTGTTTTTCGTCTACATCAGTTTCCTACTATCTTTAAGTCCAAAGGTTCTGATATCTCTGTGTATGGGCGCTCGTGCGCGCGCGAGGACAGGAAAGCCTTTTGAACGAGAATGCCTCTCTCTCCAACGCGGTGAAGAAGCTCAACCGAGATGTGGCCAAGGTAGGCGAGATACTTCTTTTTGCTTCGAACTTTGTTACCTCGATCCTTTTTGCTTCTTTCTATGTTAGACAATTGGAAAGTGTCAGCTCGTAGTCGCATAATTTGCAGCTGTTTTGGGTTCTGAGCGGCCTTTGGCTTAGATTTGTACATTTGTTCTTTCAAACTTCAATCAGCTCTTCCTACTTGTTCTCATTGGCCGTCAATCCTACCGACTCTGGTTTGTATACGTAGATCAACCGTCCTGCGTGCAAGAAAACCTGGGACTAATATTGGGAATCATTAATTTGATGTTTTTAGGTATGAATATCTTAATTATGACGCCAGTGTTTAAATATAACAAACAGATTGATGTATCCGCTCTTCTTGTGAGTGCACTTCTCTAAATGGTGCGAGCAATTTCGCTGATTCAATTTGTCTATGGCATTCTCTTGCCTACTCTAGCATTTGTAATTTCCATCACCTCTATTTGGAGGTGGCCCTTAACTGTCAATTGGGGTTTCTCTCTATGCTGAGTCAAATCACAGATTATGCAGATCTAGTTCAAAGTTCAAACAACCTGATGAAATTGTTTCATGGTTCCTTGTTGACAATCCAACCATAAGTAAACACATCTGGATACTTCCTCTTGCAAACCTGGGCATTGTAGAATTTTGGCTATTCTTCTCTCCATGTCCTCCTGATTTAACCTAGGCATGAACCAAAATTTCTAGATTGTAAAATGCATTGTTATGACTATTGACAAAATGGTAGTTCATGTTCTTTTCTCGAGTTTTGGTGAGGGAAACCCATGTGTATTCAACCCCCACCTCCAACAGAAAAAAGGAAAGACAATAGAGATGGAAAGGAATAAGAAAAACAAGGAGAAGTCACTAGAACATGAGAAGGATGTCTTGAAAACGTGATTTCATACAGTCAACTATAATTTTGTTTTTAAAACGATGTCTATCTTATGGAAGAACTATGGAAGGTCCAGTCTTGCTTTTCTTTTTTCTTTTTCTTTATCTCCAACTTGTGATGTTGGCTTTCTATGTATATTCTATTACACCTTCTTAATTGTTCTACTAAATTGCAGCTTGAGGTATTCAGAAAGACGCTTATGCAGTCACTCCAAGACGAAGAGTTATCATCTGTAAGTGATATATTATGAGATCTGTTGATGCATAGCATTTTCTACTAAACTTGACATGAAATGGAATTCCTCTGATGCATGACATCTCCAACTTGTCAAGTAGTATTTTTTTAAATAAAACCACTTCTCACTGCTTGAATTAGGTCCTTTGGACATGTTCTTTTTTACCTCATTTCTGTTTTCTTTAAGCAGACGGCATCTACCACTGCTTTTACAAAGTCCTCTCCAGAAAATGTCAGTTTCTCTTCCGAAGCAGTCACTGGAGGTAATTCTCCTAGGCTTGCACCTATCCACTAATATTTCTTGTTGAGCAGATTTTTGGGCATGATCTCTCAATGCCTTTGCAACTCTCTGGGAACATTGTTAGGAAAAATAAAACATCTGCCTTCATTGTAATATTTATATCAGTTGCAAGTTTACCCATACTAGAATAATCTTCAGTGCAGAATCAATACTCGGAAACCAGAAGTTTGGTTGCTGAAGATCCCAATTCAAATGATGTAGATGGTATATATTCTGTTAGCATTCAAAATGAAGTTTACCCTTTCTGCACAATAACAATTTCATTATTTGGCAGCATTTACACAGGGCATTTCCGGTAGCCTTCTTTTAGCATCTCAGAGTAGCACTCCGAGGGTTACGCCTCCAGACTCACCTACAAGGTTCTCTTCTGTATCTCCTACAAGAACTTCTAAGACTGCATCTCCTCCACGACAACATTCAAGTTCAATTTCAAGTGCAAGGCATACATTTGATTCGTCTATATCTACAAGCCGTCATTCTTCAGTGTCAAGTGGCTCAGATATAGGTAACTACATCAATTCACTTGTAGAAAAAATTTAATGCTTGGTATATTTACATCCTTATCATCTGTTACATTGATAAATAGAGGATTCTGGACTGTCAAATTCGTTAATGTTATTGTAGAACAATTGCTGTTATTGCTTGTTTGGTTTTAAGTTGTCCATGCACATTTCATGTTCAGCGCCCCTTTGGTGTTTGTTTAGGTACCCAATCTCAACGCTATGGCATGTAACATATTTTATTTACATGTAATCTCTTAAGCAAATAGAGAATAAAAATAAAATAAAAAAATATTCCTTATAATTTTATTTGATTCTACATTTCTTTAAGATATTGCATATAAATAAATGCCCCTATTTGAGTTCATTGAAAAATAGTTAAAAAGTCAAAATTATAAAAATATTTAAAAAGTCAACTCAGATAGAAAATTTAGAATGTTATCAGCCACTTCAGTTGTCTGTGGGTGCATCTAATGCATTTATATTGACATAATATTTTTAAAGTTCCTATTAGGACATGATTTATCTTCAAGTTCCAGGAGAAAACTCGTAAAACTTGTTGGGATTGTCGTTCATGGGCATAGTTTGCAATAGTTGAACAAAAACGGATATTTGTTTACCTATTATGGTAGAAGTGTATTCAAGCATATGATACCTCATATATGAGGTAAAGTCCTATTCTTCTAGGTGTTTGTAAATTGGTGTTGATGATCGAAGATTGATGCTCATGATTTAAGTTTGACAAAATGCCAAGATTCCAAGTCATCCAAGTATGGATGTCAAACACAAATATCGTAGTCTAAGAGAGCTGAAGCAAGCCAAATACTAAACAAAAGCTGCACAAAGACAACATACTTTATTCATGGATGAGTGGAGTATTTATAGACATTACACATATACATTAGAAGGTAAAAAGAATGAGGAAAAGGCCTCATAACAAAGGAGATGCTGGCTAGCCCCTTGACCAACACTAGTCGTTGGGGCTCCAACAGCTACTAGCCGTTGGGGCTCCAACAGCTACTAGCCGTTGGGGCTTCCAACGATTGTGGCCAGGGCCACTATGGCCCTAGCCTTGCTGCCATACTGAAGTGTGCACGGGCCCTAATGGCTCGTGCCCCTATTACATTAACACCCCTCTCAAACTTACGGTGTATATACCGATAGTTTGTGCAGCAAGAAATGAAAACGAGTGGCCGAGAGAGATTTGGTGAAGAAGTCCGCTACCTGCATTTCAGATGTGACATAACATAATATTATCTTCTTGTTCAGACATTCTTCACGAACAAAATGGCAGTCCATTTCAATGTGCTTCGTCCTTTCATGGAAGGTGTTGTTGGAGGCAAGCTTTTGTTGTCGCAATACATAGTGGCACGATGTTGCAAAGTAACTCCCACATTCCCTATAATAGCTGTAATCCAAGAAATCTCTGTTGTCGTAGTAGGCATGACTCAATATTCAACCTGATGAGAGTGACACTTTCTGTTGCTTCTTACACTTCCAGGAGATGAGAAATTCACTTAGAAAAACACAAAAACCAGTCGTAGAGTGTCTATTGTTGACATCTCCACCCCAATCAACATCCGTATATACAAATAAATCAAAAGACGAAAAAGTTAAGAGAACACCCTTGTTAGAAGAATTCCTGACATATCGAATAATACGTAAAACATCACTTATATGAACAGAAGTTGGTGCTTGCTAAAATTGGCTGGCTGTATGAACTGCATGAGAAATATAAGGTCTGATAATAGTGAGATAGGTAAGGGCACCTATAAGTTGTCTGTACGAGGTGGGATCATCTAATTTTTTACCATCAATGGATCTTAACTTGGTACCTAGAACTTCTGGAGTGTCCACTATTTTGTTATCTGTGAGACCCAACCTTTCAATGATATCATTTGCAAATTTAGTTTTAGACATAAAGTACCCACAACTGGTTCTAATAATTTCAATACCTAAGAAATAGTTAAGGAGGCCTAAGTCTTTCATGTCAAATTCTTGATGAAAATTACGTTTAACCTCTTTAATCCCTGCTTAATCACTCCCAGTCATGATCATATCATCCACATACAATAGCAGAATAATAATACCTGATTCTGTTTTTCGTATAAACAAAGCAGTGTCAGTATAATAAGTTATAAAATTATGCAAATGCATGAATTTTTCGAAACGATCAAACCAAGCCTTAGGAATTTGTTTCAGACCATACAAAGCTTTTGCAATTTAAGAGCATGACCAAGAGGAACATTAAAGCCAGGAGGAGGAGTCATATAAACTTCTTCAGTCAGATAACCATTCAGAAAAGCATTTTTAACATCAAGTTGGTATATATCCCAATTCTTAATGGTACTAAGTGTTATAAGAATTCTAATTGTGGTCATTCTAGCAACCGGAGCAAATGTTTCATCATAATCAATCCCATACTCTTGAGCATAACCCTTTGCAACCAATCTAGCCTTATATCTCTCAATATAATCATTGCTATGGGTTTTGATTTTATAGACCCATCGACATCTAATAACCTTCTTATCTTTTGGTATGGGTGCAACAATCCATGTTTGAGCTTTATCTAAGGCCTTAAGTTCATCCCTCATAACATCTTCCCATTCTGAAATACCTTTAGCTTGATGATAAAACTTGGGTTCTTTAACTTGATGAAAAATTACAATCAAAGTTTTTGTGTTCGGGTTCAAAAGATTCATAGGAAACAAAACGTTGGGGAAGTTTTGAGACCCTAGGTTCTAGACATGTGTCATGAGGTTCTCTATGACGTCGTGTATAATGTGATGGAAAGGGTTCAACAATGGGTTGGAAATCAACAGTTGTATTCAGAACATCACTACTTTCAAGAGAATTATCTTGATGATCTATAAAGTCACCATCGTCGCCTTAATCTAGATCAAAGAAATCTTGAGATATGGAAGATTCAGAATTTTCTAAGGATTTGGACTTATAGTAGGCATCATTCTAAAAAAATTTTACATCCTTAAAAACATATAATTTGTCATCAATAGGATCAAAACACCTATAACCCTTCTTGTCTATGCCATAACCAAGAAATACGCATTCAATAGCCCTAGGAGGCAATTTATCATTTTTATGTGTATACACAAAACATCTACATCAAAAAAACTCTAAGTCTTTCATAATAGGGAGAAATATTATATAATTTTTTAAAAGGTGAAGTATTTTAAAGATTGGATGAAGGCATTATATTTATAAGATAAACTGCACTAAGAGTAGTTTCTGCCCATAAAAGTTTAGGAACATTACTGACAATTAACATAGTTTGACATGTTTTTATAATATGTCTATGTTTTCTTTCAGCTAAGCCATTTTGTTGAGGGGTTTTAGTGCATGTCTTTTGATGAAAGATCCCATTTGATTCAATAAATTTTTGAAATTCATTTGACATATATTTTCCTCCTGAATCTGATCTAAAGATCTTAATGGTGGCTCCAAATTGATTTTTGATCATGTTGCAAAATATTACAAATTTCTCAAATACTTCTGATTTATGCTTCAAGAGATATATCTAGGTAAAGTGAGTAAAGTCATCTACAAATATTACATTGTATTGATCTCTTCTCTTAGAAACAACGGGCGCGGGGCCCCAAACATCCAAATGTATTAAATCAAAAGCTTTGTTTGGTACATAGTTTCTTTCTCCAAAAGGGAGATGATGCATTTTCCCAAGAATACACTCTTTACATTCAAACTTTTGTTCTCTAATCTTTTTCATCAAGAGAATGTTACATAATTTTTGTAAATCTAAATGTCCAAGTCTTTTATGCCAAAGAGTAGTATCTTAGGCTACGTTACTGTAAACATGAAAATTCTCATTCCCGGTTTATGAGACCAGAAATGAATCTTTTCGTGCCTACGTCGCTTTATGGGCGTGGCAGCTAGTTTACTCAAACTAGCGAAGATTTTTGAAATATCTGACTTTTGGCGAGTGTGGGAAAGAAGGATCTTTTCATTTAAACCTTCTTGAACCAATGCTCAAGCGAGTGTGAGAAAGCATGATCTTTTCGTTTAAACCTTCTTAAACCAATGCTCAAGGGTCAGTTTAAATGCTTAGAAACTTCGATTTTTAAAACAATTTTTAACTTCAAACTTATTTGAACAATAATCGTTTTTGAAAGGATTTGATTTTGTGCATTTTGGCAATTTTTATTTACGAAGGCTGGACGACCCTAAGTCTTTGAGTTTTATCTATTAGGCCTAATATGTGTGTGACTATGTGGCCTATTTTCAACGTGGTTTGAGTGAGTATTCGGGGCTTTTGAAAGCGAGCGAATGCAAGGATGCAGAAATTCTTTTCAGGTTTTAAAAGCGATGATGAGAGCTAGGCTCGAATTGAAAGTACAACTCACACTGCTTTCACTAATGTAAATACCCGAAATGTAAAGCAACTCACACGACTTAAATGTAAATCCACACAAAGGGAAATGCAACTCGACTTCCACTAATGTAAAACTCACACGACTTTAAAATATATAAATATGTTTTATCCTAAGAGCGAAAAGGCTCAATGTGTTTGAGTGTGAAGAGCGTAAAGGCTCGAGTGCTTGTGGGTGCTTCTCGTGTGAAATTTAAATGACAACTCACACAACTTTCACTAAAGTAAATACCCAAATTGAAGTATATACGTTTAGCTTAAGAGCGGAAAGACTCAATGCACGTGTGTGGTTGTGTGAAATTTAAATGACAAACTCACACGACTTTCACTAAAGTAAATACCTAAATTGAAGTATATACGTTTAGCTTAAGAGCGGAAAGGCTCAATGCACGTGTGTGTACGTGTGCAATATATGAGCGAAACGGCTCAAGTGAACGTGTGTGGTTGTGTTTCATCCACAAATATTACATTTCGGGGGGAGACTTCGCTCCATTATTACAATCCCGTTCCGAATTAAATTGAATAGGTAAAACAATTTGAAATATATTTTGGAAGACTTACACTTTTCCTAACTTTGAATTCGGGATTTAGCTAGGTCGTGTCCACCTTCTTCGTGTTGAACCCGGGTCAAAGCATCTTCATGTCGCAACAAAGGGGTAAGCCCCTTCAAGTGGCGAGCCTCGACGACGTGCAGCCAAGAGGTAAGTCCGATTGGGAGTGGGGTGACAAGGCTGGCCAAGGTGCAGCCGGCCAAGTTTGGGGTGTGGCTAGCCAAGTGGGTCACTAGGGAGGCTTGGTTCAGGTAGGTTTAGCCAAGTAGATCAAGTGGGGCAGGTTTGTATCAAAGCAAGTTCATCCAGCCAGCAAGTGGTTAAAGTAAGGGCTCGAGGTGGGTTAAGTCCTAGGTTTAAGCTAGGTCAGTTTGGATGAGTGAGTCAAGTCGATTAGGATATGGCTGGGTTCGGCCAAGGTGTCTTGATTGATGTGGTTGGTTGAGTCCGCACCTAGCTTGGTTAGGATTTAGAGGGGGTAGGTCGAGCCAAAGGTGGCTCGAACCAAGGTAGGTCCTAAGGTGCAGGTTATGGCGCAACTGGGGTGATGGTGAGGCGCGGCAGGGGTGCAGGCTGGGGCGCAGTTGAGGCGGGGCAGGGTTGCAGGCTGGGGCGCAAGTGAGGCGCGACAAGGGTGTAGTTCGGGGCGCAGGTGAGGCGCGGCAGGGGTGCAGACCGGGGCGCAGCTGGGGTGCTGGCCAGGGTTATGACCGAGTGCCAAGTGCACTCGGTTTCTATTTGGTGGCTGGGTGGTCTATGTGGAGTCAGTTTAGGGCTAGTTAGGGTTTTAGGTGAGGTCGGTTTAGGGTAGTTGGGTGGAGTCAGTGGTAGGGTGGCTGGGCTAGGTAGTGGAGTCGGTTGGTGGGGTTTCAAGGAAACAAGCTAGGTGCAGCCAGCACCTAGCTAGGTTCGGTTTGGGGTAGGTTTAGGTGCGGGTTAGGTGGGTAGGTTTAGGGTGAGAATGGTCCAGCTAGGGTGCGGTTTTGGCTAGGTTTAGGTGGTATATGGGTTAGGTCGGTTAGGTCTAGGCTAGGTTTGGGTTAGAGGTTTAAGGACTTACCTCTTGGGGCCGAGTCCCTCCTGCGCAGCCAAGGTTGCAACCCATGTCCACGCCATTTGTAGCCGTTTGTTGCAGCCCCAAGCTAGGTTTAGGTCCACAAGGCTTGAACCCACCTCACCCTTTATTGAGCCCACATGGCTATAGCTCACCAATGTTGACTTTTGCACCACACTCTCTTTCTTCACAAGCCCTCTCCCAAGGATTTCATGTGAACTTTTTCACCCTCCTTTGGTTTTATTTATAGGCCTAAGGAGTGGGTCTTGGGTTTGGATCTTAGATTTGGGTTTTAAGATCCAAATCCGATCCAAACACTATTTGAGTCTAGATCTGGATATTTATGTCCATATCCAATCCAAAATCTTCTTTCTTTAGTCCTTCTTGGTGTTTTGAGACGGTCGGTTTTGAACGGGCCCTAGCTTCCTCAGTGCTCCGTTTTTGCTGGGTTTTTCTCAGTCTTCTTGTCCGACCATCTTCTCACCTTCCGAACTCTGTTTTGTCTGGTTTTTGGTTGAACTTCTGATAGCTTTATCGGTGCTTTGTCTTCGTATTTCACATTCTGGGGTTGAAGTCTGCTTTTGGCCTGGATGCTCCTTTTGCTTTTCGGTCCTGTTTTCATTCGGTCGGGCTCAACCTTTTGCTTTTTGACCTGGAGCTGACTTTTGATCGGGGCTTTCCTTCTTTTTGAGCTGCTTTTCCAAAACTTGGGTTTTTGGCCTTGAGGTGGCTTTTGAAGTTTTGGGAGTTTTGAAAACCATGTAATTTTTTTAGGGTGTTTACAGTTACAAGACAAACTCCACCCATGTAAGGATTACCCTTGCATTGCCGGTCCCAAGCCCGGATAAAGGAGGAGGGTTGTGTTAGGCTTCCGACAGCCAGCGTAAAACTTCGTCGGATTTTATAGCATGGATTACAAAAATTATGAGCATTGCTTTGGGGCGTTCTCGCCTAGCGACGTGCTGTAGAGCCCAAATGTAGTAATAAGTAAGCAAGAGCCACTACATTTTCACCCGAATGTAGTGAATCAATTGCAGAGAGGGTTCTCACATCATTGATGAGTGTGTAAAGAAGTTAGTCCCGCTACATTGCTGCCAGAATGCAGTGAATAATTTTCAGAGAGGGTGATTGCATTTTGAATATGGACGGATACAGGGGTAAGGAAGTTAGTCCTAGATAATAAGATTCATATTGGTTCTCGGAATATCGAAACATTATATGGTAAGCTGATGGAGGTCGTAGATATTATGATTCAGATAAAGATTCATATTCCATGTTTAGAAGAGACAAAATGGGTTAGAGAAAAAGTAAAGGAGATAGAGGATACAGGTTTTAAATTATGGTACTCAGGTAAAGAAAAGGCTCGAAATGGAGTTGGTATTATCATAAATAAAGATTTAAAGGAGAGTGTAGTAGACATACAACGATATGGTGACTGAATCATGACGTTGAAATTAGTGTTAGGAGTAGAGGTTTTGAATATAGTTTGTGCTTACGCACCCAAAGTAGGACTAGAATATAGTATACAGACAGTTTTTTGGTAAGAGTTAGATAAGGTGTTTCAAAAGATTCCACAAAGGGAGTTGATTTGTTTAGGAGGAGATTTAAATGGACATGTCGGTAAAGAGGCATTAGGATATCAAGGGATTCATAAAAACTTTGGTTTTGGGGATATAAACGAGGAAGGTAGGGAGATTTTAAAATTTGCTATGGCATTTGATCTCTTTATAGTCAATACAATCTTCAAAAAACGAGATGAACATTTAATTACTTATAAGAGTGGCTTATCACAAACACAAATTGATTACTTTATTTATAGAATAAAAGATAGAGCGTGTTGTAAAGATTGTAAAGTAATTCCAGGAGAAAGCTTAACCACCCAACATCGACTTTTAGTTATGGATTTACAAATAAAAAAGTGGACGAAGAAGAAAAGAGTGCATCGAGCTATTCAGACTAAATGGTAGAACCTCAAAAGCGAGAAAGAAGATATATTTAAACAGAAAGTCCTACAAGGAGATGTTTGGAATTATGTTGGCACACCCTATGATATGTGGAACAATATGGCTATACATATTAGGAAAGTTGCGAAAGATGTGTTAGGGGTATCTAAGGGAGGTGTACCGGCACAAAAAGAAGCTTGGTGGTAGAGTGAAGTAGTACAAAATAAAATCAAGGCAAAGAGGGCATGTTACAAATTACATTATGCTAAGAAAACTAGTGAAACTTTAGAAGCTTATAAGAAAGCAAAAAAGGAAGCAAAAAAGGCCGTTAGTGAAGCAAAAGCTTAGATTTGGGAGGACTTATATAAAAAACTCAACTCAAAAAAGGGTGAAAGAGATATTTTTAGGATAGCTAAGGCTAGAGATAAGAAAACTAAAGATCTTAATTATGTTAGATGCATAAAAGACGAGGATGAAAAAGTTCTAGGGGCAAATGATGATATAAGAAATAGATGGAAAACTATTTTTTATAATCTTTTTAATGAAAATAAAGATGTTAGTATTAGTTTAGGAGATTTAACTAAGTCAAAAAAGTATATAAACCATAATTTCTATCGACGTATTCAAAAGAATAAAGTCAAAGAGGCTCTTAAACATATGAAGGGTGGTAAATCGGTAGGACCAGATAATATTCCTATAGAAGTTTGGAAAATACTAGGAGAAATAGGAATCACAACTCACAAGACTATTTAATGAAATATGGAAAAACCAAAAGATGCCCGAAGAATGGAGAGCAAGTACATTTATACCCATATATAAGAATAAGGGAGACATTCAAAATTGTGCGAATTATCAAGGTATCAAGTTAATGAGTCATACTATGAAATTATGGAAAAGAATTATCGAATGTAGGTTAAGACAAGTATCAAGTACAACAGAGAACCAATTGGATTCATGCTAGGCAGATCTACTATTGAAGTGATTCACCTTTTGAGACGTCTTATGGAACGTTTTAGAGCAAAAAAGAAAGACCTTCACATGATATTTATTGATCTAGAAAAAGTACCGAGGGAGGTTCTTTGGAGAACTTTGGAAAAAAGAGGTATCCCATTGACATATATTAACCTTATAAGAGACATGTATGATGGTGCAAAAACATGTGTGAGGACTCATGAAGGAACGACAGACTTCTTTGAAGTTAATATTGGGTTACATCAAGGATAACTTTAAGTCCATACTTATTTATAATGGTGATGGATGAGTTAACAAAACATATTCAAGATGAAGTACCTTGGTGTATGTTATTTGCTGATGACATTGTATTAGTGGAGGAGTCTAAGGAAAAAGTTAATAGAAAATTGGAACTATGGAGAGAAACATTAGAAAGCAAAGGCCTTCGACTTAATAGAACAAAGACAGAATATATGGAATGTAAGTTTGATCATTTGGTTACTTCAGAGGACATAGAAATTAAAATAGGTACATATTGCATTCCTCAGAAAGAAAGTTTAAATACCTAGGGTCAATTTTTTAGAGTGATGGAAGAATTGATGGAGATGTTACGCATAGAATTAATGCTGGTTGGTTAAAATGGAGAGGAGCATCAGGTATTCTTTGTGATAAGATGATACCATTAAAATTAAAAGGTAAATATTATAGAGCAGCAATTAGGCCTGTCATGTTTTATGGTTTTGAGTGTTGGGCAGTTAATCATCAACATGTACAAAAGATGTCTGTGACATAAATGAAGATGTTGAGATGGATGAGTGGTCATAAAAGACAAGACCGTATACATAATGAGGTTATTAGAAACAAAGTAGGAGTGACACCAATAGAGGATAAAATGAGAGAACATCGTTTAAGATGGTTTGGACATATAGAAAGAAGATCAAAAGAAGAACATGTAAGAAGGTTAGAAAAACTAAATTTGGAAAGTATTAAAAGAGGTAGAGGACAACCACAAAAGTGTTGGAAAGAAACAATAAAGAACGATCTAGCGTATTGGGAGTTAACTGCTAACATGGCACAAGATAGGGATCTATGGAAACAAAGAATCCATGTAGCCGACCCCATCTAGTATGAGAAAAGGCTTAGTTGTTGTTGTTGTTGTTTACAGTTACAAGACTCAAAATTTGGTATAACAAGATAATCCATTTTGTATAGTCCACTTTCTCTATGACCTTGACCAATCACCTTCCTCGATAGGTGATCCTGCATCACGGACGAAAAAGTGACTATACAATCATTTTCAAAAATTTGAGTAACCGAAAGTAAGTTCAAGTTAAGTTTAGGTATAAAGCTTACATTTTGGATTTTAAAATTTTCTTTTTCGAAATTCTCTATTTTTTTTAATTTAAAGTTTTGTACCATCGGCCGTAAACACATGTTTTCCAACGGTTTCATGAGATTCATTTAAGGAATTTTCACAATGAGTCATATGGAAAGAGGCACCCAAATCTAAAAACCAAGACATACCTCGAGAGGTGGATAGAGCGTTTTCGAAGATGCTTGCTTTTTCCTTGAACATTTATTCTATGTATACCTTAATGTTGTTGGGCAAGACTCCTCCTTCTTTTTCTTCCACGGCTCCCACATTTTCAAACTTTTTTCAAAGAAGAGGACAAGCGGTTTTGATTTGCCCACTTTTCTTGCAATAGTGACAAATGGTGTCCTTGGTCGGCCACGGGCCCATGGGTTTCTTTGATCCTTCATTTTTTACATGTGGAGGCTTGTATGTCTTCATGTTGGCTCCCGGTTTGGAGGCAACAAGAATGACTTTTTTTGCAACATTAATATTTTTCAACCTTGTTTCTTCCGTAACATGATCGACTAAGAATGAGTCTCTAAATTTGATCTAATATTTTCGAATTCATCTCTTAACCCACGCATGAAAAAAAAGAAATATTGATTCTCCAAAACCTCTTGAAATTCATCTAATTTTAAAGTTTTTCAAATTTATCAAAGCTCCTAAGTTGTGTCCATAATTCTGAAAACTCGTTATGATAGTCTCTAATACTTAAATTTTCTTGTTTAGGCATTATCATTCTTTTCATTAAATCGATTTGAAAAACAAAATCATCTTAAGAATGAAGTTTTTTCAAATATTCCCAAGTTTCAAATGCATTTTCGAAAGCACTAATTCTATTTGTAAGCTTTTTATCGATATTTTGACAAATAATCCAAGTAATTTTCGCATTCATTTTTTCCCATTATTTTAAGTCTTGCTTATAATTTTCATGAGCTTTTACAATCTCATCTTCATTCAAACCATCAATATTCAAAATCGGTTCTTTTATCGTTCCATCAATATAATCCAAAAATCTTTTGATAAAAAATATTTTTTTAATAGTCCTTGCCCAACTTTGATAGCATTTTAGGTGAAGGATATATCTAAATGTCTCATTTTTGCTTTTCATTTCATGCAAAATCAAAAGATTTAGACTAACCTCAAGTTTGGTGAGATTTCTCGAAATTTGCACTCATGGCATGCTTTTCAATGCACTCGATTTCTTCAATCCGAGGCTCTGATACTATGTAAATTGGTGTTGATGATCGAAGATTGATGCTCACGATACAAGTTTGACAAAACGCCAAGATTAGTCATCCAAGTATGGATGTCAAACACAAATATCGTAGTAAGAGAGCGGAAGCAAGCCAAATACTAAACAAAAGCAGCACAAAAACAACATACCTTATTCATGGATGAGTGGAGTATTTATAGACATTACACATATACATTAAAAGGTAAAAAGAATGAGGAAAATGCCTCATAACAAAGGAGCTGCAGGCTGGCCCCTTGGCCAGCACTAGCCGTTGGAGCTTCCAACGGTTGTGGCCAGGGCCACCATGGCCCTGGCCCTGCTGCCATACTGAAGTGTGGCCCGTGCCCCTATTACATTAACAATGTTTTCTTTTGTTGAGCTTTCTAGAAGTTTTCACAACTTATACAATATTTCAGAAAAATTGAACTTGATCGTTATGATATGCTACAGTACAGGTCTTTAATTTGACCCTAACGACTATAGTCCTGATTGAAAGTTGATATCTTTTATATTTATCATTTGTAATTGTTCATATTCATGAAATGTATTGAATTAGCATTCTTTTTACTTTTTCAGAATAATTATCAACTCTTATATATTTTCTTATTTTTGAATGATACTGTACCTTTAGATCCACTCAAGCTCTTAGGTGTTCAACCGTGGTGCCAAACACTATCGAGAAAATAGTGTTACTTTTCTGGGTTCTTTTGGGAGGTGCTCTTGATATGCAATTTGTTATAGTAGACCGAAAAGGGAATCTGCATGAGCCATGCTGCCTGAAAAGGGTTAGCTGGTTGTACATACAAGGCATATCCAGTATCTCTTAGAGAATACCTAACTGTAAATAAATACGATTGTATTCTTTAGTTCTTTTTATGTCAGGGCCATGCTTGTTTCTTTTCTATTGATTTGTCATGAAGCCTCAGAAGAGGGTCAGCCGTCATGTTTTCCTACTTCTCTTAATATCAATTGTGGGGTTTGGCCCTTAATGCAATTCAAATGTTCCGTAGCCATCCTCTTAATGTTTTGGTTGCACCCTCTTCGTGCTTTACAATCAACATATTCTTATTTATTGAATAAAATATTCTACATATCTGGACAACCATTTCATATGTATGTTATCAATATCAATTAGCAGAGGAAAAACTTTTGGCCCTTGTAAAATGTTAGTGGTGGTACGATGAATTAAGCTACTACATGGTTGGTTGATTGAGGTGCATTAGGGCTTTGCTCATTGGATAGCTGAAGCTTCCAAGGTTTTTGTTTACCGATGATCATGAGATGGTTAAGCAACGTAAAAAAGCTCCAAGTAATAGACGATATCACCCGCGACAACCTCACCATATTGTAGATGACCTGCTATTTCCATTATTTTGGTCTTTGTGCATGTCATTTTGAAAAGAACAAGCTCATGTTGTAACAATGCCTAGTTTGCTAAAGAAGCCACATGTTTTCTGATTTTGCTGTAGTGATTCTATGGTGGTCATTAGTTAAATCTAGAGCAAGACAGTTTTGTTTTTTGTATTTATAATTTTCTGATCTTTTAGCTATTTTATGATATATTTCTTCTTCTGCTTTTCTTTCAATTATTTCAAGTTGTGTTATGAAGTTGTTTGGTTGGGAATATTTCAAGACAGTACTCGATAGAGATTGAGGAGCTACAGGATCTCATCCATTGACATTCTTTATCATATAAGGTTAGAATACCATGATCTGTCATTGATCCTATATGAAAAGATGGAAAAGAGAATGAAAAGACCATACAGCCCGTGATTTCCCTTGATGCCAATATTCATTTGCTGTGTGGCAGCTATAGAATCGACTGTTCTGAACCTTACTAACAAATCCAAATTAGCAGAAATCCTACCGGACAACGCTGAATTTAAATTACAATATTCAGTCAATGTAGTGCCACCCGGAAAAAATCACTTCGCTCAAGTGAAACATGAAGTGGCATCATGTCTCTCACCACATAGAGTGGCATAAGCAATTTCCCCTGTGCAAGTTGTGCCTTCGGGATCACTGTGTGCTGTCTATTCTGTTAATGGTAGAACCTACTGTTATCATGTAATAGGCTTGCTGGGCCTTTACTTGAGGGCCCTTTGGGACTGGCCCTCAAGGGCCAGGTGCTCCCAACGGCTATGTTACTAGTCGTTGGGACATCCCAACAGCTAGTAATATAGCTGTTGGGAGCAACTGCTCCCTTGTTCTCTCTTTCATTATGGAGTGGGTGAGTGTCATATTTCTAAGGATCGAGTTCCCAAGGTGGGATCGACCCTTAGGGCTGAACCTAAGGATGAGAGGGCATCGGCGATGTCATTGTCTTCTCTTCCTACGTGTGTGAGTGTACATGATTTGAACAAATCGACCAGTTTGGTGGCCAATTCGTGGTATGGAAGAAGCTTTTCATTTTTGACTTGCCAAATTTTCAAGTGTGCTCACTTGACTTGTTTGATATTGTGTCTATTTGGTTTGACTTGTACATAAAGTGTTTGGTGATTTGCTTTGTAGAAGATCTATGTGATCATTGGTGTTTGGTTTTGTGGATATTATCGGCTACATCGTAGTGTGAATTTTACATGGTATTAGAGCTAGAACAATTCGTTTAGAGATTCATGCCGATTGTAGGAAAATTCTCAAAATCGGGCATTGTTTGACTATCTTGAAAAATCAAGGTATATTTCATATTTCTTGTTATTGCTGGGAAAATGAAAGAAAAAAGTAAAACATTTCGTTGTTTGTTGGTTCTTAATTCGTATAAAAGTTGGGCACGTACCATGAAAAAATATTTTATCTCTAAAGACTATTAGAACTATATTGATGATACAATTAATAAACACAAATGGATAGGACTTGAGGATGAGTTTCTAAAGACGCAAAAGAAATACAAACAAGAATTGAAAAAATGGAAGAAATAAAATGTTAAAATCACATGGGACCAAAATGTGGATTAAAATCTCCGTAGTAGAATTAGCATGTTTGATAATGCTTATGAGACTTGAGAATACCTTAGAAAAACTCATTCTCAAGATGATTTTATTTTTTAAATAAATTTGATGGAAAAGATGATAATGCTTAAACAAGGTTCCATGAGCAATGGAAAATCTCACAAAGTGTTTTATGATCTATAAAACCAACTTAGGAGTTTTGATAAGTTCGGAAAACTTCAAAGTATGGATGAGTTTCAAGAATATCTTTAAAATCAATATTTTTTCTTGTTTATACGGGACTACGAGATGAATTTGAGAATAAGATCTAATTTGATACCTACAAAACTGAAACCTAAAAGCTATGAGATATTGGTCGATTTAGTTATGGAAGAAACTAGATTGAAAAATTTAAGAGACAATAAGGAAACAATTCTTACTATATCTAGACTCGAAAATGGTTTGAAGACATAAAAACTTTCACATGTCAAAAATAGTGAAGAAAATAGACAATTAAGGGTAATGTAATGCCTTGGCTAAACAAGAGTACGATTTGTCATTATTGCAAAAAGAGTCTACATATTAAGACCACATGTCATCTCTTAGCAAGATTCTTAAGTGGCTGCCATTGACAACAAGAAAGAAGTGCTACCTTCAAGAATCAAGGCATACATTGAAGAAATATTCAAAGAAAAGACAAGTAACTCCGGGTTAGGATTATCAACTCCTTCAAAGGAGAAAGGTATGCCATGGTTTTAAAGTTCGGTGCTTCTTTTCATATGACACATGAATATAAATTGTTAGACAAATGCACGTAAGTTAGAGCACAAATATTTACGGCCGAAGAAACTAAGCTTGATATTAAAGAAATTAGTAACTTAAAAAATAATGCCTTTAAAATAACTCAAGTTGGTGAAAGAACTCATATCACAAAAAAGGTTTTCGAATTAATGCACTCCAATGTTTGGGGACCTGTCCCCATAACCTTAAAAGAAGGAGTGACATGTTATGCTATTATTGTAGATGATTTCACTCGACACACTTATATATTTTTTAAAACACAAATCGGAAGTTTTTAAAAACTTTTGATCTTTCACAATTATGATCAAGATTCAATTTGAAACTAATATTAAGATTTTAAGAACCGATTGTGATGGTGAATATCTCTTAAATGACTTCAAAAACTATCTTAAAGAACATGACATTTGGCATAACAAATCTTGTACAAAAACTTTCCAACAAAATGGTTTAGCCGAAAGAAAACATAAACATATTAGTGAAACTACTAGAACCTTGTTGATAGTAAGTAAAGTTCCTAAATACTTCTGGGCCGAAGCCGCTTTAACATCCGTATACTTATAAATAGGATGGTATCATCTAAGCTAGGTACTTGTTCTCCCATTTAAAAATTGTATTAAAATAAACCTAGTTATAATCGGTTAAAACTTAAAAGTATTTGGATATAAGTGTTATATTTATATGGATAAAAGTGATAAGGTATGATCAAAAGCTATTAAATGTGTTTTTCTTGGTTATGGTATTTGGTAAAATATGTATAGATGTTACAATCCAAAAGAATATAAACTCTGTGTCTAGAAATATCAAATTTATTGAAGATAGTAAAAAAAACACCCAAGATAACTATATGTTTTTGGATGAAATCATGGATTTAAAGTTAGATGACAATGAGAAAGAGGAAAGTATGGTCCAACTAGGGTGTGAACCTAGAAATCAAGAAGCTAGAGAAGAAATCATAAGAACTTTTTGAACATTATTGTATAAGAAGAAATAAAGAAAATGATAATATCCCAAGCAAAAGTCATAAAACCCATTATTGTTCGATGCGTATCATATCGTGTATCGTTTTGGTCCACGATATGATACGTATCGTATCATAGTGTATCATAATTTAATATTAAAAAATTAATAAAAATCTAAAAAATAGAAAAAAATATGATAATTGCAAAGAATTCATATAATGCAAAGTTTAATACATATTAGTATATATTCATCATTCACCATTTAACAGTTGAAAAAGAGAAGCAAAAAATAAAATACATTTACATTTACATATTGTAATAAGGATCATCAACTGAATAATCTTCTCTTCTCCTTGCTGAAGATCCTCACCACCTTCTGCTTCAAAATCAAAATCTTTATCTCCTTGATGATGTTGTTGCGCTCCTTCCAAATTAATCCATGCAATGTCTTCTTCGGTTAGGAGTGCATTTTTTTGTTATCTTCCATAATCCACTCTAATATATCAAAATTATCCAAACTTATTTAATCAAATTGGCTTTCTTTTCTATTTAACTTTTTTAATTGCCTAAAAGAAAGAAAGAATAAGTAATTAGTAAATAACATTAACAAATGAAGTCAAACAAAATATTGAATTAGTAACTAATACAAGATTACCTTTGTTGAAATCGTATGTTACAACGAATGAAAACTAAGTCATTGAGATTGAATCGCTTATGTTCCAACTTGTTGCACTTTTTTGTGTGGATGTGTTCAAAGACATTCCAATTCTCTTTCATAACCCATTGCATTAAAGGTTTGACTCATTACTCTTAATGCAAAATCTCTAAGGTTTGATCAATCACTTTCAAACCTATTCCACCAAACATATGTAGAAAAAGACAAACATTAAGGACTTAATCCATAATAAATATAATATTTAGGAAACTTAAATACGAAGATAAAAGTTTACTTAGGCGCATATTAGTACAGTTGCGAATTGTTATTGGCAAACCCATCAAGTAAAGAGCATTATCATAGATCTTCGTCTCTCGATGTATATCATCTGCTCTACTCTCATTAGGGACTAATCTATCTATACAATCATATGGGATTGATTATGAGAAACATTTGCCTCCTGGTAACGAAAGATGAACACTGGTCGGGATCATTCTCTCCCTTGGCAGCACACACTTTGGATGGGACTTGCACCAATTTGATGTTAAAAATGCTTTTCTCCATGGGAATTTGGAAGAGGAGTATATATGGACATTCCCATGAGGATATGGACCTACGGTGGAGAGGGAATATGGTGTGCGAAGTTAAGGAAGGCCTTATATGGACTCAGCAGGTCTCCTCGTGCTTGGTTTGGGAGGTTCACCCGATACTATGGTGTCCTTAGGTTATAGGCGAGAGTCGAGGGAGATCATACCCTCTTTATAAAACATTCCAAAGAAGGCAAGCTTACACTTCTTGGTTTATGTTGATACCTGATGATCATGATCATCTTGGTGATGATGAGGTTGAGAAAGCAGTCTTAAAGAAAAATTAGGCACTTACGATTTGAAATGAAG
Source organism: Brasenia schreberi (assembly GCA_036023115.1). NCBI lineage: Eukaryota > Viridiplantae > Streptophyta > Magnoliopsida > Nymphaeales > Cabombaceae > Brasenia > Brasenia schreberi. The sequence continues at coordinate 4,287,604 of JAYKKT010000089.1, read as the reverse complement.
GAACAGATGACAAGAAGGTGAGCACGCAAGAGGTGATGAGGATCAAACTAAGGACTACCGTTAGAGAAAAGTTAGAAGATCCCACTCCTTATAGACGAATGGTAAGAATTTTAACCTATCTTACCATCACTTGACCATACACCTGTATACACGTATGTGATATGCGAATTGTGAGATACATAAAGGACACATTTGAAAGGAGGATCATTCTAACTTTATCATCTTTTATTAAATTAACTGCTTATACTGATGTTGATTGAGATGGGGTGTCAATGATAGACATTCCACCATTGGGTTTTATGTGTTTTTAGGTGACAGAAGATGTCTCTATCATCTACAGAGGTAGAATATAGAGCCATGACCACTATAGTAGCTTAGCTGAGATATCACGGATCACCGAACTACTGGCAGACAATGAGGTTGCTCTGGAGAAACCTGTAGAATTACTTTATGACAATAGAAGCGCCATGTATATTGCTTCGAACAATATATTATATAAATGAATCAAGCACATTGAGATAAACTGTCACTATATTCTGGAGGAATGTTCGAAGAAGAAGTTGAATTTATATTATGTTCCTTTAGAGCTACAACTAGTATATTTCTTCACAAAGGCTTTGTAAACCCCTAGATTTATGTTTTTGTTGGACAAACTTTTGATATACACATCGCAAGTTTGAAGGGGGGTGTTAACGTGTAAAAGGCTTGTTGGGCCTTTAGGGCCCCACAATACCACCTTGAAGGCCCTTTGGGATTGAGGTGTTCCCAACAACTATATTACTAGCCATTAGGACATCCCAATAGCTAGTAATATAGCTGTTGGAGCAGCTGCTCCCTTGTTCTCTCATTCATTATAATAAATCTTCTATAAATAGAGGATGTTGAGCATGAAATAAATCAGCTTTTGGTGTGCTCACTTGACTTTTTGGTGTTGTGTATATTCGGTTTGGCTTGTGCACCAAGTGTTTGGTGATTTGATTTATAGAAGATCTTTGTGATCATTGCTGTTTGGTTTTGTGGATATTATCGGCTACATCGTAGTGCTAATTTTATACCTGCCCCATTGAAAGACTCTTATTATGTAACAGTTGATGAAATCAAGACCTTTCTTGAACAAAATTTAATTAATGCTGATACGATTCTATCTATGAAACAATGGGTTTGCAGCAAGTACTGGGATGCTTTTGTCATCATAGAAAATGACTGATGCTTTTGCGTTGAAGCTCAAGTCATCTAACAAATGTCTAATTCATATCATTTCAGTCTTTTCTAGCTAAAGGTTCATATTTCAGCAGTCTTGCGCTGTCTGCTTGTCCATGATATCGGATTGCTTATGACATAAAAACAGAACCTAGAGTGTCTTTGTTTTCCCTGAATCTGGATCATTTGCCCGGTATGCATCTAGCATGTAGATTACCAAATCTGAACTTTTAACCTTTAGTAAAATTCAGGACATTCATTTCAGTTGATAAATCTTCGTATGTTTCCTTAGCTGTGGTGGGGATTAGGTTCCTGTAGGTAGACAGAGATCCTATTGTTGGTTTGGCTATTGACTTAAGCTTTTTCTCTATGAGACATTGACCATTATCAATTCTTGTTTCTCCTTGAACCCTCTTGAGATTGAAGGATAATCGGGAGTCACAAGCTACCCTGATAATAATTTCACTGGTGGCATATTGCTGCTTCTTATAATTGTGGCGACTGCTTCGGTTGTAAATTTTCTTTCTTTAGGGCCGTAAAACATATGTTCTCTTTGTTGCTTGGTCACCAAATTAACTCTCTCTCATCACACATGGGTACATGAATATTTCATGTCTTGTCATTCTAACATTGATGCCCTTTCCTGCTTCAGGTCGTGGCCGAGTGGATGGCAAGGAGTTCTTTCAACAAGTCAGGTATTCAGGGATGCTGGGAGTCTCTCTCCCCTCTTTTTCTTTCCTTGTCCAACTGAGCATTGATCAGCGTCCATGTCAGTTACATTCGATTTCTAGTTTGTTGTTCCTGCTGGAGAGCACCACTACCATGAAAAATGCAGGGCCTTTTAGTTCATTGATTCATCACCTCAAAATTTATCATTCATGAGTTCATAGTTGCTGAAATCTTCATTTTCATTAGGCGGCGCCTGTCTTACGAACAATTTGCTGCTTTCCTTGCCAATGTTAAGGAATTGAACTCACACAAGCAAACAAGAGAGGTAATGCTTTTGTTATTTCCCAATCTCTTTTGTTCTTAAAACTAGACTCTGCAACAAGTGCTATATTTACAAAACCTGCAACCATATTTTCATCCCACTCCTTTTTGGTTATCTTTGATTAGTGACTCGGGTAACTTTACTCAAGTCTCATTATCTGAATACATGCTTTCAGGAAACACTGTGGAAGGCAGATCAGATTTTTGGGCCTGAAAACAAGGACCTCTATGTTATATTTGAGGGACTAATCACTCGCAGCATGCATTAGAGTCCAGTAGTTTACACTGGATGGTCGAAGTGCAAATTGCAGGAGGTCCATTTCATGGGGTAATGAAACAAAAAAGTCCAATCTGAACGAAGATAGAAGTAGTGGAAGCAGTGAGTAGCACTGGTAATGCTGTCGGAGTGGAGCATCTCTGTGTGTGTGAAATAGATTGCTGATCAGGGGCTCAACAATAGTTCGAAGGAGTTGGTAATAAAGCCTGATGTCACACCATCTTGGTTTGTCTGCTTGCACATATGACCCTGTTGTTGCTACCCATTGTCTGTAGACGTGACCTTTATTGAGTTTGCTTCTGTTTTTGCTCTTAAATATTGCTCATTCGCGAGGAAGAACTCTCGAAAGACCTAATTTCTTGCATGGGATTGGCGTATAATGAATTCTTGTCAACATGGTGTTTGTCATGTGAATCTACTTTCTAGAGGGGGAAGGACTTTGATTCTCTACCTTCTAACAATTTAAATCATTCGCTTAACCAAGGTTCTTATCAGATGCATACTAGCATGTAATGGTGTATCGTAAAACTTGTGTGTATGCATTCGTGCATGTGTTTTCTTTTCTAGATGAAGAACGTCGAGGTTGTGTGTATCATATTGCCGTTAATCCAGGTTTCATCTGCTTTAAATCTGAAACCCATCGAGATCCTAGTCCCTACAAGTATGGAATTCTCCTTTCGTATTCATAACAACAAAAACGCAGGTTGCTGACATCTCTCAATAAGCTTGCATATTTATACAGAAACTGCATGATTTGTCACATTACATCTAGTCACCTACTTTATTATGATGATGTGATTTATACAAGTGACAATTTGTGTCTGCATAGTCTTTAGGAACTACCTATTCCTCGTGGCTGCTAGCCCATCCTGTATCTAGAACTGCATCTTTTTCCCTTTCATCACGGCACTCAGTTGCAAGGAGTCCTGTTCTAGCCTTTGCTGGATTCGGTCTACAAGTTCGATCCACAGCTTGAGTCCTCTTGAAGTGCAACAAAGTTTAACTTGCAAGTCAGCTGGTTCCTCTTATGATGCTAAACAGCACAGTTGCATTTTATTTCAACATCTACTACGACTTGCTTTTTATCATCTAAATTGCAGTTTGTCGGTGAACTGGGCAGGATTGGCAACTTTCAATCGCACAACTCTTACTCAAAGGCTTTCAAAAGGATGTGAAAGCTTCAATGTATTCATGATCCGGCTTATAGCTGAATATCTTTTGGGCTTTATCTCTATAATCATTGGTAACGGCGGGAATATTTTTTAGATAATATCTCCATCAAGGTCCCCTTTGTATGACGTAGGCTCTTCATAAGGGTTTAGACGTGGTTTGCCAGCTTTCTTGCCATTGTCTAGAGCTTGGTTTCTCTCCATGTTACTTGGGTCTTCAAGAAGTTAATGATTCCTATTCAACACTCGAGTTAATCATTCTTAGCTTTTAGCTGTGTTGTAAAGTTGACTGAAGTCTTTCCTATTTTCTGTACCAAAAAAAAAAGAGCCTTTCTTTAAGTTTTCCATCGAAGCATACAAGGTGACAGAATTTCATTAGTTCTTCAATTTTGCTCTTCAACAAGCTATTTTGTGCATCGCCTATTCAAGTTTTTTTTTTCCTTGTCCTTTTGGGACTTAGTTTTGTAGGTTTCATCATCTTGTGTTCCATTGAAGCCATCAGTGGCTGCATCGACTGTTAAATCTTTTCATGATACACAGAGCCTGGCTTTTAGTACCAAGTTGTCACGGTCCTTCCACATCCCCAGTGGCAGCATCGTAGAGACAGACTCTCTTTTTTTTTACAAAGGGAGGTCAAAGCCTAAGGTGCATTCCCTGGGAGTCGAACTCCCCACTAGCAGCAACGATGTCAAAGGGACCTGCCAGTTGAGCTAACACTCTAGATGCGCATCATAGAGACTTATTACTCAAACTTCACAAGACCGAAGCCAGGTATGCATGCTCCAAGCATCGTACTCACGACCTTCATCTTGTGAGTCGAGACCTCTACCAGTTCAGCTACCGCTTTCAGTGGGGCAATTTGAGAAAGAAGGTGCATCTTGGTAAGAAGGGATGTTCCTTTAGCAACTACAATGATTTTATTGACAAAGAGGAAATGGTGCACACCCTCCAGTCATGTGCACTACACAGGATTGGGAAACTCCTAAAGTCTATTTGGTGCCAGAAAGTCTGCTGAACTTAGGCCAAAAGGACAAATTACAACAAGGATTCCACTGAAAATCTACTACTTATTACAATAATCTGAGGTCTTAGTTACTGTCAACTTTTCTCTTCAATGCAAACTTGTCTACTTCCTGCATCAACAATCCAAGTTCAGACTCACTGTCTCTCTCTACCCTCTCCTTCATCTCCTTTACCATCTTTCTCACCTCTTTGCCTTCTTCCACCATTACCGTCCTGATTCCTTTTGCTATCTCAACCTTGGTGAAACCGCCACCGTTTCCTCTCTGTACCATCAATCCCACACCAATCTCTCTTACGGCAACCTTAGCAGCGAGCTGCTGTTCTAGATGCATAGGAATGACCACTATAGGCATCGCATACAGAACCCCAGCCGCAATGCTAAAGGAAGCCACCAAGGGCTCTATGACTCGGAATCTTCAGCTACGGTGCCCAACCTTTCACTACCAACTCGCTCTCCCTCATCCGCTCAACAAAACCTTCCGGCAGTGCCTCTTCTAAGTTCATTTCCTTCATTCCATCCTCTTTAACGAACCTCACCACCCATATGAAGGGTAAATTGCTCAACTCCAAACCCGTAGCTCTCTCTCATTTGCTCTTTTGTCATGAAGTACTCGATGCCGAAAGAAGCGTAGACTACCAACGAGTCTTGCCTTTGGTCGATCCATGAAGTGTACTCGCAGGGATGGTGGTAGTCGATTTGAGGCAGGAGGAGGCCCACGGGGATAACTTTCTTGCCCGTGATCTTGGAGAAGTAGTCGACGAATCGACGTTCCATCACCGGGTGCATCTTCACGGCGATGATTCCGGCGCATCTGTCCAGGGTTTCGCTCATTCTCTTCATGAGATCGACGCGCTTGCCACCCTTACTGTCCAAAGCCTCGTCCATCTTCCGCACGCTGAGATCATCGTGATTATCTGCTGGAAAAAGGATGACATGTACAAGCAGACAACAAACAAAAGTGTTTACAAATCACCAACTAATCGAAAATTTCAGGGCCTGAACTCCAAATATTTCCACTGTAGGACAATAAAACATACGATTTTACCCGTAGCCTTTAGTTCATATTGAATAAAAAAAAAAAGAATTGCTATAACTCGGTTACAATCAAAGAAATAGAACACTAGAGAATTCCTTGATTAGAAGCATACCCTTATCGTAGAAATCCACGGGGAAGTCAAGGTGCGAAGCGATCAGATGGCTCCTTTTCGCCATGAAGTAGATATAAGACGTGCACATCGCCCCAACGACCAAGAACGGTATGGAATTCTTTGTTTCCACATAGTTCTATCATGTGTCATGCTAGCACTTAACTCAATATAAGCTAGATCATTCTTTGTTGTTTCTTTCCAATAATTTTGTGGTTGTCATATTTCTCTTTTAACATTTCACAATCTAGTTTTTCATAATTTCTTACGGGTCTTTCATATGAAGATGCCCACATATTAATTTCTCTCTCTTTATATATATATATATATATATATATATATATATATATATATATATATAAACGATCTAAGTGGATAGTATGCTTGCAAGCAACACAAGGTGCACATTAATATTAACATTGTTGAGTGGGGACTATAAGGGTGGTCTCCCATTTCTCTCTTCTCGTTTCCTTTTACCTTCTCTTTTTTTTCCCTTCATTTTCCTGCATGTCCTGCTTATCAGAAAAAGAACGGCACTCTTTGATCACAGACTGACCAAATAGGACGCATTGATGAAATTCTAATTTTCTTTTTTTTGTGTCTTAATCATGTATTGTTTATTTTCTTCTCTACCTGCCCATGTGGATATCCACTCCGTTTTGCTCCTACATGGAGCTGGTTTTTTATTAAAAAAAGCCTGCCCCGCTGTAGGGTAGAGTTTAAGGTTAAAAAAAATTATAAACAGATAAAATATATGTGTATTATGTATCTGTATATATGATACATATATATATTCACTTCTAAATTAATAGTATGTGATTATAGAGTAAATTTTACATTTTATGCAAAATATATGATATAAAAAAATTTCTTTAAAGATTTTATTTTTATAGGTTGAAGTGGGGTAGATTAGGACAATACCAAAACCAGTGTGAAATTTGATCTCCAGGACCCATGAGGTAGGAGCGGGACGGACTCTAATAGTGGGTTTCCAGTGGAGTGAAAACCTGCCTCTTCCAGGCCCGTTGCCATCCCTAATTTACGGGTAAAATAGACGTTCTCGGTAATATAACAATATCGGTTCGAAAATGAGTCGAAACGAACATGAGCCCAAGTTCAAACAAAGTCAAATACAATCTGCAGTGAGAGTAGAAGCGAGTTCAGACAAGTTGAGATCAAATCATCTAAAACAGCAAACGTCTCCCGAACACGTTGAAACTCTAAATATTCGTCAACACAAAAACACGAACTAGCTCGTATAAGAAACGAGTCGATCTGTTTTTGGCAACATCACCTTATTCTCCGTGTCTTAGAAATGTTGTTAATGTTTGACCAACAAAATGTTAAATTCAGTGAATATGATCAGATACTTGGGTGCTTGATTTGTAGGACTCTTGCCATCCATATTGCAGATTTTGAGGCTCTTTTTAATTCTTGAATCTCCAAGATGGTTGGTTCGGCAGTTCTCCAAGATGGCCTCACGACCACATGCGTCCCAACTTTCACATCGAATGATTTCTGCCATGTCTTCGAGGCCCGGAAATTTGTATTCTTGTCATTTTAATTTTTCTCGGGATGCTGCCCATGAAACTATTAGTTGCTTCCGAATTTCAGATGAATAGATAATGCCGTTATTCCAGATCACACACAAAAGTTACAAATGTGTATATTCTTCAAATCTGCTTAAGCATCTTAACTACTCAATTGGTTTGATAAATAATATAAACTTAAAAAATAAAAAAGATTAAAGATCAAAAAGTTGAGATGATAAAATAAATTTAAACATAAAAAGTGATAAGCATGAACTATTCTCTCTCTCTCTCTATATATATATATCCAGTTTTCCGTTTCTTAACTTTGAGGTTTGTGGCCAGTTATTATAGGCAGGTGTCGTTATTTTGTGAAGATTAGGCTTCCTAACCAAAAAACGGATTGGTTATGTCAGATTTGTATCGTTGTCAGATGAGATTAGAATTGCGTAGTAGAGTTGAAATGGGAACAACGTGGTTTCCATCATTGCTTGAGAACCGATCGAGGGGCTTCGGATAAGGTCAGCCGGACTCGACGAAAAGATCGAGCTGCGTGCCAGACGCTGATTATGACGTGGACGTGGCATTCTCGTAGTAAATCTTGGACCTTTAATTTTTCTTTGAAACTTCTTGAACCTTAAAAATCGCTTCCCTATAAGTAAGGCTAAAAGCCATGCACTTTGAAGGCTGACTCTCTCTCTTCCCCCCCCACCCCCCCGAACAAGTAAACACCAAACAAGGAAGGACACGACCACCCATCTGATCATCTGGACAATGGCGGAGGTGCCAGACTCGAAGAAGGGGGACTCCATCAATCGCCCCCTGCTCGTCTCCGAAAAAGGTGATGTTGCCAATGATGGATCCTTGTTCATGGTGCTGCTTAGCACGTTGGTGGCTGTTGCCGGATCTTTCGAATTCGGCGTCGCCGTAAGCATCTCTCTCTCTCTCCATATCTCTCTCACATATCAAGAACTGATCAATTCCTGGAATTCAATGCAGGTGGGTTTCTCTTCGCCGACTCAGGCAGGGATTACAAGAGATCTGGGTCTCACCCTTGCGGAGGTACGTTACGAATTCTACATGATAGCGTTCAAGTTGATAGGATCACCACCGTCCATCTTCAAGTTGAGTTCTGCGTGCTGCTCCTTTTTCTTCAAGCATTAGTGTTCCTTTTTTGCCTGAACCACTGGTATCCCGGAAGCCTACTGGACCCAGATTAATCCGGGTTGGGCCTATTATTTTTCTTGGCTATATAAAATAAGGTATTTGTGTCCTTACCCAAGGCCGCCTTGCTGGCCAAGCCTAGGCAGGTTTCCTTGCCATTAAAAGTGAGAAGAAAAATTTAAGGTGGTGGCTCGAGAAGATAAAAAAAATCTCTCTGCTTTCACCAAGAAGAAAAACTGTGCTTAGTTTTCTTTTCTAGATCTTGAAGTCACACGGATTCCTTCAGGCACCTAAGTGCCCCCGTGTGAGTCGAACTCCTCACCTCTTGCACCCAACCATTATGCTACCTGATGACGAAACTCTGCTTTGCTGTATCACCAGGAGTATTGATCACCAGGGTGTCGATAAAAATCTATTAGAGCCCAAAAGTCACTGCTCTCTTGGCTAGATGGTCGACTTGGATTCTTCAACTTAAAATGTCATGAGTTTGATGCCTGAATGCCTGAATATGCCTAACACAGCTTTTCAAAGCAATGGGTGAGAACAGTTTGTGTTGCATTTATAAATTCTCTTCATATATATATATATATGCGGATCTAGAAAATAGTCTTGGAGGAGGCTATGTACATATTTCATCCTATTAGGGGGGAGGATCTCAACCATATGATAAAACGTAAAATTTTGAGGCGGCCGTCCCACCATTGCTGCATTAGCAGTCAATAGTGGTTGCTGCATTCATTGTAGCAGTCAATAATGGTTAGGTGGATGGTGCAGATGAATTTCACCAACGGTGTTGAATTGGGAAATGTGAGCTGCAGATATAAAATAGTATATTTGCCCATAACAAGGAACGAATAAAATAGTGTAGTATCCTATATGAAAAGTGCAAACACGTTGTTCACCACCCCATAATTAATTTACAAAGATGTTTTTGGAAAGACATTCGGATGCTGTGCTTTCTGTACACAAAATGGACACGAAATGTGCATTTGACATCAACACCAGATAAGACATTTTGTCCTTTTTCTCTTGATGATTAGATTTTCTTGTTATATAAAGTATGTGATATAAATTAACTTTTGTTTTAACAAATTATTTTATATATTAGAGTGGGTCGAGACGGGGCAGGTTGTACCAAAGTAGGTGCAAGGTGAGTGCGGGGTTTGATCCCCAAGATTCACAGGGCAGGAGGGGGTCTAATATGAAGGTTCTAGTGTAGGGTGGGTACTGGAGGGGGTGAAAACCCGTCCTACCCTGTCCCATTGCCATCCGCACTCGAACCCACTACTGAGTCGAACAAAGCCAGGTCGAGGACCAAACGTATTCTCTTTGTTCGTAGTTGGTGAGTTAGCTAGAGTTTGGATAATTAGCTCAATCACCTCAACATGAATAAGCTAAGACAAAGTCTGCACTATAATTATCTTCTCTTTGTCAATCTATTATGTTGTATTGATTTGTGGCTAACTGGTGGATTATTTGATTTGCAGTATTCAGTGTTCGGGTCCGTCTTGACCATCGGTGCAATGGTTGGTGCAATCATGAGCGGCCGAATTGCTGACTTTCTTGGACGTAAATGGGTAACAGATTTTCCTCTTGTCGATATCTAATTCCTTGCCGGAACGTTATTTGCGGGCCGAACTTAGCCACAGGGGTTCAAGTTTAGACCAATACGTGTGGGCGTCATCATACATGTTTGGTTCTGGGTAAACCCGAATCATCGGTTCCAGTTCGGTCGGACTCATGAGGTCTAACTGAACGGGACTGCCAGTGTTGGTTCCTGTTCGAACCTAGAACCATGAAAAACTGGGATTTTTTAAAAAAATTGGAAAAGTTAATAAAAATACAGGTTACAGTTTTGAGTTCAGTTCCGCCGGTTTCGGTTTGAAACCAGTTTCATTTGGGTTGGCACTGTCTGGGCCTCTCCAAGTGGAACACTCAGAGGGTTACTTGCACGGTACTCAACTTGCAAGACGTCTGTTTCGTAACTGGGAGGTCCATGCCTATTGTCTGGCTTCGGCGCCCCCCAATTGTGAAAAAAAAATGAAGATGAACGGTGGAGATTTTAGAAGTAGTCTCTCTCCGTGGGCGCGCCTCTAGTTTTATGATGTTTGACAACCTTCCCAGACAGTTGAAATGGGGCCAAGAGCTTCAGTGCATCTGAATCCTCAGTCGTTGGATTATGCGCAGATTTGTATCCAGATTGAGAGTCAAGCCCAGATTTATATCCAGATTCAAATACATGATATCTTTTCAAGTATGAACTTTATATAATAGATAGAGAGAGAAAATAGTCCTATGCACAAACCCATTCATACTTAAATATAACATTTCTACTATTCTATCAACGGACAATAGAGATTTTTGTTTAAAAGTTTTTTGTACTAAAATTATATTTTTTATTTTTAAATTCAAATATTTATCGTTAATAATATGAATTAAAAGGTGTAGATGATTAAGTAAGTTTGAACATTAATGAATTAGCATATATATATATATATATATATATATATATATATATATGAGTATTTAATAACTTCACTCATGTAAGGGATCACACTTCTAGGTCTCAAGCCCGAATAAAAGAGGAGTGTTTCATTAGACTTTTGGTAGCTATCGTAAAACTTTGTCAGACTTATCTACCATGGATTCTACAAATTATGAGCATTGGGTTAGGGCGTTCTCTCTTAACGATACACTATAGAGCTCGAATGTAGTTAAAAGTAAGCAATGATCTTTACATCTTTGTTCGGATGTAGTGAATCAATTATATAAAGGGTTCTCACATCATGGATGAGTATCGATAAAGAAGTTAATCCTGCTACATTGTCGCCTGAATGTGATGAATAAGTTATAGTGAGGATTTTCACATTTTTACCATGAACGGATGTGGGGGGATAAATAGTCTTAGATAATAAGATTTGTATTACTACTTTGAATATCAAAACATTAATCGGTAAGTTAATGGAGGTGATAGATATTATGATTCGAAGAAAGATTCACATTCTATGTTATAAGATACAAAGTGGGTTAGAGAAAAAGTAAAGGAGATTGAGAATACATGTTTTAAATTATGGTACTTATAAAAGGGTAAGACTCAAAATAAAATTGGTATTATTATAAATAAAGATTTAAAGGATAGTGTAGTAGACATACAACAATATGGTGACTAAATTAATATTAAGAGTAGAGGCTTTGAATATAGTTTGTGTTTATGAACTTTAAGTAGGATTAGAAGATAGTATGAAGAAGGCTTTTTGGAAGGAGTTACAGAAGGTAATTCAAAGAATTCTACAAAAGGAGATGATTTGTTTGGGTGGAGACTTCGGTAAAGATGTATTAGGATATTAAGTATCATGAAAACTATGGTTTTGGGGATATAAATGAGGAGGGTAGGGGGATTTTAAATTCTGCTATGACTTTTGAATTCTTTATAGCCAATACAATTTTCAAAAAATGATATGAACATTTTATTACCAATAAGAGTGACTTGTCACAAACACAAATTGATTATTTTGTTTGTAAGAAAAAAAATAAATATAAAGGTTATAAGATAATTCTACGAGAAAACTTAACTACTAAACATTGACTTTTAGTAATGGATTGAAGGTAAAAAAGTGGACAAAGAAGAATAGACTGTATAGAGCTATTCAGACTTAATAGTGAAACCTCAAATGTGAGAAAAAATATTTAAATAGAAAGTTCTTCAAAGATATGATTAGAATCATGTAGGTACACCTTTTGATGTGTGGAACAATATAATTATACATATATTATATATGTTGAACAAAAGATGTGTTAGGTGAATCTAATGTAGGCGTACTAGCACAAAAAAAAGCTTGGTGGTGGAGTGAAGTTGTGAAAGATAAAATAAGGCAAAGAAGGCATGTTACAAACTGCATTATACTAAGAAGACTAGTGAAACTTGGGATGCTTATATAAAAGTAATTAGTAAAACAAAAAACAAGATTTGAGACAATTTATATAAAAGTCTTAACTCAAAAGAAGGTGAAAGAGATATTTTAGAATAGCTAAGTCTAGATATAAGAAAATTAAGGATCTTACTTTTTTTAGATGCATCAAAAGTGAAGATGAAAAGATTCTAGTGACAAATAATGATATAAAAAATAGATGAAAAAATTATTTCTATAAGATTTTTAATGCTAATACATATGATAGTATTAGCTTAAGAGAGTTAACAAAATAAGAAAAATATATAAACTATAATTTTTATCGACATATTCAAAAGGATGAATTTAAAGAGGCTCTTAAATGCATTGTAGGTTGGTAAATCTATAGGATCATATAATATTCTTATAAAAGTATGAAAAATTATAGGAAAGATGGAACTCACTTGGCTCATAAGACTAGTTAATGAAATATGAAGAATTTAAAAGATGCCCGAGAAATGGAGAGCGAGTATACTTATACCTATATATAAAAACAAGAGAGACATTCAAAATTGTGCAAATTATTGAGTTATAAAGTTAATGAGTCATACTATAAAATTATGAGAAAGAATTATTGAGCGTAGGTTAAGACAAGTATCAAGTACATAAGAGAACCAATTCAGATCCATGCCCGGTAGATCTACTATTGAAGCGATTCACCTATTCAGATATTTATGAAATATTTTAGAGCCAAAAAGAACTTTCACATGATATTTATTGATCCACAAAAAACTTGCAATAGGGTACCAAGAATTGTTTTTTTGCATAACCTTAGAAAAGAGAGGTATTTTATTGACATATATAAATCTTATAAAAGACATGTGCGATGGTGCAAAAACATGCATGATGACTCTTGAAAGAATCACATACTCCTTTGAAGTTAAGATTGGGTTATATCAGAGATCCACTTTAAGTCTATATTTATTTATATTGGTCATTGACGAGTTAACAAAACATATTCAAGATGAAGTACCTTGGTGTATGTTATTTGTATTAGTGGATGAGTCTAAGGAAAATATTAATTGAAATTTTGAACAATGGAGAAAAACGTTAGAAAGTAAAGGCTTCCGACTTAGTATAACAAATAAAACATATATGAAATGTAAGTTTGATCATTTGGGTATTTTAGAGGACATAAAAATTAAGATTGACACACATTACATCCCTCACAAGGAAAGTTTTAAATATCTAGGGTCAATTTTTTAAAGTGATAGAAAAAAATGATGAAGATGTTACAAATAGAATTAATGCCGGTCAATTAAAATGGGAAGAGACATCATGTATTCTATGCGATAAGAAGATACCATTAAAGTTGAAAGGTAAATATTATAAAGCAACAATTAGGCATGTTATGCTTTATGATTGTAAGTGTTGAGATGGATGAGCGGTTACACAAGGAAAAACCGTATACATAATGAGATTATTAGAAATAAATCGAGAGTAGCACCAATAGAGGATGAAATAAAAGAAAATTATTTAAGATGGTTTGATCATGTACGAAGATGACCAAAAGACGCTCTTATAATATAACATATAAAAAACTAGATTGTGAAAATGTTAAAAGAGGCGGAGGACTATCACAAAAGTGTTGGAAAGAAATAATAAAGAATAATCTAGTTTATATTAAATTAATTGCTAGCATGACACATCAAAAGGGTAAAACAAAGAATCCGTATACCTCATTTAGTATGGGAAAAGACTTCGTTGTTGTATATTTGAGCGTTTAGTAGAACAGAATAACGAAATTTGAACTCTTACTCTTGTGCAGGCAATGACCATCTCTTCAATCATTTGTGCGGCGGGATGGCTATCCATTTATTTCTCAATGGTCTGTTTTCCATGCTCGCACACTCTTAATTATGTTATTCCCTTCTCTTTCTCGTAAAGCCAACTGTTTCCCACAATTATCCTTATAAAATTCTGTTTGAAATTACGTTCAATGTGGCACAAAGATTATCGTTCTTTCCTCTCAAAATTTCTATGATGAGCTTTTCTTGAAGTTCGTTAGTAAATGAATACAATTTTCTACCTTGAATGATACGCTTAGCACTGTTAAACGAGCTGAACGATTCATAGATCGTTAGTCAACACAAGATCATGTTGGCTGGTTGGTTCGTTTAAGCTGAAGTCGTTTTAAGAGTTCAGCAGTTGATCAAGTCTCAAATATGTTTGCAATATAGCAGAGGATGATGATTTGCCGAGTCGTTTTCTATTGTTGGTATTCTTGTTATTTACCAATGAATGACTCAAATATGTTCTCTCGTGGAAGGGTGCATGGTCTCTGGATGTAGGCAGGCTCTTTCTAGGATATGGGATCGGTATCCATTCTTACGTGGTACATGTCTCTCTCTCTCTCTCTCTCTCTCTCTCTCTCTCTCTCTCTCAATTTGAATATATTTATACTGAAACAGGTTCCTATATACATAGCCGAGATAACACCCAAAAATTTGAGAGGTGGCCTCACAACTGCAAATCAGGTAAATCAAATCAACCAAAGTGGACTTTATTACATACATAAGTACATGTGTGTATGTATTCATCTGGGAATAACAGCATTCTCTATTCATCTGAACTTCTGCAGCTACTAATAGTTTGTGGAGATTCGTTTTCATTTCTTTTTGGAACTGTTGTTACATGGCGCACGCTAGCTTTGATGGGTAATTCCTTGTTCTCCGTGTCTTAGCCATGTTAATGTTTGACCAACAAAATGATAAATTCAGTAAATATGATCAGATACTTGGGTTCTTGATTTATAGGACTCTTGCCGTCCATATTGCAGATTTTGGGGCTCTTCTTCATTCCTGAATCTCCAAGATGGCTGGTTTGTCAGTTTTCCTTTCTTTGTTTCGAATCCGATAAGACTTTGTTGCACCTTTAGTAACGTAAAATCCTGAGGCTTTAAAAACCTCAACCTCAAGGCCTGTTTCCGCTGTGGCTTATGAACCTCAACCAAAACGCAAATTGCACTCGAACCGTGAATGGTTTCATTGCCGAACTTTAGATTGTATTGGCTGAGCCCTAAAACGATTTGAACTGATCTTTCAGGCAAAGGTAGGTCGGCAGGATGAATTCAAAGCAGAGCTACGCCGACTTCGTGGTGATTCTGCTGACATATCAAAAGAATCAGTTGAAATTCAGGTTTCCTAATCATAGACTCGTTCAAATAATTCAACATTCTTGATGATACGTATTTCCAATATCTGTGGCATATGGTGTAATATCCAGGACTACGTAAAGATCCTACAAGGTCTTCCAAAAGCAAGAATAAGTGACTTGTTTCAGAGAACCTATGCACATTCAGTCATTGTAAGTTAACATATTCTTGTTCTCTTTTCTTTGTTTGCTTTTTGCCTATAGATTAACATAGAAGTCATTGAGGGATCATAGCTCGATCTCGGATGTTTCAAGTGCGGGTGTCGTCTGGCCACTCATCCGTAAGGAATCATCACATCTAGCAATCTGAGCCATCCCTTACTACTCTTATCCCTTAGGCGGGTCAACTAAGAATATTTCTTTTTCCTCTCTCGTGGATTTTCATTTTCAGTACCAATATTGCATTTGGTTCAGGTTGGAGTTGGCTTATTGATATTCCAACAATTTGGAGGAATAAATGGAATTGGGTTTTATGCAAGTGAAACATTTGTAGCAGCAGGTAAAAAGATAACCTTTTACAACAGTAGTATCTTTTCATGGTAGTCTGTTTTCCTTGGTTTCCTTTTATGTTTGAAAATCGTGAGTATTGGTTCATTTTCTTGTGAAATTCCACTCCGAGCACCTTGATTATTCGTGAAATCGATTCACATTGGTGTCAATCTGATATTCCTAGATTGATGGAGTCGAGAGATTCCAGGGACGTTCAGTTTGCACATGGATTCACATGAGAGATTTATTCTTGAGTTCTTTCCACAACGTTTTAGAGGATAATTAGATTCTCTCCAAGTAGAGACCAATTCTAAAAAGGGTTGCTGAAGCTGACATTATAATGTGAATTATTTTGTCATGTTTGCTGCAGCTTCTCAATAATTAAAATTTGAATTGGATTCTAAAAGGTTGAGAATCCAAAACAATCAAAGTGAACTAAGGATGTCTGCCTTTTGCTACAATATCTGTTGACAACTATTTTACATTAAAGGTGACAATCCCATGTGTCTTCTTGGCAGGCTTTTCCTCAGGAAATATTGGAACTGTAGCCATGGCTGCTATTCAGGTATGGCTGCTGGCTGTTGTCAACAATGAAAGCTGGGGTTTATGCATCCGTTATAATATATACACCTATAGTTCATAATTGGTTGCTCTGCTTGGTGAATTGCAATGGCACAGGTTCCAGTCACACTACTGGGCGCCTTATTGTTGGATAGGGCGGGAAGAAAACCACTTATTATGGTATGTTCAAGACCACACATTGATGCACACACAAACGCACACAAGATATTAATATCAAACTGATAGTGAAGGCTGTCTAACTGAACAGCTAAGATTAGCTAATGTCCCCAACTTTCCGAATGACATTTAGTTGAATGGCCTTGATCCAATGCAAGATAGCTAATAAATTCTCTGCCCTCTGAATGGGAAACAGAGATGCAACACATAGATATAGTCATACATGCACTTAGTAAATCTCCTAATTTGGCTGCTATGTCAGATTTCTGCTGCAGGATGTTGCTTGGGTTGCTTTCTAGCTGGGCTTTCGTTCTTGATAAAGGTAAACACAAGTGTAGAGAGTGGCTTCGTTTTTCTTGTGCTGGTAAACAAGTTGAATGGACTTAATGGTGGCTGTTCAGGCTCATCTCATTAACGTAAATTTGTTTTCACGATTCTCACTTCAGTTACGCCCAGCAAAAGCTGAGGCAAGCAGAGAGTTAAATGAGCAAAACTACAAGTTTGCATACTTAAGTTAATACATGTTTAATTATATAGTCATTAGCAAATTAAAACTTTTGCATTTTTTTTTTTGAAAACTAATTAAACTTGGCAAGAATTTCAACTTGCGATGTTGTATTATTGGAACTTCTAACTGTCTTGAGCTATACTAGATGAGCTAAACACCATTGGTTGGCATTCATGGCTCATTCAATTCCAATAAGTTGCTGATATTCTGCTCATTAGACTGAATAGGAACAAGTTCCAGATTAGCTCAATGGAGCTGGGCTGGAGCTACTCAGTTCGTTTACCAGTGCTGCATGTTCCATACTGCATATCTTTCCAATATTTGTTAGTTGGATTTTATTTTAGACAAATGGATGTCCTCCTTACAGGCTCATGATTCATCAAGAGAGATGGCTTTAATACTTGCCCTCACTGGCATACTAGTAAGATCTCAAGAACCAAAAACATATTTTCTTTGAAAGTCTGCTATATGTTTAGATTAAGTGGGTTGATTTCTTATGCTACAATCAGGTGTACATAGGTTCGTTTTCTATGGGCATGGGGGCGGTACCATGGCTTATAATGTCAGAGGTAAGTTCTCTGTTATGAAATTTCATTGAGAACATAGATGCTGACTTCAATTAATATTCATTGATAGAAGCTGAGAAGTACATTCTGATCGCATATAACCCAAACGCAGATATTCCCCTTGCATGTCAAAGGGATTGCAGGAAGTCTGGTGACTTTAGTGCACTGGTTTGGTTCATGGGCTATTTCCTATGCTTTCAACTTCCTCATGAGTTGGAGTTCATCTGGTAAATAAATTATACCTCATTGTTTCCCTTCTTCTTTTAGAACTTTGTAAATAGATCAGATACTCGGGTAAGGACATCTAGCTTTTCCTAATATATTTTATAACCTTTCTTTTGAAGGTAGACTGTCCCCTTATACACACGAGGGAAGTCCTCTGCTGTCGTCTGTATATATTTTTGTATTTGTTGTTGGAATTTGCAAAGTACATTTTCAGGCACCTTATTCGTCTTCGCAGCCGTGAATATATTTTTGTATTTGTTGTTGAAATTTGCAAAGTACATTTTCAGGCACCTTATTCGTCTTCTCAGCCGTGAATCTCTTGACGATATTGTTCGTGGAGAAGTTGGTTCCGGAGACGAAGGGCCGAACCCTTGAAGAAATAACAGCAGCTATGTCTACAATGTCATACAGAAAAGCATGATAAAGGCATCCTGTTTGGTCAGGAGTTCGATACGCAAGATCTGACGTGCATTGTAGGGGGTCTGTCAACCCCAGCTTGGCAATAAGAAAGAAAAAGAAAACATAGAGCCCCTTTCACTTGACATATTGTCACCATGTCAGTGCATTCGTGTACTATTTTGCCTCCGAAGTTCATTATTGAACAGTGAAATGAAAACAGAAGGAAACAATCCAGGTGTCTTTTTTGACAAATGCTGGTGGTTTGATCTCGAATTTTATTCATTGAAAGTTGCTGACTTTATATATTTTCTTTTATAGTATCTATATTGAGGCCAGGTGGTGGGGGGAGGGGGCTTTCTAGTCATATAAATTTTCCAAAATTAAAAGAAAAACTGCATAAACTCCGCTCATGGTTGGTCCCAAAACTTGAATAAAGGAAGAGGATCACTGTAGATACATGAATGCACGCGATCCTATGCGAACTTTGAAGACAAGCTAGTATGGGTGTCTTTGGGGTTGCTTTAGGTAAGGCTGTAATTAGCGTAGCGATATCCGTATAATATAGGGTACCAACACATGATAATTGTATTATATCATACGATATGGTATGATACAATATATTAAAAATTGAATAATTTTGTAAAATTCATAAAAATTTAAAAAATATAAAAAAATTGCAATTTCTAAGTGGTAGAGAACACAATGAGAATACAATTAAAAATGACATTTTCATGATTCATCGCCACCATCATTTCCCTCCTCTTTTTCCAAAATTGGGTCATCCAATTATGCATCTTTTACGTCGTCATCTCCAATTTTTGCTTATGCTTTTATTGCTCTCGAGTTTGCATCCTCTAAAATAATAGAAAAGTCTTCTTCTTCAACCTAATCATCAAAAATATCAATATTTTTGTAGCTAAGTGTGTCATATGTCGTATCCTTTGCTTTTTTACATCTTTTTACATTTGTCTATAAAGAAAACAAAAGAAAGAATACAATTTACTTAGAAGTTAGAAAATATCATTAGTTATGAGTTACAAGTATAAATAATAACAAACATATAACAAAAAAAATCTTTTTACATTTGCCTTCACTTCATATTGTATGCAATACATAACAAATCACAAAGACGAGGATGCTCCAATATGTTTTTCTTCTTTGTGTAATGCGTTTAAAAAAACTATAATTTATCTCGTATCCACTCAAACTACATTTTTGCATAATATGTGTTAAGCATACCTCAACAAATTTGGTGCATCTACACCAAATAAAGTCCATCACTCATCTAAAATGAAATATAATAAATAAAAATGATTAAGTCTTGAGAAACAACACAAGTCATAATAATGAAAAAGTAATAATTTATCAAAAAATCAAATCATACATGTCCATATCTAGTAGTTGAGTTGTATTGCAATTGACCTTTTAAAATCTCCAATGCTATTTATATACTTATATAGCTCTAAATGAATGTTGTACCTAGTAGACGAATAAAAGGTCAACTACATTCAATATCTATTTCTTAACTTTTTCATCCTGTATAAAGTTGAGAGAAAATCTAACTGAGGGATTAATAAAATATACAAGAGCATCCAAATAATGATGCATTTTTTTATTCCAATGTACATCAATTATCTTTCAAACCTTCTTTAAAAATGACTGCTTGTAGTCAAGATTTGCTTGTATTTCTAATTTAGTTTTATCTGTTTAGGTTTTGGTGGCACTGATAACGGGGTTGGTTATTGTTCTACTGCAAGAGCTTATGTTCTCTCGATGGTTGCAAGTAGTGGTAGAAGATGTGCTAAAAGCGGAGAAATATATTAATTGTTTCTTCACCATACTACTTCTAGCTTAATTAGATATTAGACTAGTTATAGCTTTTAGGAAGGTAATTGAGAAAGATTTGAAGTGTCTAGAGCTTTTTTATGAAAATTATTCTTTTTAATATTACAAATTCATTTTCCTTTAAGGCATGGCATATGCTATTGTTAATGTAAGATATGATTATAAGGTCTCTATTTATTATAGTTTGAGGGGTAAATTACTATAAAATTAGGTTGAAATTATTTATGAATGAAGTCTTGAATTTAAGGAGTCATGAAAGGTTGCTGGTTGTTTTATTATATTTGATAGTTGGACAAATGACTATCATAGATTATTAGTAAGCGTCTTAATCTATTGTCCAAAGAGGATATTATTTTTGAATAACTTATCTCATATTCATAAAACTGTTGATAATTTACTCTTTATTTTTGAAGATGTTGAGGATGTTGGTATTCAAAATATTGTTCAATTCATCACTGATAATGCCGCAAACTTTAGGGCAGCTAGTAAGCTGCTTGAGTTGAACCATCCATCCTTAGTATGGATGCTAGAGGATTTAAGTATAATGGATTACATTAAGGAGACAATTGATGCATGCAAAAATGTCACAAAGTTTATTTACAATAGCTCATTTGTATTGCATTTGATGAGAATCCACACTGGTGGAAGGGAGTTGATTAAGCCTTTGTTTAAAAGATTTGCTACGAATGTTATTATTTTTCAAAGTATTGTCTATAAAAAAACACATTGAAAAAGATTGTTTGTATATGATGAATGGGGCTTTATAAGTTGGTCGAAAAAGAGAGGGAATTACTATAATGGATCTTACTTTTAATGTTAACTTTTGAGAGATACATTACTTTTTTTAGGATGATTGTGTCTTTAGTGAGGGTAATCAAAATGATAAATAGTGAAGATAAGTTTGTTATGTCTTATATATAGGATGCTACTTTATTTCATCTTCTCTTACTCTTTCCAATTGTATCTTCCTCCTCTCTGGTCATAGGATGAATTTCTTCTTAAGTATCTTGAGACTTATTTCAATCGCCTATTTATATTCTCTTTGTTATAATCTCTTTATTTCTTTTATAAGCTGTAAAACTTGTTGAATTTCATGCTTACACTTTTAGGCACCCGATGACAAACACTTGTATTCTTTTTAGTTCTCGAAAGATGATGTTTCATGTGAAAACTATATCTATGCTTAACTTCGTTACAAAATATATACTTATTCACAAGTTTATTACCTTCATACATTAGATACAAACTTCCATGAAGGATCGTCTTAGTATGATGGCATCAAGCCAACAAAAATAAATCACAATAAAAGAAAAATTTTACGAATGTAAAAAATCTCGAAATCTATGAAAACTCAAAATTAAACACATAGTTTTATAAGTTTAATTTGGGTTAAAAACTACCCCAGCAAAGGTGGGTCACAAACTAGATTCAAAGGGTTTCCAATGAAAACTCAGGTACCTTTTTCTCTCTCGTGTTGCTTTCGTGCGTTGCACGAAACTTAAAAAGTCGGTAAAATTCATAAATCAAATACAAAATGATGATTCCTCTTGACATGGTCAGAAACCCGTATCGGTTAAGAATGCAATTCTAGTACCATAGGCCTGACACCATGAATTAAACACGTCCAATGGCTTTACCCACAAGTCACCCCCAAAATCTTGCACAAATTTGAAAAAGCCACAAAAGATATAAGTATGGCTAAATGTTTGCTCTATAATTTATATACAACTTATGAACCTTCAGCTATTGTCTAAGCCCGTGGCGAGTCAGTGTCACACGAAAAAAAATGGTTTCAGTTACTAATATAGCCCATGGTTTTTATGTTGCCGTATAATAAGAAATTCATACTAAAACCATGATCTCTTCTCCTCACCCTAAAATATTTTCTTAAATCTACCACCGATCATTTTTGTGCACCAACACCAACTTTCCAAGCCAAAGCCGGGGCCCCATACAATTCCTAGTGTAACAATTAATGGAAAAACACAAAACACCAAAAAAAAACACACAACCCCAATACACAAGTCACCAACACACATAAACTTCTCTCTCAAATACACCAAATGCTGCACAAGAGCCTTAGCTCAATGACAGGACACTGTAGCGTCGTTGTCCCTTGTGGGGATTTCGACTCCCAACAGATGTATGTGTGGGTGTGTGATAGGCTTCGGCCTCCTCTTGTAACAAAAGTAAAACATACCAAATGCTAAACACAGCCATGCCCAAAACAACACACATACCACTAACCAACCACCCTCCATGCCACCATCATTAACGCATCAAGAAACAACAAACCTTCCCCACTACCCAACATCACAACCCAACAACACAAAACACACATCACCCAAGAAACCGAAACACTCCTGCAACACCCAACAACCCAAAAACCATAAAAAAACGAACCCCCCAAAAACCTGACATTCTTCCAACACAACACCACAACCCAACCACACCACACCACTTAAGACAACCACAATCCATGGGAATATTTATGATAATAATCATTCATTATAAAACTTACTCCCATAAATAACCACCACTCTACGCCTCCTTAAAAGGATAATTAACATTCCTCAACGACCCAAACTCACTACTTTCCACTGCCCAAACCATAAACCTAAACCACCTATTACCCAACCCACTACTCAAAACCTAAAACACCTATCCGACACAAACCCAAAATAAAAATGAACTACTCGGAGCAACGGTGGATTACGGCTTCGAAGTAGTATCCCAATTGGGGATTCCATTAGGCTAGGGTTCCCACTCCACAAGAATCTTCCACGGCCAGTTAGGATAACGTGAGAGAAAAGGAAGGCGTTCTTTAGAAAGTATCTTACACACACACACACACACACACACACACACACACACATATATATATATATATATATATATATATATATATACCGGAGAGAGAGAGAGAGAGAGAGAGAGAGAGAGAGAGAGAGAGAGAGAGAGAGAGAGAGAGAAATGATCTGCAAAAGCGTTACAAAATGGAAGTGAGAATTCACCAAAGAGAAGTAGAAAAGAGCAATTACTAAAAATCTAGATACATCGAGTACAGCAGTGTCAATATCATACGTATACTTCTTTACATTAAACCGAGAAGCTGGACTCATTCCCCCGGAACGGGCATCGTCTCATCTGGCTACGGTTGAGCTTAATAGACTTCCAAGTGAAGGAGGTGACGAAGTCCATTGGGATGTGTAATTGGTCCCGTTGTGCATAACCCTACCTTACCAGTAAAAAAAAAAAGCGAACTCCTCGTCCCACTGCACACATCGCGTCTCCATGTAGAACTCTTGAGTTCGTTTCAGTTCTCTTCCTTGGACCTCCTTCTTCAACCTCCAGTTGACTCGTTCTCCATACTCGTCTGCGGTGATTACCAGCCCCCTCTTCTGCCGAAAGACAGACCGGCACCAGAATACCACCCTCGGAAATTGTTCCTTACCTCGGCCGGAGAGTTGGTGCTAGGCCTCCTTGTCGCGACTTCTATACCACTTGAATTCAGTCAAGACTATGTCAAAAGGTGCAGTGTCACCTTCTGCACCTTGACCAACTGTCCAACTCTTCATCCTTGTGCTTTTTGCAGAGTCCTTGTTATTTGCCTTTACACTTGGGGTCTTGGACTTGCCAAAGTTCCCTTTTATCGTCTTCTGCATCTCGACCTCTTTTTCATGGTTTGGCATAGACCGGCCTAGGCTCAGACCGATCACATAGCTCGAGCCCGGTTTGGGTCCAAGGGAGATCGAGACTTTTCATTGGCGTAATTTTTGCAAGGATTAACTGAATATTCAAATTGAATTACTGCCTCAAGTGGCTGGTGTGCTAAGGTATATTTCAGTACATACTCTGTACTATCAAGGGACAGACCTTGTTGGCTTTCATTGATGCACTCTTGGTTCATAGCTAATAAAGGCACATACTCTTTAAAAACCAGGAAACCATGGGATGCATTAGCATAAGAACTAGAATAAGATTTCAAATCTAGTTCTTTGATTTTCTCATCGAAATTCCTCAAATAAGTAGTTTTGTGTATTACCTCACAATCTTAAGTTCTAAATCACCACCTAAAGACATGAGGAACCCTTCTAGCACTCTCTTGGAAGGCGAAGAGAGAAGGGTCAACGAGAATTTCTCGGAAAACTGAGAGCCTATCTCCGATGGAGCATTACAAAGATAGATCCAGAAAAACCTACAAGTGAAAATGAAATCAAGGAAATGGCAAATAGACTCAGATGGGTAAGAGAGAAGAGTATCTCATGCTTCAGAACCCAGCTTATACAATGGACCGATGGGGTTGTTGGGTACCCTATTTATGATCTCAAGAAGTTGATGTAAGTTATTGGTGTTCGCTATCGGCTCCAACAACAACAACCATGAAATGCTGCAAGAAAAGCCCTCTTTTTTTCGGATTTCATGAGTTGCTTATGTAAAAGATAAGATTTACATAGAAAAACTGTTTGTCCTTTTGAAAAAGATACAAGCCTATCGGATAAACATAAAAATAGCTTTAATGAAAATGAAATCACAAGTGGAAAAGCCACTTATATATACATGGAAAAGTAACAAAAAAAATATTGATACACATAAAAAAACAAAACATAACTGAGCTTCCCATGTGAAAACCCGTTGTGTGAAAATCTTAGCATCACCATCTTCATCCAAAGCATCTCCGCTGCAACAAGGTACTGACAGCTCGCTACTACTCTGCAAGAAAATCCAACAGTTGAACCAACAAGCGAGCAAGTGTTTTCTAGACCCAGTCGACCTTCGAGAACCGGCATGGCTCGAAACCCATAATACTGTCAATCCATCTGTATAAGGACCAAGCAACTCAAGGGAGAAGGTAACAATAGCTTCATGGCTTGAACCTTTGGTAGCTCTTTCTGCTTTGAGAAGCAGCGTCTTGGGTTGACCACCATCATCTGAGCTCATGAGCTCGAAGGCCCCAACCGAGCCCGGTTTCGACCATCCTTCCATCTTTGGAAGCCCTATGACCCATTTAGAGATCTCCATACTCAACAAAGGAAGGCTCTCAGAGAAAAAATCTCAGTTACCAGTGAAGTTTCTTTTAGGTGATTGAATTGGAGATGTTATATGTATACATAGATTGCTTACAAACCACGAATGGCACGGGTGGGATGTAATTTGGGCCACTAGATGAAGGGCTGGCTGATCTTAAGCCATGTATATATTACAAATGATACGGTGATAACATGAACTGGGGCACGAAATTACTGCAACAGCCAACATGTTTGCATGTACTTGGTCTTGAGCCGAGCTCAATCGAGTCAATCTTGGTCGCACCAGCTCAAACCAGTCTAGTGGTCACAGCCCAAGTTCGAGACAAGCATATATATATGTTCACAAGCTCAATTGATTGAACTTGGTCTTGAGCCGAGCTCAATCGAGTCAATCTTGGTCGCACCAGCTCAAACCAGTCTAGTGGTCACAGCCCAAGTTCGAGACAAGCATTTTCTTAAAAAGTTGTTTCAAGTTTGCATGTACTTGGGCTCAACTGGAGTTGATCGCGTACCAGTATATTATTAGGATAAATCACTTAATGGTAATAAACCCAACGAGTAACTGATGATCTTGTCATACAGGAAAAAATATCTGTCGTTCCTTTTTCTGACGAATCACATAGTCCTACAATTTCATAGAACAAGGTCATCAGATGAGTACGAATCACATTTGAAATATATGTTTTAAAGTTACAAATATCATAAAAAAATCATTTATTTCTTATTTTTATAAAAAATAAAAATTAACCACTCCCAATTCTGATATCTCAAAAACTACCGAAATAAATTTCAATGCACGAAAAATTTGAGGCTTTGAGGGGAATCCCGAGTTCATAAACTTATGTTAGGCCAGTGGTGACTATTTCGTGTGTGGTTCGTGTATTCGTTTTTGTGTCATGTCGTACTATTGGCGATCACAAGCATGAGTCCTTCCTGTCATCTGTCATTTATGTTGGGTTCGTGTAGAGCGTTTTTATTGCCAATAGTTTTATATTCAAGTGTTCAAAAAAATTAAACAAACTGCTTTTCATTTAGAAAAGATCAACAAATGAGACTAATTATTTGACATGTATCCATAAAACAGAAACCTGATTCAATCAAATGATACACATCAAATGAAATCAAAACACCCAAACTAATTCTTACGGATCCTCCATGGCAGCCCTTGATAGAGCAGAATTTCGATTTTCGAGATCTCCACCACTACTCGAATACCCATGCATTCTCCTTACGCACTGCTGCTTCCTCCTCTGGCGTATAATCGTTTTCAATGTTGAACGTCTCCCTGATCTGCTCGACCGACATGTCCTTCATCCGATCTGTTACCTCCTGGCAAGTAACGTCCAGAAGATCGTTTATCGCCAAATAGTTTGCAGCCTGAAATTCAAAAAAATAAGGAGTGAACTGTTAAACAGCCCCTGAAAATAACAACCGGCTCAATAAATTTTTCTTCTCTTCTTTGTTTGACACCGAAGTATATAAGAGAAATCACTGGGAAGAGTTTCGTTTTCTCTTTTTGACGATTAGAACCATCAAAGCAAACTGAATTTCCCAGAATTCGTACTACTGTTGCCCGTGATCGACTAGATCATGACCAGATCGGTCAAGCCTTACGGAAGAAAAAGAGTGTGATGAGAGCAGCGAAGTTTCACTAACCAAGAAGATTTTAAAGAGGGAGCTCCATTCTATCCCGTGGAATTCTTGGTGCCGCTTTTTGTTCAGCTTTTCTATTCCCTTCATCTTCTCTATCTCATACTTCTCACTTTCGTTGAAGTCATGCTGCCTCTTGCAGTAGTCGATGACTCTAGCAAGAGTGACACTGTCGACGGACACGGGGATAGGCGCATCGCAGCCCAAGTCTTCCACCATATTCGCGACGATGGTAGACCGTTTCGCCACCGCCTCCTCTAACATGAACACCTCGCCGTCCGACGATTTGAGCGTCACCATCCTATTCTCCTGCGTTGCGCTGCTGCTGCTGGGCTCATCTGCTTTCGTGCCTTCCATGGAAGATCGCCTGCCCTGCTTTCACGTTCTTCTTTCTCTTAAGGAGGCCTGCACAAGAATTAGAGAGAGATAAATAAGGAAAGGAGTGGATTGAAGGTCATTATATAGAAGGTTAAACCTAATCTGAGAGAAATCCTAATTAAGAAAAGATCGTACCGAAATCCTAATTAAGAGGGACGCTTATCCCTGAACTATATTTACGGATAGCTTATCTATGCGGGGCCCACTAAAACAATGATATGGTATCTAGATGACGTAGTTTAAAATCTCGCTCTCTTGATTTTCGACGTTTATCAGTCCGTGTTACCTTTAATCGGACGTAGCGTATCAGGTATCATTCACGTATTATACATGTCACGTCATTATTAGAGAACTCAAAACGGATCTAACTTGGGACCCGAGCAAGACATTTCCATTGCGGATGGCGGCCTAAGATCAAGATCGTCGACTATGCTATCTGTCTATCATGTTAGATGTTAGTGAGATGAGATGTGATCATTTCTGGAGGATGGCGGCCTATGATAATTTTATCAGCCACAGGTTGTAAGACATGACAAGAAAAACTCCTAAAAAGCCACTGGTCTAATCAACATTATTCGTTGGTGTAGAAGTCAAGAGTTTATTACTATTCCTGCGTACTGTGGTTGTTAAGACCCAAATTAGATTTTTTAAGTCTGTTCTTTTTAGACCACAAAAGCAACACATATGCACGAGAGAGATCCGAATCTGTCACCACTAAATGATAGGGTTTGCTGTGGTGTGTTAGCACCCTTTGTAATTGAGTTCCTCTAAAGCTAGATATCTGGTTGGACAACTAACTGTTCTTTTCAGAATTTTTAGTGGCTCGAACGGCCGATGGTGCTCAATGATAAGAAAGATATCCAAGGTCTTATTCATAAAGGACCTTCTCTTTTGGTCGTTGTCTTGTGTTGGTTGTCTTTTATTGTGTTCCCCTCTTGAACCTTGAGAAGGGACATAATTGACTATCTTTAGAACGCTGATAGGTGTCGTCTAATTAAAATCAATGCAGCAACGGAGCGAGGAACATCGACACCACCACCAACAACAACAACTAAGCCTATTACCCATATAAGATGGTCGCCTACCAGATGGGATGGGCTACATTGATTCTTTATTTATATAGAGCTCGGTTATGTAGTTACATAAGCAAGATCAAATGAAGATTTATTTTTGAATACAAAAAATCATCGTAACCCCTTTCCTGCTGGTTTTTCATCTTTCGATGGAGAAAACATGCATTATGTTTCTCATCCTTCAACAAATTATAATTGTGCTCGCATGTGCTGTCTTTACAGGTTGGGGCTTCTTTCACTATTAGGAAGCGGGGACATCCTTCTTGCATGTGCTGTCATTACAGGTTGATTTTCTCGTTTGTTTTCCTCGTGCATTTACTTTTTAGTCTTTTTTGCCAATTCTTGGTTTGTTTATTTTTGTTATCTACTGCCTATGACAGAACAATATGCTTTATGGCAAATAGAGCGCCTATGGAACCTGCCATCGGCAGTGGAAGAGTAGTTACCTCACCGATTATCACTGAAGATGGGCAACCCATTGATGAACCAAATGAAATTACATATGCAAGATCAAATGAAGATTTATGATTGAATACAGAAAAGTAGGTTTACCCCTTTACTGATGTTTTTTCATCTTTTTGTGGAGAAAACATGAATTATGTTTCTCACCCTCCAATAAGTCATAATTCTGCTCACATGTGTTGTCATTATAGGTTTGGGCTTCTTTCACTATTTGGAAGCAGGGACATCCTTCTCGCATGTGTTGCTATTACAGGTTGTTTTTCTCATTTGTTTTCCTCCTGCATCTACTTTTGAGTCTTTTTTGCCAATTCATGGTTTGTTAAGTTTTGTTGGAAAATATCAAAAAAAAAAAAATTGTCTAAAAGAATTGTTTTAATTGATTGTTTGAAAAGGTATGGTTTCTTCGAAATGCTTTGTTTGAAAATAGATATTTTCGTTTGAAAAACTGTTTTCATTTATAAAAGCGAAAGTTTTTATGTTTTGGTGTACAAATTGTTTTAAAAGACTTTCAATTAAAAAGAAACTTTCTTTAAAAGTAGTTTTGATTTAGATTGTATTGGAAAAATATCAAGTTTCTCCTTCGTTTCACTTATTGCTTTGAAAGATTCTTGTTTTAAAATGAAAAGTTTCTTTTTAATATTTGGTTTGAAATTGCTATTTTCGTTTTAAAATGTTTTTGTTGATAAAAGCAAAAGTGTCCTTTGCTTTTGTAAACAAATTATATTGAAAAATCCTTTTAAAAGCTTTTGAATTCAAAGCTAGGTTCGTTTAAAAATATTTTGGTTTTTGGTTTTTGTGAAAATATAAAAAATTCTCCTTCGCTTAACACAATTGTTATTTGTTTGAAAAGATTTTTGTATCTTATTTTCTTTTAAAAACCTATTTTTGTTTATAGAAGAGAAGGTTTTCTTGTTTTTGTAAAAAAAATATATTAAAAAAGTGTTTTAGAAGATTTTTGTTTCAAAAGGCATTGTTTTAGATTTTATTAGATAAATGCAAAAAATTCTTTCTTTTGTTAAGAAAATTGTTATTTGTTTTAAAAACATATTTAAAAGGTTTTCATTTCATAATTAGAGGTTTCTTTGGGATAGTTGGATTGCAGATAACATTTTTTTCTCGTTTCCTTGAGAAAATGTATTTGTTTTTGTTTATAAAAGTAGATTTTTTTCTCTTCTTATAAACAAATTATGTTGAAAACTTGTTTTAAAGGATTTTTAGTTGAAAAGGTTTTGTCTTTAAAAGTAAATTTGTTTTAAAATATCAAAATTTTCCTTTTCTTGGCTAATTGAATTATGGAAAAGGAAGACACACACAACCCGATGAAACTGCACCGCCCGCCGAACCCGAAATTCGATACTCGACACAATTACCCAACACCACAGATCCCAATTCTCGGAGTCCCAACCCTAACTCGAAACCCAAACATTGCTGTGTTTGGGTTTCGATCTGGATGTGAGGGTTGGAGTTTCGGGTGTCGGGTTGTGTGTTTGTGGGTGTTAGGTTGGGGTTTGTGTTGTGGTTTTGGGTGTGAGGGTTGGGTTTTTGGGTCGGGTGTTGGTTTGGTACGTGCTTGGGGTGGTTGTTTGGTTTGTCGTGGTTGTGTGTTGTTGCTTCAAAAATTGTTTTAATAGATAGTTTTAAAAACGAAAGGCTTATTCAAAATAATTCATTTCAAAATAAAATTTTAGTTTGTTAATTATTTGAAAAACCGTTATCGTTTATAAAAGTGAAACATTTCTTGTTTTTGCAAACAAATGATGTTTTAAAATAGTTTGAAAGGATTTTGGTTGCAAAAAGTATTTTGCTTTGTGTTTAAAAGAATTGTTATTTTTTGGTTGCAAAAAGAATTTTGGTTTAGATTTTCTCAAAAAATATCAAAATTTTCTTTTATGTGTTTAAAAGAATTGTCATTTTTTCAAAAGCTGTTTTAAAACATTTTTGTTTCAAAATGAAAGGTTTTTTTGAAATGTTTTGTATCGAAATAAAGTTGTTCATTTATTATTCGTTTTCAGAAACCATTTTTGTTTATGAAAGGTTTTAAACAAGTTATATTCAATTTTTCATTTTAGAAGGTATTTTTCAAGTAAATGTGTTTGAAAATTATGAAAATATTATTTTGCTTTCTTAAAATAACAGTTTTTAGTATAAAAAACCTTTAAAAATGTTTTTTTTTTTAAAAATTTTAGAAGGAAAGGTTTCTTTGAAATACTTTATTTCGAAGTAAAGTTTTTGTTTTAGAACGTGTTTTGCTTTAAAAGTAAACTTTCGGAAAGTATTATTTGAAAAAATTTGATCATTTATAAAGTGAAAGTTATCTTGTTTTTGTATACAAATTATTTTTGAAAACTGTTTTAAAAGATTTTGTTTTAAAAATCAATTGTTTATTTTTTTTTGAAAAGTATCAAGATTTTGCTTTGTTTGTTTAAAATATTTGTGGTTTGTTTTAAAAATTAATGTGTATTTTTTTCTCTCTTTAGTTCCAAGGTTATTTGTTTCTTGATTTCTTGAGTTATAAAGGATTGTATTATTTGTTTTGTTCTTCAAAGTAGTTTTTTCCCCTTTTAGTATGTTTTGACAGTAAGATACATTTGACTTGCAAAATTCTTTTCTTCGGTTTCTTTAAAAGGGAAAACAACTTTTGTTATCTTTTTAAAAAATGTATACTTTTATTTATGTGTTGTGGTTTTAACTTTTTGAAAAAATGACCTATATCCATGTTACACAAAGCACATTGGTTTTAACTTCTAAAACAATCGGAGTACTGTTTCTTATTTTATTTTAAATATATGTATTATTTTGCAGTTGGAAATGAACCGGGTTATGTTTTTTTCAAATTTCGTAACATCGTTTATTTAAATAGTTTTGCTTTCTTTGTTTTGGATCAAAAAGTGCCCGTTGATTTTAGAGGAGCTCTTGTTTTACTTGAAGTTATTTTAGAATGCTAACAATTTCCTTACATGCAGTTGCCATTTAAATAAAGCAACACGCATTACACATCAAATTAAGGATGAGCTATCATATCGTTATCGTTGCCTTAGAAGCATTTTTTACACGGGTTTGATATTATGTGCAAGCAAGAAAAGTTTTAAATACTTATGGTGTTCAATCACTCGAGGGGATATGGATGCACAACCGAAGAGAGGGAATAAGAGGGGATTTGAAGCCTCCAACACATAAGAGAGCAAGATGGGGCTCTCCTCATTTAGTAGAGAGAGGATATGAGAGAGATGGGGAGAGAGTTGGTAGCTCCGAGCAGTGGTAATTGGTTGATTGGGTTGGACGACGGGGCTATTTTTGTGAAGGTCGGTCATAGTAGTGAATGGAAGTCGGTTCTAAGGCTGGATGATGGTCGGTATCGATGAGGGATCCTGGTAGCGATTTCTAGTTGCAGTGGTTGATGAAGATGCGAGGCTAGGTTGAGTCGAGAGTCATTGTGGTGAGAAAGTCTAGCACGACAACAACAAAGTGATAGGGTAGGCCGCAAGTTGGGTGAAAAAATTGACGGAGGTGGTGTTTGGGCTGACTTTCTCCCTCGGTCGTTGTCAGAACTGTGGATCCAATCTCAATAGATCCTTCATCATCGGTCGCTAGAGACTTACCATTTATCATCTAGTTTCCTAAATTCGTCGATCCATCAAAAGAGCATATAAGAGATCAAACGATGGACTTTATGAAGAAGAAGAGGAAGGCGAAGGAGAACAGGGTGGTGGATGTCATTGGAGGACGCGCACAAGAAATCCTACTGGAGGCCACCGTCAACCACGTCGATGTCCTCGACACCATTCTTATGGGACAACACCACCGACAGCCTCATCACCATCTTCTCCGCCTACGACCTGCTCGAGGAGACCATCTCCATCCTTGATAATTGCACAAAAAACTCCAAAGGCTATGGATTCATCTCATTAAAGCACATCAATGTCGCGATTTCCACTGTTTAACACGCTTGGGTTGGTTGAAATCATGAAGGATCGAGCCGATAAAATCTACAAAAAAAGGTGGAAGATTCAAAGTCTATTCGAAGAAGAAAACCTATAGTCATTGTGCTGTTCGTTATTCTCGGTTGGAGCCTCCCTCACCCATTGCCTTCCAGCAAGGAGGCTCGGTAGGGGGTCGTTCTTCCTTTTTATCTTTTTCCAAACTTCATTGACCAACCAACAACGATTTGCGTCCACCTTCTCTCCCTCCATATAGTTGGTCCATATTCGCATAGAAGACGAGTCGAGGATTGGATAGGATAGGGAAGATGAAACCCAACTCTAATGGAAGTTTTACCATTATAAATATGATGATAACAAAAGGATAGAGATAAAGAAAAATGGGAAATCAGTGAATGATCTCTCTCCTCTTCCTTGAACATGAATTTTGTCAAGCATCATCGAGCATTTGGTCAAGTCTAGAATGCGAGAGATCATTCGTCACCTCTCTCTCCTCTGTCTTTGCATCTCCTCTCCCTCTTTAGTTCTCTGTGTTCTCTAACGTTATAAACCACCCATCTTCGAGCATCGGACTAAAAAGTCTATTTTGCCCTCATCACGTTCGAAAAATAATGAATTGCCACATGATAATATTACAAAAAAGTACAAATGTTTTATAGTCAAAAGATTTGTTGCCTTCAAAGGGATGAAAAGATAATTCTATCCTCATTTTGTGAAAATTACCTAGAACTAACCTGTTGAATTATGCATCCTCTGTTAATTTATGAAAATTACCAAAAACTAACGTTGAATTATGCAGTGTTTCTTCAAAGTGATTTATATTCACAAGTCTACTATTGAATGAAAAGATGGTTTTGCCCTTGTGTTGAGATAGAATTATTATTCACGATCAGTTTCAAAAATCACTGAATAATCAGTTGTTATTTTTTATTGTTATGTCCTTTGTACTTTTGGATAATTACTAAATTAGGTAAACAAATAAAATTACTAATTTATCCTTCCAACATATGGGTAATTAAACAAGATGAATCATCCCTAAACCAATGCAAATATTTGTTATCATAATCAGTCTTCTTCTATCATAATTAGTCTTCTTAGATTAGGGATTGAAACAAACATTTCTAAGTTACCCTAAAACTAGAAATTGAATAAGACCATTCGAATAAAAACAAGTTGAGATAGGGTACGTGTCAAAACCTAACTAGAAAAGATAAACCAAAAAAAGTTCGAAAAGAATAAGAAGAAAGGCGTTAATTTTTTAAAAAATCATAGGAAATTGCTTCTCGGTGTTGAGAATATATGCATTTGCTGTTTCTAAGTGGCATTTTTGTAATTTCTCATATTTAGGTATTATTGTAATTGCTCGTAGTTTTAAGGGCATTTTGGTTATTTTTTGTTTTACAGCTCATTATATATGGTCTGAAAGGTTGTATTAGGGTTAAGAGATTGTGAGTAAGAAAGAGAGAGAGGGGGGGCTCCATCGGAGGTCCGCCCCCTCCTTCAATCTCCCATGTTTTCTCTTCACTATGTGTTATAATTTTTATGATATTCAATCTCCACAGTGCTCTCATGTTTTCCAGCACTCGGGTCAAGACTTACAATTGTTTAACAATGGGCAGTAAAAGAGCGATTGCTGCAACCAGAAAATTAACAATAGAAACACCAACAATACGGTTAAATAGAGAAGAAATACATAATTTGTGTCGTTTCAGAATGCCTCTATATGTATTATAAAATAATTCATTGCTGGATTGATTCAAGGGCAATGAGATGTATGAAGGGGCTATGAACCTGAAAAAATATAAACGAGAGAAACATCATGTATATATGGGAAACAACGCTTCCTTAGGTATCCTTGGGTTGAGTCCTTTAGGATAATGTAAAGGCACACCGATAATATTAACTGATATATTAATTGTACCTTTTAGAAGGCACAATTTAGTTTCAATTCCTTCCTTAGTGAAAAGAAAAATTGTTAAAACCATATATTACATTTCTCAAGGATAAAAATAAAGACTTGTAACAGAAGCCCTCCCACTCTCCACTAGGTAAGACAGGAAAGATGAAGTTTGACCGTAATGAAAGATTTACCATTATAAATATGACAATAGAGAAAAGATGCAAATACAGAAAAACGAGAAAAGAAAAACATTCTTCCTTGGAAAACCTTTTGAGGAAAACCGATAAACGATCTCTCTCCTCTTGCTTTGCTCCCGAGTCTTCCTTCAAGCCCTCCCACTCTCCTCTATGCATCAAATCTGAGTACTCTGGCAAAGAACAAACTCCCATACATCCTTCTCGCATGTGTTGTAATTATATGTTGGCACATGTTTGCTAATCAAGTTCCTCCTTATGTCAATTTCCCTACTTAATTCAAGCTTTTGTGAGGTCATTTTAGGGGGAGTTTAGGGGCTTCGGACTTCTTTCATTGTTTGAATGGAGGTGCATCCTTTTAGCGGATTGTTTACCTAAAGGTGGGTTCACATTAACCAATGAAGTTTCTCCTTATAGAAAATTGTTCTACTTCATTCATTTTTATCCAGCTTTGATTTCTTTTTGTGTTTTTGTTTGAACGTGAATTGTGTAAAGTTTGGCTAACATTCTCGTTAGTGTCCCGCACATTTGGATGCATGGTCATCTTTCTCACATGCGTTGTAATTAAAGTTTGTTCATATTTAAAATCAAGTTCCTCCTTATTATCAGCTACGCTACTTAATTTAAACTTTTGTGTAGTTAGTTTAGTTTCTTTTTTGCAGCTTTGGTTGAACATGAATTGTCTAAAGTTTTCCTGACATTCTCGTTTATGTCTAGCATATTGCAAGCATGCATGTGGATTCCATTTGGATTGGGACTTCTTTCACTATTGGAATGTGGAGTCTTCCTTCTCGCATGTGCTTCATGTTTTCTAAGGAAGTCTCTATTTATTATTAATTATGCTACTTAATTTAAGATTTTGTGAGGTTAGTTTAGTTTTTTTTTTGTGATTTTACTTAAACTTTAATTTATTCAACTTTAAATGGCATTCTAATCTCTGTCCAGCACACTCTTAAGCATTGAGGGGTTTTCTGTCAGGCTTAGGGCTTCTTTCAGTTTTTGAATGAGGGTCATCATTGAAGGTAGATTCTTGTTTTCCAATCAAGTTTTTCCTTATTAAAAATTATGCTACTTCATGCATTTGTATGGTTAGCTTTATGCTCATTTCCTTGAATATGAGTAGTTTAAAGTTTGATTGATGTTCTCGTTTATGTCCAACACATTGCTAGATGGCAGGAAGGGTTCATTCTGGTTGGAACTTCTTTCACTATTTGGGTGCGGAAACATCCTTCTTGCATGTGGTGTAATTACAAGTTGATTCATTTTTTCAATTTAAAGTCCTTATTATCAATTACACTATTTAATGGAAGCTTTTGTGAGGTTAGTTTAAGTTTCTTTTTTGTGGCCTCACTTAAATATAGATTATATCAAATTTAAATGATGTTCTAATTTATATCCAGTACACTCCAAGCATCAAGGGGTAGTCTATGGAGCATTTAACTTGTAGTCTATGGAGCATTTAGTTTTGGAATGAGGGGTCATCCTTTTAATGGAAGGTGTCACTAAAGGTGGTTTCATGTTTTCAAATTTAGTTTCTCATTAAAAATTGTGCTACTTATTTCATGTATTTGTATGGTTAGTTTTCACTAAAATTGTGTGGTTTTGTTTAAACAAGAATTGCCTAAGTTTGATTAGCATTCTCATTTGTGTCCTGAACATTGATAGCGTGCATGGAGAGTCCATCTACCCATCCAGGCTGGGCTTCTTTCGCTATTTACATATGGGGTCATCCTCCTTGCATGTGTTGTAATTAAAGGTTGGTTTATATCTACAAATCAAATTCCTCCTTATTATTAAATTTTCTACTTAATTCAAGTTTTTATGAGGTTAATTAAGGTTTCTTTTTGAGATCTTACTTAATTATGAATTATGTCAAGTGTAAATGGTTTTGTAATCTCTATCCAACACACTCTAAGTGTTGATGGGTTGTCTATGGAGTTTTAGGTTTCTTTCAATTTTTGAATGCATGGTAATCATTTCGACGGATTCTCTAACTCAAGGTGGGGTTTATGTTTTCCGATCAAGTTTATCTTTATTAAAAATTGTGCCACTTCATGCATTTGTATGGTTAATTTTTTTGTAGCTTTCATTGAACATAAATTGTCTAAAGTTTGATTGATATTCTCATTTGTATCCAGTACATTGCATTGTGGTCATCCTTATCGCATGTGTTGTAAGTATAAGTTGGTTCGTATTTACAATTGAAGTTCCTCTTTATTATCAATTATGTTACTTAGTTCAAGCTTTTATGAGTTAGTTTAGGTTTCTTTTTTGCGACCTCACCTAAACATTAATTATGTCAAATTTAAATTGTGTTCTAATATATATCCAACACCCTCCAAGCGTTGAGGAAGAATCTATGGAGCTTTAGAATTCTATGAGTTTTTGAATGTAGGGTCATCCCTTTGAACTTAAACATGAATTAAAGTTTGAGTGACATTCCCGATAGTGTCCAACACTTTGAAAGCTTGAGGAGCCCATTCGGGTTGGGGCTTCTTTCACTATTTGGATGTGGGTCATCCTTCTCTCAGGTGTTGTAATTAAAGGTTGATTTAGTTTGCAAATCAAGTTTTTCCTTATTATCAATTACGCTACTTAATTAAAGTCTTTATGAGTTTAGTTTAGTTTTTTTTTGTGGTCTTACTTAAACATTAATTATATAAAGTTTAAATAACATTTTAATCTCTATCTATCATACTCTTAAGCGTCAAGGGGGGTTTTGTCATTCTCAAGGCTTCTTTGAGTTTTTTAATATAGTGTCATCTTTTTGAAGAATGTTGTAACTCATGGTGGATTCATGTTTTTTAATCAAGTTTCTTCTTATTAAAAATTGCGCTACTTCATCCCTTTGAAAACAAAGTACGTGTAATTTTAAAAATAAAAGTTTTCTTATTGTTCTAAATAAATTATGTTAAAAACTGTTTTAAAACATTTTATTTTCAACAATTATAAATTTGGTTGAAAAAATATTATAATTTTTCTTCGTTTGTTTAAAAGAATTGTTGTTTGTTTTAAAACTATTTTAAAAGATTTTATTTTAAAATAAAAGGTTTGTTTGAAATTCTCTATTTCAAAATAAGGATTTTCGACTCTTATTTGTTTGAAAAAATGTCTTTGTTTTGATAATCTTAAGAAGTACAAAATAATACAATTGTTATTTGCTTTTACTTTTGTTAAAAGTGAATGCTTTCATATTTTTCTTAACAAATTATGTTAAAAAACTGTTTTAAAATATTTTCATTTTAGGGTAAGGTTTCTTTGAAATATTTCTTTTCAAAATAACGATTTTCCTTTCTTATTTTTTTCAAAAATTGATTTCGTTTATAAAGTGAATGTTTAAAGTTTTTTGTTCTAACTTTTTTAAAGTACATTTGTTTTAAATTTTGTTTAAAGAATATCACAAATTTCATTTGTTTGTTTAAGACTATAGTTGTTATTTTCAAAAACTATTTAAAATATTTGTTTTAAATGATTTTTTGAAAATGAAGGTTTCTTCGAAATACTTTCTTTGAAACTATTTTTGTTTCAAAAACCGTTTTTGTTAAAAAAAATCTTAAAAAAAATTGATTTAGATTTTGTTGGAAAAATATCAACTTTCTTTGAAATGTAAGGTATTCTTTTTGGAAATAAAGTTGTTTTAGATTTTATTCAAAACCAACTTTTGGCCACGGGTGAGCTCGATGGGAACTCAAATCTGGCCTGTCTCCCTGGCTGCGCCACACCATCCAGCTCCCTGGTCCTATAAAATCACAAATGAATGGGCCCAGGAACTCCCTCAAAATCCAGAGGGATGCTGGTTGGCCTCATATTATCAGATGAGCAAGTTCATCCAAACGAAAACCGATATCGATTTTGTTATTAAACAAACTACAGTCAGCTACATGTGTCCTTGGTTGCCATTATGATTGAAGTCTTCTTATCATATTAGCATTTTTAGTCGGAAATAACTACATTGTCAACTTATGACCACCCTTATAGTTGTTTAAGCCGTTTTGAGGTGGGGTTAGAACATACGTTAGAGTTGATACTAACAAATGAAAGCCGACGAACGCTCGACTGTTCAAGCACACGACCATGTTCATCACACCATTATGGTAGTTTAAGCAAATTCATTAAACTTTGTTGATCACATGATCAAGGTTATAAGATCGCGATTGTTGCTTATTAATGTGCTTTACTAGAATTCAAGGACTTTCGTATCCGCTTGAAAAGGAACATTGGATCAAATCAACTTTGGGCATCCCCCTACTTGCATAAACCCAAATAATCTTTCATTAGCTTGATTTCTTGATTAGAAACCAAGTTCTTTTCTTATAATGTAAATTAAGAAATTTGATCATTTAATTACATTATACCAACCAAGGTGAGTCGAGCCAAATCTAAAATGCATTATTCATGTCAATTCATATGTATCTTGATGAATAATTTATAGCCAAATCTAAAATGCATTATTCATGTCAATTCATATGTATCTTGATGAATAATTTATGAGCCAGCTTGAAAATTTACATCCATATAAGCTATCTAAGCATATATTGAAATCCCTACTGTCCATCTCAATATGTTTTTCCTCAGATATGCGGTTAGGATTTAAGATGGGTCTCCATGCTACATGAAGCCCAACCAGCCGAGACGCGCTCATCAACCTTTTGACGGAGTCTGCACCGTCCACGTGTCGAGCATCGACCGCGCCACCTAAAGTAGGTGGCTTTCTCCTAACCCACGCCATTCCAATGATTGGCCAGTGTGGGCAAACGAATAACCTCACCCTCCATTTTCTCGCTCTCACCTTCACACAATAAAAAAATGGGAGCAAGGGAGGGATTGAAAGGAAAGGAAAACGAAGCAGACAAGAAAGAGAGAGGGAAAGGGGAAGGGGAAGAAACCCCGAACGTGGGTGGCCTCTTTTGACCACCCACAGGCGAAGGTTTCTTTCTTATAAAGAACATCTTCTCTTCCTCGCCTCTCTATTATCAATCTGTAATCTCTCCACCGACTTTTCGTTTTGTACAAAAGGAGACGGACGGTTTCTCTTCCTTTTCTCTTAGCCATGGGAACGGAGGTATTACGGCCACAGGATTGCCTCAACCAAGGTCTTGGGATTCCTATAGGGTTTTCCCGCCGGGGATGCGCTTGTCAGGCTGGAAACTCACCAAGACAGGGTAGGAAACCGACCGATCTGGTAACCCACCAAAAGAAGCAACCCCCCAAAAAACCGGTGGAAGATGCCGGGATGCAGCTCGGAAGGAAAGCAGCGGCAAAGAATCCGGTGACAGGGATGAGTCAGGTGACCATCTTGAGGCGTGGTCAATCACTCGACTCCGTCAAGGATCGGCGGCCTTTGCCGCCTCCGGCTGCTGGTACGACATTCGGAGGGTTTCCTGGCGATCTCATCATCGTCAGCACCCAACGTCTCGGGCCGGACCCGTCCCTCGTCCCGCTTCAGATTGGCCTGGCTGGATCTTCCCTGTCGGAGTACGCTGGACCGGGGTTCTCGGCGTCGCCGTGTCCAAGCTCTCTTCCCCTCCCAAGTTTCTCCGTCAAGAAATGCTTTGAAGATTCCGCTACTAAATACCTCCGTCGCCTTCTCCGGATCGACTAGACCTTCGGTTACTCTTTCTCCTCTTTTCCTTTCTTAATCTGCCACCAAAATCTTCCCCTTCTCCTTTGTCACACTCTCTCTGTTTTCCGTTGTCCCCTTGTTAATTTTTCTCGCAAAGGGACGCCTCCGGAAACTCGTTGAAGAGATGGGTGATAACTGATCGACTCCATGGAAGATTAGGTTGCAGAAGTCTCTCTCTCTCTCTCTCTACGTGTAAGAAGTGTTTATGGGGCGCTTTTCTTCTTCTGAAAATCATATAGTGATGAAGAATTGTCCCAATGATTAACGAAGAAGCACAAAGGGAGGAAATTCTGTCGAAGTGATCTCAAATGAAGGCTATCATCCATGGCTTTTGGTCTTACACCACGAACCCTTTCGACCATAATTGTATCGTGATATCATGCATATGATGGGTGTTGTTGATCATGTCACAATAATGATGAAAAGATGAACAAATTTTTAGATTATTGCGTTGTTGTTCTTCATTGCTATTCCCTGGTGGATAAGTAATTCGTGAAAATGGTGATGTGGTTGCTCATAAAGAACGAAGTGAAGAGAGAAACGGTGATGGAAAAGTAAAAGATAAGTGGGGAGAAATGGTAGACGATGGCTGGGGATCTTTTCAAGTTCTTGGGGGGCTATCCCATCTTTTGACGGATGATTGGCGGGGGCCCCTGGCTAGCTGGCGTGGGCCAAGGAGGCGTCAGCGGAGTAACTCATACGCGCTTGAGTCGCTTTCGGCGAAGACCGATTATCAAAACCTTCAGCAATTGATACTGGGATACGCGAGGAACTGCAGCTCTCGCAGGCAGACGAGCGTCGCTAGCTCAACTGGCAGGGCTCTTTGCGAACAATCCGGACAGTGAACGTATAGAAGAGCTTCAAGCCGAGATAACCGATGCATTAGAGGGGTTGACTCCCACCTCGCAGGTGGTCAGTTCGATCCCGGGGACGTGCGTGTGTGTAAAGTTCCTCGCTTATGCTTGTAACCCGAAAATGAAAATGTTGATGCAGCTCTTTTGGGTTGACTTAGAAAGCCTTCAAAGTGGAAGATCTCGAGCTCGGTGCATCTCTGGAGCAGTCTGCCTAACTCCAGCTTACGTATCAAAAAGAAAAAAAAGTGATGGTTACCGTCCATCTAGTTGGTAGACGATTTTTGTTGGATTAGTTAAATGCTTTTAATTTGCGATGACTATGCAGTGAACCTCAAGGTAGTGGAGGGTCAGTGGCGGATCCACATTGTGATGGGAGCGGGACACCAAAAATTCTATTATTTACTGAAAACCACACAAGGAGCCGATTACGACTCACTTCAGCTAATTTCATTCGATCAACCTTTCCGCTTTAGGCGCACAAAGGAAACAGTTCACCTTGATAACAAAGTAGAATAATAGCACACTTCGGCAGTGCTATACACAAGCGTGCTATCATACAGGTCATGAGATCGTCTACCAACTAGATGGACGGCAACCATCACTTTTTTTTCTTTTTGATACGTAAGCTGGAGTTAGGCAGACTGCTCCAGAGATGCTCCGAGCTCGAGATCTTCCACTTTGAAGGCTTTCTAAGTCAACCCAAAATTGACCTAGAAATTAGTTGGTACATCAGTAGACGATTTCTTTTTGAAATTAGTTGGTCAAAATTCACCGAGCATTTTCTTATAGAAGAGTTTCTTTTTGACAATTCTTTTTGAATGTTGAATTTTGAATTTTTGGTACATCAGTAGACGATTTCTCAAGCTTTATATAAGAAAAAATCAAATTTACAGGGAATTAGTGAATTTTGACAAAGCAATTATAAATTAAATAGGACTATGAAGACACATAATTTAAGAACGTTTACTACAAGCAAATTCTTTACTTAATTAAAAGAAAATGTCAAAAGTTCCAAGTCTTATCAAGTAAAAGCTTTCATACAGAGGTCAAATTATTATTTTTTATGATGCGTAGTGGATCCATGCCACTGGTAAGATGGTACAAGGTAACATCATCCCAGAGGAAATTTCAAATGTGTGGCCAAAGAAAAGAGGAAACATAATTAAAACGCTTACTACCTTTTATGTAAGTCGATGCCCATTGGGAGAGGGAGAACAGGATGACCATTTGTCTTTTCCGCTTTGTGCTAATTCCTCCTTTCTCTACCTTCTCTTCCGCGTTCTCTGTCTTCTCTTTGTAAGGAGTAAGTGCGAAAGTAGATTAAACCAAAAAAAAAAGTTTTCCTTATCGTGAAAAAAGAAACGACGATCGTTTGGCCGCCTGCATCTTTTTTTTCTCTAATCTCTTCGTTCATCTCTCTCCCTCCCTTTTTCTCTCCTTCCCATAAGGGTAAGAGGGTAAGGAAGGATAAATGGAACGTTCCTTTTTCTGGGGTCTTTTATACTGGCTAAATTTTCTGTACAACTGTTTGCATGCCGAATAACGAAAGCAAGACACTTCTTAAAGATACTTCTAGATGGTAAAGGTGCTCGGTGCTTGTGGGTAATTTTTTCTTTTGTTCATGTAAAATCTCAGCATTTTTACCTCGAAACAAATGGTATTCTCCGTTTTCTTGTTGTTGTATGATGCTCTACCGAACCCCTTATAAAGTTCGTATCTTTTGGTGCCCATCAATAGATAAATGTTACGCCTTTTATTGAAGATAAAGAGGATCAGTTTCTTAAACCTCAAACAAAACTGGTGTCTGTCGGTGCTATGTGCACAACACAACTACAACAACAACTACTATGCCTTTTCGGTCGGCTACATGAATTCTTTGTTTATAAATAGCCCTATCATGTATCATGCTAGAAGTTAACTTCATATAAATAGATCATTCTTTATTGATTCTTTCCACCACTTTTGTTGTCATCCTCTTTCTTTTTTTCCATTTTCATAATCTAGTTTTTCATATCTTCTTAAAGGGGCAACCTTGGGTCATCTTTCTACGTGACCAAACCATCTTAAACGATTTCCCCTTATTTTATCCTCTATTATGTTATTCTCAATTTGTTTCTAATAACTTCATATAACGATTTCCCCTCATTATGTGACCACTCATGCATCTTAACATCTTCATTTCTTCTATAGACATCTTTTACACATGTTGATGATTAATTGCAACATTTCTCTCAATAGTTTCAATTTTCTATTAACTTTTTTTTAGACTCATCTACTAACACAATGTCATCAGCAAATAACATACACCAAGGTACTTCATCTTAAATATGTTTTGTTAACTCATCAATGACCAATATAAATAAATATAGACTTAAAGTTGATCCCTGATGTAACCCAATCTTAACTTCAGAGGAGTATGTCATTCTTTCATGAGTCCTCATGCATATATTTGCACCATTGTCCATGTCTCTTATAAGATTTATATATGTCAATGGGATACCTCTCTTTTCGAAGGTTCTCCAAAGAACATCTCTTGGTACCCTATCATAAGCTTTTTCTATATCAATTAATAGTATGTGAAGGTTCTTCTTTTTTGCTCTAAAATATTTCATAAAATGTTTCAATAGGTGAATCGGTTCAATAGTAGATCTACCATACATGAATCTAAATTGGTTTTCTGTTGTAGTCGATACTTGTTTTAACCTACGTTTGATAATTCTTTCCCATAATTTCATAATATAGCTCATTAACTTGATACATTGATAATTCGTACAATTCTGAATGTATCTCTTGTTCTTATATATGGGTATAAGTGTACTCATTTTTCATTCCTCGGGCATCTTTTGGGTTCTCCATATTTCATTAAATAATCTTGTGAGCCCCATCTCTCCTACAATTTTTCATACTTTATAGAAATATTATCTAATCTTACAAATTTACCAACCTAAGACGTATTTAAGAGCCTCTTTGACTTCATTCTTTTAAATACGTTGGTAGAAATTGTCGTTTATATACTTTTTTTGATTTCACTAACTCTCTTAAGCTAATACTACCATATATATTTTTATTAAAAAGCTTATAGAAATAATTTTTTCATCTATTTTTGATATCATCATTTGTACCAACAGAATCTTCTCATCCTCATCTTTGATGCATCTAACAAAAGTAAGATCCTTAGTTTTCTTATCTCTAGCTTTAATTATCCTAAAAATATCACTTTCACCTTCTTTTGAGTTAAGTTTTTATATAAATCCTCCTAAATTTTGGTTTTTACTTGACTAAAAGATTTGTTGCTTGTTTC
Source organism: Brasenia schreberi (assembly GCA_036023115.1). Taxonomy (NCBI): domain Eukaryota; kingdom Viridiplantae; phylum Streptophyta; class Magnoliopsida; order Nymphaeales; family Cabombaceae; genus Brasenia; species Brasenia schreberi. Next base: position 4,242,833 of record JAYKKT010000089.1, on the reverse strand, counting down.
TTTATTTTCTTATAAGCCTCCCAAGTTTCACTAGTCTTCTTAGCATAAGGCAATTTATAATGTGTTTTCTTTACCTTGAATTTATCTTCCACCATTTTACTCTATCACCAAACTTCTTTTTTGTGTTGGTACGCCTCCCAAGTTTCACTAGTTTTCTTGGCATAAGGCAATTTATAATGTGTTTTCTTTACCTTGATTTTATCTCCCACCACTTTACTCTATCACCAAACTTCTTTTGTTACTTCTTTTTTGTGTTGGTACCTATATAATTTCAACCATTTTCTTGAAGAACTTTCTTTTTAAATATATTTTCTTTCTCACATTTGAGGTTTCACCGTCTAGTGTGAATATGTCTATGCACTCTATTCTTCTTTGTCTACTTTTTTACCTTCAAATCTATTACTAAAAATTGATGTTGAGTAGTTAAGCTTTCTTCTAAAATTTTCTTATAATCTTTCTAACACGATCTATCTTTTTTCCTACAAAAATAATCAATTTGTATTTGTGACAAACCATCCTTATAAATAATTAAATGCTCATAGTCATAATACCTCCTTAATCAAATAAGGAATTCAGAAAAGAAAAAGAATAATGCAAATCGAAAAGGATGGTCGTCTATATTGCCCTCAATGATGATGGCAAGGGATTTAGCCGCGTAGCCTGACTATGCGTCCCCGTGCAATTTAACTGCGTCTTAGATCATCCATATGGAGCGCCTTGCCCTTGGACGAAAAACCACTTATCTCGTTTTCGTTACTTGAACGCTAAAAGCTAAATCAATGGGTATAGAAAAAGGATGTATTCTCGCGTACTCAGTGCACCTTATCTACTTGCCTATTTCTCTTTTACAAGAAACTATAGCCGTATGCAATTCATTAAACATGATGGCATGTAATATTCGGAAGAAGTTGATGTATTCTCTCTGCATCACAGAAGGAAAACTTCCCGTTAATTTCCTCTATGGAAGTGCATAAAAGTACGCAATCCCATAGCAGTAAGTGTATATATAGAATATGATACTTTTACCCTGCTTCCATTTGATCATTACCTCTCGTTTTGCTTTTGACAAAGTTCACACAGCCAAGTAAAGGCCTCCTTAGAAGTGCAGTGTGGAAGTCATCAAAGGTAAAAGGTCACGTATATATCAGATAAAGTTATCTGTCAATCTCGGGGACCATTTAACGTGGATGGCCATTCCAACAACTCAAACAGCCTGGAGATCTTCCAACTCGTTGGAATGACGTAAAGAAATGAATATAAGTCGAAAAATACAACAACAAAAAAAACCTGTACATTGAAATATAGTCCTGCGTGTCAGGTCCTCAGGTTTAGATGATTGCCTCAATCACCATCAGTGGCAGACCTACTTGACTTGAGGGGACGTGAGGCATTTAACTCGAAATCTGACTTTTTAAGTCTATCATTGTATATATAAAATAATAGTATTTTGTAAACGTGAATAAAAAAAGTTTCTTGGATCTCACCGCTGGTCATGTCATGATACGTGCTTTGTTGTAGTAATTAGAAAATAATTCAGCCACCAATCAAACAGATAATGGCAGTGTACCAACACCATGCTCCAAGTCTCCAAATATCCTTCAAAGCATGCCTCTTTCAAGTAAACTATCCTTTTGTTTGGGGGTACACAAAGTTTACGATCCGATCTTTCAATGTATCTTATATATTCAACCAAATTGACGTATAATTGGAAGTAGGATCTGATATTAAGACAGGATGGCTATGTTAGGCACTAGAAGTCTTGAGGTCTCTGTTTGTTTGTTGCCTTGGGATGTGCCGTCAGAGCTGCACGCCAATGTTGTGGCGCTTGTTGGGGAAGAGCAAGAAGAAGACGCTGGCTATGGCAGAGATGGCCGGAGGCAGGGCAATGTTGAGGACCTTTTCCTCAGTCCGGATGGCCGGGTAGTAGCAAGTGGAGGTGTTGGGATCGAGCAATGCTACAGTGACGAAGACGAACACCGAGAAGGCATGGACAAAATCGCCAAGCCTTAGCCTGTAAGCGGAGAGATCAGGGCAGCTATCGCCACGTCGGCGAAAACGTACAATCCTTTCATGGTGTCGATACCATAAGAGGCCTTGCCATCAGCTCCGGTGAAGCTATCGGTGAAAGTGGAGAAGGCGTAGGAGAGCGCGCAGGACAAGAGGAGTGCACCGGTGGCGTAATTGTGGGGACGGTGCCACTCTCCATTGTTGGTGAGGAGAGGAGCCAGCAGCTGGAAGACGGTTAGCGTGCCTGCCGACAGTATCTTATGTAAGATATCATAAGACAGTCATGGATACGTTAGAGGTTTCAAAAGAAAATCCGTTAAAAACCTACGTTATATTTTTTACATATAAGAATAAAGACTGGAAAGCCAAAAATAGTAAAACTGTAATGAAAGTTCTGAGACGATAACGAAAAGATACATATACACAAAAACGAGACTCCTCTTGCTCTGCTCCCTCTCACTCTACACAGCGCATCAGATATGAGGACTGCAACAAGGATCTAAACAAAACAAAAAGAAGAGAGAACAAAAGCCGAAAAAGAGAAGGAGGTAGATGATCCAAAGCCACCAATTCGAGTGGCCGGAGACCGTCGAAAAAGAGAGACTGGCAAACATAAACCGACAAGATCCAGCAAACCATGGAAAAAGATGAACAAAGACCATAAAGAAGATCGGAGGCCAGAACATACAAGTAAAATGCCACGAAAAATATTAGTGAGAAATAACTAGGATAACAAACTATTAGAGATCATTCACACTAATTTATTTGAACCATTTAAAGTGAGATCACATCGAGGTAATATTTATTGAATAACCTTTATCAATGATTATTCGAGATATATTTGATTGAAAACGAGAGGATAGTCAGGTCTTCGTTGTTGTTAAGGCTTAGTTGTTGTTGTTGTTACTATAAAGACTTTGATATTTCAAAACAATACAATACCTAGGATACCTCAACAAAATGGTGTAGCAGAAAGATATAACAGGACCTTACTAAATATTACAAGGTCTATATTAAAAGATGTTTCTCAAACAAGTGTATTTTAGGGAGAAGTGATAAGTACAATCGTGTATATACTAAATAGTACAATATAGTGATCTATTATTCTCTACACCATATGAGATGTGGTTTGAAAGAAAACCAAATCTAAGTCATGATCTATCGCACATATAAATATTCTTGATTAGTTTGAGGGACATAAGGTCCTTAGATGTATTTTTATTGGATATCCTAAAGGTCGTAAAAGATAACAATTTTAATACAAGAACCATGAATTAATAGAAAACAAGGATGTTTAATTATTAAAAAAAACTAAGAATGATATCCTTGAGAATGATGATAAGTGTGTTAATGATTTAGTAGATCACTATAAATAATAACAATCCTTTTGAGCAAACCAAAACTTTAAGTAGACATAAAAGACCTAGGATCACACTATCTTACTTAAATATTTTCATACTTACCTTACATAGGAAAAATGTCATGGATAAAGAAATTGAATCCATCAAGAAAAACCAAGTATTGAAATTAACTAATTTGGAAAAAAAGGAAAATCATAAGATGTAAATAGATTCTAAAAAAAATATAAAGTCGATGGATCTATTAACAAGTTTAATGTGAGGTTGGTTGTAAAGAGAAGGGATAGATTATGTTGAGACATATTCTCTTGTGAAATTTGCATTCATAAGAATAATTCTAACAATTTCACCATAATTGTTTTTTAAATAGAAATTTAGATGAAATCATATATATGCCACAACCAAAAGGATACATTGTTAAAGGCCAAGAAGATAAGGTACACAGGTTGAAAAAATCCCTATATAACCTTAAACAATCGCCTCGACAATAGTATTTGATCTTTCAACATGCTATAATTAAACTTAGGTTTGTAGCTAATGAACTTCAGCACTATGTATATATTTGAAACAGTGTAAGCCGCTTTGTCATTCTATCATTAAATATAGATGACATATTGTTCATGGGGAATGACAATGAGATGATTGTCAAAATAAGTCATGATTAAACTCAAAGTTTAAAACGAAAGATATGAGAGAGATATTCTATATTCTAGGAATAAAGATTTCTCGAGATAGAGAATTTAAACTCTTATTCCTAAGTCGAGAGAGATATATCCGTAAGAAATTTAAAATGATTGAATACAAGCTTGCAACTACACCCGTTACGAAATGAGTCAAATTGAAGAAGATTGATTGTCTCTATAAGAGAGATAAGAAGCCTGATATTCCTTATGTACAAATTGTTGGTAGCTTGATTTATGTTATATACAATAACTGATATCAACTTCTTTATTGGTCTTATAAGTAAATATCAAAGTAATCCCTATCGACAACATTGGATAGCTGTGAAAAATATTCTAATATATCTTAAAGGAACAAAAAACTTAAACCGTGAACTAAAAGTGATAGGATACTTATATGCTCACTTTGTTGGAAACAGAAATGATAAAGAACAAAAGACTTGAAACTGTGAAATAAAAGTGATTGAATACTCATATGCCGACTTTAACAAAAATCAACCTATGAACAAAAAAATCCAACTCACCTAGGGTGGGCTGCTGATGGGGCTCATAATAAGATAAAAAGTGGTGCCCCACAACCCCGCATTTTGCTGCGTACCGAAGCCCGCATTTGACCACTACTGCAGTCTTGGTTATAGTGTCAAGCCTGTTAATCAAACCCCTAAATGTGTAACCGGGGGTAGCAATACGCCACTCAACCTGACTTCCTAACAAAGACATGAACAACTTGGAAAAAGAAAACTTACCTCTCCTTTAAAGAAGAAAAGAAAAAGGGCGTCCTTAATGGCCTGTGCAATGTGCATGGATACTTGGAAAAAGAAAAGCATCACAGAGACGCAGATACAGGGAAATACAACGAAATCTAATGATAGCAGACCTAAATAGAACCAAGACACGGAAATAATTAAAACACCATATAGAACAAATTTACAGTCTCACAAGAAATACGATCAGGAAAGAGAAACAGCAACATCAGCATTTATCAAGTCAACATGAATAACATCAATAGGACAGCGAATGCTCGACCACAACTACACTTCAACAGCAGCTACTTGTTGCAGCATCTGGTTCAGGAGGCTTTTGCTTGAAAATATTCTTTTTCACACCAGATGAACCTTCCACCAGGAGGCTCGGCGTGTCCAGGATCTGGGAAAACATTATGGTAGCCACATTTTAGCAGGACTCCTTAATAGCTAAAAAGTGAATCTCAACAACAAACCAGAGATAGATCCCACAAAAAGGTTACAAACATGTTTTATGAGCCAGGTGTCCAATGCCTGATGTGAGACCATCGAGCTCAAGTGCATTATAGGGAAAAGGCAAAGGAAAACAAAACACATCTTCAGACATTGAAGCACTGGATTCTACTGCCTACAACAACTAAGGAAGCTCAAGCAGGATTTCTATGCAACAAAAGGACATTGTTTCAAAGCTAAATTCATCATGATCAACTCCAAGGATTTAACACGAAAACCACCAAGCACCTCAACAAATTGTCCGGCATTGTGTAATGTGACACAATACAAACATAAAAATTACAACTACTACATAATAAGCCAATAGATGAAGCACCTTGGGGCTAGATGACAGCTAATTTAGAACGTTGTAAACAAGGAAAAAACCTTAACTAGAACTCGTCAACAACCCAAAGAAAAGAACATGAGTACATGCAAAACCTACAATGATGATGTTTTCTACAGTTACGAATCTTAGAAAGAGATAATTAGAATCACTGAATATTGATCTTTAGAACAAGCTCTTCAAAGCACTGTTCTACGTTAACCCGTGTTTTTGCACTACATTCAAGAAAAAGGCATCCATATTCCCTTGCAAACTCGATTCCTTCTCTCTTTGTCACAACCCTCTCACTTTCCTGCGAAGCAAGATATTTTTGGGATCAGCATGATCTAAGAAATTGTGCTTAATGCAGAACATAAAGCAATTCAGGAACAAATCCAGTGAAACTATTACGTACTCAAAGTACTGAATAAACAACTTTGTGCAGACAAACCACCTAATCGGAAGCCGCTTAAATTTGTATGGAAACTCTTACATGATTTTTTTCTCTTTGACAGACAGATAGTTAATTAAGGCAATATAATGTTATTCATACACACAAAGACAGTTCAAGTAGTTTCAAGTTTCAAGTTTCAACTTAAGCCATATATACTAATCATAGGTCCAGTATCATTTTAAACAAGAGGATGTAACATGTCCGTTTGTTTTCAGCAAAATTGAGAGATGCGACTTCCAACTAAATCAAACTTAATATTTACTCAAAGCTCTGGGCTATCAAGGAGCACCGTTGATTTTCTAATATACTAGTTAAATGCTCCTTGAATAGGTTTAACGTACAAACAAGATTGCGGATGGACATAGAAACCAGTGGTTGACAGGGGAATGCTCTAATATTGAATGTTTGTGAATTCAAACACTGATGACTCGCAGTAATTCAAAAAAAATCACAAAAGGGAAGAAACATATAGCAAAATCAGAACTAAAGCAGCTTCCAAATAATTAAATTGTGCTAGAAGCGTGCAAAAGGTCTAACTAAGCAAATAAAACACCATTTTCCAACAATACAATACAGAGCACAGGACTATCTACAATTCCTCTAACTAGGAAGATGAAACTAAATCAATCTATAGATACAGCAAACATAAACAAAAAGTTTTTCCCTTGGTCATTTTTTTGAAAAAACTTACAGTGTATCCACAACCATAAAAATGTTACTAACACCGTCTGAGAATAGCTCATGAAAATACTCTAATAAGTAACAGCTAAAGATTAGGGCCTTCTACCGTTAGAATTAACTGACTCAATATCAAGCCTATCTTAGTTTTTATAAAACTTAGTCATACATGGGACAACTCAATTGCCAATGACAATGGAAACAAGGTTGGGTTTCTTCCTTCTAGCAAAAGAATGGTAAGGCGCCTTTTGGTTCTAGATAGACTTTAAGTGCAACCGTTTGAATTACTGAATCAAAAAGAGATAATGGAAACTCAACAACATCATGAAGCAAAACTTGTTGACTGCCAACTGAAGAAAACTCGGGTCTTAAAATCAGATTTTGCATACTGATTTTCCAAATTTTCATACTCTTCTTCCTGATACTGCAGACCAGATTTCATAAGCTGATTCAACAACAACAACAACTAAGCATTTTCCCATACAAGACGAGGTCGGCTACATGGATTCTTTGTTTCCACAGATCCCTATCGTGTGCCATGTTAGCAGTTAACTCTCAATAAGCTAGATCATTTTTTATCGTTTCTTTCCAACACTTTTGTGGTCGTCCTCTACCTCTTTTAATACTTTCCAAATTTAGTTTTTCTAACCTTCAGGTTCTTCTTTTGATCTTCTTTCTATATGTCCAAACCATCTTAAACGATGTTCTCTCATTTTATCCTCTATTGGTGCCACTCCTAATTTGTTTTTAATAACCTCATTATGTATACGGTCTTTTCTTGTATGACCACTCATCCATCTCAACATCTTCATTTCTGTCACAGACATCTTTTGTATATGTTGATGATTAATTGCCCAACACTCATAACCATAAAACATGGCAGGCCTAATTGCTGCTCTATAATATTTACCTTTTAATTTTAATGGTATCTTCTTATCACAAAGAATACTTGATGCTCCTCTCCATTTTAACCAACCAACATTAATTTTATGTGTAACATCTCCATCAATTCTTCATCACTCTGAAAAATTGACCTAGGTATTTAAAACTTTCCTTTTGGGGAATGCAATGTGTGTCAATTTTAATTTCTATGTCCTCTGAAGTAACCAAATGATCACACTTACATTCCATATATTTTGTCTTTGTTCTACTAAATCGGAGGCCTTTGCTTTCTAATGTTTCTTTCCATAGTTCCAATTTTCTATTACCTTTTTCCTTAGACTACTCCACTAATACAATGTCATCTCCAAATAACATACACCAAGGTACTTCATCTTGAATATGTTTTGTTAACTCATCCATCACCATTATAAATAAGTATGAACTTAAAGTTGATCCTTGATGTAACCCAATATTAACTTCAAAGAAGTCTGTCGTTCCTTCATGAGTCCTCACACATGTTTTTGCACCATCATACATGTCTCTTATAAGGTTAATATATGTCAATGAGATACCTCTTTTTTCCAAAGTTCTCCAAAGAACCTCCCTCGGTACCCTATCATAAGCTTTTTCTAGATGAATAAATATCATGTGAAGGTCTTTCTTTTTTGCTCTAAAATGTTCCATAAGACGTCTCAAAAGGTGAATCACTTCAATAGTAGATCTGCCTGGCATGAATCCAAATTGATTCTCTGTTGTACTTGATACTTGTCTTAACCTACGTTCGATAATTCTTTCCTATAATTTCATAGTATGACTCATTAACTTGATACCTCGATAATTCGCACAATTTTGAATGTCTCCCTTGTTCTTATATATGGGTATAAGTGTACTTGCTCTCCATTCCTCGGGCATCTTTTGGTTTTTCCATATTTCATTAAATAGTCTTGCGAGTCAAGTGATTCCGATTTCTCCTAGTATTTTCCAAACTTCTATAAGAATATTATCTGGTCCTACCGATTTACCACCCTTCATATGTTTAAGAGCCTCTTTGACTTCATTCTTTTGAATACGTCGGTAGAAATTGTGGTTTATATACTTTTCTGACTTCGCTAAATCTCCTAAACTAATACTAACATCTTTATTTTCATTAAAAAGATTATAAAAATAGTTTTTCCATCTATTTCTTATATCATCATTTGCTACTAGATTTCATAAGTTGATTCAAGAAACATAAATGTCTTCGCTATTGATGGAACCATAGACTATAATAACCAAGATGAAATCAGTGCATCTTCGCGTCGTTAAACAGGATAAAGAGTATCATGGATATCTAGAATAGGTGTCTAACCCATAAGATGAGCCCATCTCCCCCTCGCTATAATAGCCAGTTCTACGGACCTAGACCACTCTGGGTAATTTCTTCCATCCAACTTTGTTGTGGTGATCTGAAAACTTTCTCCTTTTTCATTCATGGCGTGTTCAGACATCGTGACTGAAGTTTTAATGGCCTTGCCTTTACTTGCCATTGATATTCAATTCCAAGACAAAAAATGAATATCCTTGGTAATCTGATTCAAGTAGTAATACAAATAAAATTCTGTCTTTTGGATTTATTTGAACTTGCAAAATCAAACGATCAGGTATAAGACTGCCACCTCCAACAATCTGCACCAATATAAATATCCACCCCTTGGCTGTGAAAAAGTATGTTCACGATATGATAAAAGAAAAACTAAATATCAATCAAATGTCTTATGATGGAATATGAATCTGCCGGAGACTAAGTCTGTTAGAGATGACTGCTGATCAACAAAAACAAATAATTTGAGGCCTCTCACATATAGTCTTTCTTGATGAACTGAATCCGCCAATCATAAATCGCCAAATACGATCAAAAGAAGGATTGTCTTCTGCGCCTTCTCAATTTTAAGATGAAATCACAGCCAAAGTCACAAGTGAAGAGCCAATCCAAATTATTCCAAGAAATGATTTCTTTCTGATGTGGTGTTTATCTTCCCACACACAACACCAATACTTTTAAACAAAAAAAAAACTGATTTGTAGCCCTTCTAGGCTCTGATACCATATTAAAAGATAATTGCATTTATCACGATTAAGAACAACTTACAAAACATGGCAGATTGGAGGCATTCCTCCTATCTGCCCCAATATGAAGAAATCGGCTACCTGCTGCTGCTGCCGCCCAACCACTAAAACTTCTCAGACTAAACCCTAATTACTACTACTTATACCCTATCTAACTTGATTTTTTAAACTACCCCTGATTAGTACTAATTACTACTAAAGAGACATAACACGTTAAGCCCATTTAAACAACGTGAAATACATAAAACGACATCCTTTAACAATCACATATACAAGAGATATACGAACATAAAATTTCAAGGACAATGTGTCCATCTAATAACTACATAACCTTTTGCATTTCCAAAGACATAAAATTAAAGAAAAACATAATATGGAAGGAGTAGATGGACATTAATAACAAACATGTAAATATCACTATAGAATTTCACGGAAGATGCATCCATCTGATAACTGCATAATCTTTTGCACGCATTCCAAAGACTTAAAAAAGAAAATGATGATGAGGGGCTTCTTTTTTCCCTTATAACCAGAACGTTCCTTTTTCCCAAAAAGGGAAAAAAGAAGCCTCTCATCATCATAACTACCTTGTCAACTTTATTTCCAAC